>CM063508.1:150067720-150125220 GCA_032207245.1 Pardosa pseudoannulata
GTTCACCACTTCCACTGATGGTGACCTCGAACGATGGTTCACGGGTAAAATACACACGCTCGGCCACTAAATGAGCCAAACACGTGGATTCGTCCATAGGGTCTACTGTGCACTTTAGTAGCGCATCTGGCTGCCTTTGATCTTTGGAGAAAAATCGCCTCGGAAGCCATCGTTCGCCAAGGCTATTTTCTTGTCGGCCGCCATCGACCATGATAAGCCAAACCCCCACCAGACGGTGGTCATGGCTTGAAGTGGACCACAGTGGGGAGGGACATTAAGACCCGGCCCAGTGTGTGGAAGCAACCCGTGAACCATCGTTCAAGGTTGCTGTCAGGACCCATACTGGAGTGGTGAACAAATGTCTATAGTGTGGAGACCACATTTGATGTTTGGGGAAAAACCGCATCCGATGCCATCTCTACCAAGGTCATTTTAACATCTGTCTTCATAAACCAAGATAATCCATACCCTATTCACACAGAAGTAATGGCTTGCAGTAGACCATAGTGTGGAGGGGCCTTTACCCTTAGTCATGGACTAGTTGCATGTTGCTACGGGGTCTATTAGATGTTATACATAGTTAGGATATTACGAGTAAGTTTTCTGATCTATTGAGAGAATTCGCAACAACAACAACAAGGCATTTATACAGTAAAGATACTGTTGCTAAATGAAAAAATTAACTTGAGACGCTCTCTACTCTCAGTGTGGGAAACGCTGTTCTTGATTATTCCCCATATAAGTAATCATGACTTGTAATGTAATTGGGAATGAAAGATGAATGCTGAGCAACAGTACCGAGCATAGTAAAGACATTTTGAAGAAAAAAATTAAAAACGCTAGGACTTAAAATACGGAGTATGAAATCCTTCAAATATTTCATATTTATTCCACAGTCAAACCACATTCGAGAGAAGTGTGACAACACCTAATCCATTTCTTTCATACTCTAGGAAAAAAAATATATAAAACTGGATGGAATTTTGAAATGATCTTCCCCAGCAAGTAGTCTTCCAGTAGTCTTTTGACTATAGTTGCTTCTTTGAATCACAGCAACTGCTCCTCACGAAATACTATTTTTTATTTTTGCTTAAATGATCCTTGCTACTGATCCATAAATTGTAACACCGTCTTAATATTATAATAGCTCTTATACGGTATGAAATGGTATGAAGGAGGTATGGTATGGTATGAAGGAGTATGTAGTCCTTCAAATATTTCAAATTTGTTCCACAGTCAAACCACGTTCCAGAGAAGTATGACAACACCTAATCCATTTCTTTCATACTGTAGGAAAAAAAATATATAAAACTGGATGGAATTTTGAAATGATCTTCCACAGCCAGTAGTCTTCCAGTAGTCTTTTGACTATAGTTGCTTCTTTGAATTGCAGCAACTGCCCCTCATGAAATACTATTTTTCATTTTTGCTTAAATGATCCTTGCTCCTTATCCATAAATTTTAATATCGTCTTAATATTATAATAGCTCTTATATGGTCTGAAATGGTATGAAGGAGCTATGGTATGGGTATGAAGGAGTATGAAATCCTTCAAATATTTCATATTTATTCCACAGTCAAACCACGTTCGAGAGAAGTATGACAACACCTAATCCATTTCTTTCATACTCTAGGAAAAAAAATATATAAAACTGGATGGAATTTTGAAATGATCTTCCACAGCCAGTAGTCCTCCAGTAGTCTTTTGATTTTAGTTGCTTCTTTGAATCACAGCAACTGCTTCTCATGAAATACTATTTTTCATTTTTGCTTAAATGATCCTTGCTCCTAATCCATAAATTGTAACATCGTCTTAATATTATAATAGCTCTTATATGGTCTGAAATGGTATGAAGGAGGTATGGTATGGGCATGAAGGAGTATGAAATCCTTCAAATATTTCATATTTATTCTATATCCACACCACGTTCGAGAGAAGTATGACAACACCTAATCCATTTTTTTCATACTCTAGAAAAAAAATATATAAAACTGGATGGAATTTTGAAATGATCTTCCACAGCCAGTATTCTTCCAGTAGACTTTTGATTTTAGTTGCTTTGAATCACAGCAACTGCTTCTGATGAAATACTATTTTTCATTTTTGCTTAAATGATCCTTGCTCCTGATCCATAAATTGTAACATAATCTTAATATTATAATAGCCTTATATACAAATGGTATCTATGGTATATATGAAGGAGTATGCCTTCAAATATTTTTTTTCCACATCAAACCACGTTCGAGAGAAGTATGACAAATACTCCATTTTTTCATACTCTAGGAAAAATATGTAAAACTGGATGGAATTTTGAAATGATCTTCAGCCAGTATTCTTCCAGTAGATTTTTGATTTAGTGTTTTCACAGCAACTGCTTCTGATGAAATACTATTTTTCATTTTTGCTTAAATGATCCTTGCTCCTGATCCATAAATTGTAACATAATCTTAATATTATAATAGCCTTATTACAATCTTATCCATATTTTTCTTGATTAATACTTATTTTTCTCTGGCATCCCATCCAATTCATAGCCAAAGTGAAATATACTTTACTAAAATAATAGAATTTAACCGATGATAAATTCTAGTCCAATAGTATTTTATATATTAGAAGTAAAAAAAAAATATTTTTATTTACGAAAATAGTAATATTATATATTAAAACACAAATAATCTCTGTTAAAATAAAATTATCTAGCGAGATTTATATAAACTTAAAACTTAAAACTGTTGCAAGATGGGATTTAATTATGAAGGCTACAAAAACAAACTCTTCTTATTTCAAATTAAGCTATAATTATTATTCTTTAGGTTGTATAAAATCAAATTACAAAATTGATTAGATCTATTTAAAAACTTGTACATATCAAACATGGAAATGTGTATAAAAATCTTTATTGATATAGCCGTAATAATAATATTCTACCAGTTGCTACAGTCAATGTTAAGGAAAAAAAAAATTCTAATAGCATCTTGAATAACATTAAAATATAATTACCACATTAAAAACGACTGTTTGTGTGTCAGTTAGAAAAGAAGGAAAATCATTCTGTCAATTAATAATAAATCTCGCTAAAAAGGAATTATTTATTATAAATATCTAATAATAAGTAATTCATGAAAAATTATTATTCAACAATTATTATTCAATGAAAATTTTTAAGAACTAGTGTTTTGACTTCCAAAAATGAAAAACATTTCAACTATAAATCAAAAGGGGAAATAATTTTTATTTGGAGATTTCTAGCTTTCTAAATTCCTAGCTAGAATCTTTGAATAAAAATATTTCAGAATGGATTATAGTTAGTACTTGGTATATATTATAAGCTTATTAATGAAAAATAACTAATATACATCAAATTTGAATATAATTTAATTTTAATTGTTGAAATTTATCTGTTAACTATATTAATTGTACATAAATCTTTTAATTTAAAAATTAGATTTTAACAAATGGAAGGAGTAATTTAAAGGAGATAATTTAATTCTTCCTTGTTTAGATGTTACTCTCCAGAGCCTAAACTTCAAATTTTGGCTTATGTTTTTAGAGGATGAGGGGTTCTCTTACGAATCTTTTATAAAAAATATTTTTAAATTAACAAATAAGAACAATTGAAAGATATAATTACACAAAATAAATCTGAAATCTCATAAGATTCTCCCTAAAGTATAATTTTTAGTTTTGAAAGACCTAATATATATTAACCAATGGTAGTTAAGCAATAATAATAATATATAATATTCGGAAATCATCGTTATTCCATTAGAATTTTTTACTCGAAGTGATTATTAAATCTCAGGTAATATTTTTTATTTTGCGAGACAGATGGCGCCACAGCAGTAAGTATTAAAATACAACTTGAACAAAGTTTGGAAATGTGTTATTTGGGAATTCTTAATTTGGTGTACTTATCTTTCATCTACAATGATTTGAATATTTAAAAATGATGTCGCATTTTGAAAGAGAACAAGAAAAACATGTTTGTGGTTAAAAAGTTATTTGTGGAAAATTTTGATATTCTCTTTTAAGAGAGCAAATATATGCTGTAGAGGTAATTAATTATTAAAACAGAAAATGATGTTGATGTTTAAAATTTTCCATTTATCACGCGGAAAAAAATTTGCTAAAAATATCTTTAAATACAAGCCGTGGGTAAGGATTCAGATAAAGGAATGCGATATAACTGTAGAAAAAATACAGAATCAATTTTAGAGCATTACAGTATTGCATTAAATCTAATTAAGCAACAAGTTTTGTCAAAAATTAAACTAGGCATCCCTTATGTTATTAAATGTTTTATTTTCTTTATTATTTATTTATTTATTTCACGCACAGAATAAAAACACTGGTTTAACACTAAATCATTTAATGCTTAAGTCATTTTTTAATAAATACATATTGATGAATAGAATAAATATAAAACAATATCAGAGTTATTTTTGATGTTTTCCAAAGGGGTGATCTGCTCTGTTTAATATTAAAGTACCCCTACCCCTTTCCGAATACATTTACTTTGCACCTTGTATTTTTTAAATGCAATTTTTAGGAGAAGAAAACTTTTGCTTGGAAACACATAATACATCTTTTACTGGTGAATATTTCCAATATGACGCATAGAAAGTGTCCTTTTATTCAATAAAAAGCAGCCTTTCACTTAACTAACACTTCTCTTTTTTTATAAATATATTTTGCCTTTCTGAAAAGAAATGTGAACACTACACTGTCTACCAATGTATACATGTATAAACAAAGAACCCATTTTCCACTGATCTACGGTACAGTTTCAATGTGCTTTGCACCACATTAACCGAGCAGCGCGGTTGGACTTTGCGATCAAAGGCTTATGGGCAGCAGCACGACCATGAAAACCAAGCAGATGTGCTTCCTTACCGATTGTATCCATTAAAACAATATTCCCGGATGCCTGTTGAAATTCCTCGCGGATGAGGGCCATTGGTTGGGTGCGCTTCTTCCGAATTTCTCTGGACAGCACTCGTCGGTCTCTATCTCCCAGTTTCGTTGGTTTGCCGATTCAGGGCACATTCCGACAATCACCGCTCACCTTCCACTTCTTAATCACATAGGCCACTGTCGATTTTGGGTACTTCAGATCGCTAGATATGTCCCTTAAGGATAGGCCACATTTGTGATACCCGATAATTATACCTTTCTCGAAATCAGAGAGCTCCGAACTACGCGGCATCTTGCATCATGCTACTAATGGCGATGCTGTTTCCTACGCGATGTATACCGGCGGAGGCCGTGAAGTACCTCAGGACCACAGATATCGTCATTTGCATAGGTGTCCAAAAACTTATTGGTAGACAGTGTATTAATGGACTGCATACAGTTAAATAAATGTAAAATTTCGAACAACTTTAAATATTACAGTCCGGATTTAAGACGTGACTGTCAGCTGTCCTTTTAATCGTCATCAGACGTGTTTATAAAAAAGTAAAATTTCGTGATAACAGATTTATTTGGTGTCAATTATCAACTAAGTACTGTGAAGTTAAACACTATAATAAATAAAGATTTTTGTTATGATTTCAATCGATTTATCTGCCGAAACAATTAATTTAGGTACAAGACTTGAAAAATCCTGAAATACTCGGAAGCTTAGTAAATTGTTTATAGCAGAAGCTGCCATACTCTTTTGCACACGGACCGTTACATTTAATAAATCCTCGTATGAAATAACTCTGTACAACTACATAATAATAAAGAATATATAAAGAGAATAAAGTATAATAATATAAAGATAATAAATAATATAAAGAATAGAATATAAAGACTATAAACAACAGGTTCCCCGTATCTCATTGGATAAGAGTCTATACTGATGTCTCGTTTTCTGATGACTAACCTAATACTGGAGCAGAATATTTTCTGACTTGTTTACATCTTATTCCCCCGCTGGAAGTTACCGAAGAACCTTTGACGGAGGGAGTTGAGTTATCTGCATCACACCGAACCAACTTGTCGTCAGATGTGATCAATTTCAGAGGGTCGTGAAGTCGTGATTATCTCTGACTCCAAATCTACTCTCCAGCGCATTCATTGGCTTATCTCCCGACCCATCTTCCAGGGATATATTCAAATTGCCGTAAGATAGAATCAGTGGGAAGAACCATAGTTCTTCAGTGAATTCCAGGTCACTGGGGACTAAATGGAATGATGCAAGCTAATGCGTTGGGGAAGAAAGGTGCCAGTGTTCTACAAGTTTCTCATATCATTTAATACAATAAAACGACTTAACATGAATCTTGTATCCTTCAAGAATAATGACAAATTGGACACGAGCTGCGATTAAGAATTTGAGAAGTTTGGATCAAACTATTATACTTGACTAACCTCGCCTCGTGGCGGTTTTGCTTTTTAGGCTCTATACACAACTCTATTGTGAGGCTAATAATCTTTTTAAAATTGGTGTCTCACGAGCTCCTTTTGACTCCATGGCGGTTTCAATTGTTAGGCTCTACACATAACTCGACTGCATGGCTAATCACCATTTTAAAATTGGTGCTTCTTGAGCTCCTTTTGTACTTGTAAAGGTTTAAAATCTTTTGTCTCTACACACAACTCGACTGTATGGCGAATCACCTTATTAAAATTGGTGTCTCCTGTGCTCCTTTTGTACTCGTGGCGATTTCAATTTTTAGGCTCTACACACAACTCGACTGTGTGGCTAATCACCTTTTCGAAGTTGGTGTCTCACGAGCTGCTTTTGTACTCGTGGCGTTTTCAATTTTTAGGCTCTACACGCAACTCGACTGGGTGGCTAATCACCATTTTAAAATTGGTGTCTCCCGACCTCTTTTTGTACTATTAAAGGTTTCAAATCTTTAGGCTCTACACACAACTCGACTGTATGGCGAATCACCTTATTAAAATTGGTGTCTCCTGAGCTCCTTTTGTACTCTTGGCGATTTCAATTTTTAGGCTCTACACATAACTCGACTGCGTGATTGGTCACCTTTTTTTAAATTATTGTCTCCCGAGCTCCTTTTGTACTCTTTCGGGGGATTATGTTACTAGGGATGGTAACCACATCCTGTATTGAAGTTCATTTCATGAAACTTCTCTGGTCGGAAAGCACTGGGAAAGAACTCGAATAAATATTTTTTTTTCTCCTTCCCTTTTGTATTTATTTCATTTTTATCTACAACAAAAATTATAGCAATATTTTATTACATTTTTTTAACATTGATTTTTCAATGTAAAATTAAAAATGATTAAATCACATTTTAAAATATATCTTTTGTACCTTTAAATTTTAAAATTATCACACAACTCGATTTGGGAATCATTATTAAAATATGTCTCCTGAGTTGTACTCTGGCGATTCAATTTTTGTCTACACACAATTTGACTGGCTGGTTGGCCAAATTAGTCTCCTGAGCTCCTGTACTCTTTGGGGGATTATTTACTAGGATGGTCCACATCTTATAAGTTCTTATATGAAATCTCTTCGGGAAGTGGAATATTGAGAGGCAAAGATAATTTTTTTTCCAAAATTTTGAAAAGCTAGAAAATAAAATTTAATTGTGAATACATGTTTGGATCTTAATATTAATAAATTATTATATCAAAAAAATAAAATATAAATAAGTTTTTAAAATAATATCTTTTGAAAATTATTTAAATTTTTAATTCTAAAATTATAATTCACTAAAGAAATTATCATATGAACTTTTTAAAAAAAAATTAGAAATTTAAATTTTTTTACTATTAATAAATAGGCTGAAAGCTCTTGCACATTGCCGCCAGGGAAAGGAATTACCATTTTCCTTTATTCACTGATTATAAAATCAATTTTCTAGAATAATATTATAAATTTAAAAAAGTATACAAACATGCATAGATATAGTATGAAGTGAAAGATTTCAATATTAATATTAATAAATTATTCTATAAAAAAAGTATTATTACTCAAATAAAAAGTTTAATTAAACAAAATTTGTAGTTGGCAGATGCAATGAGATAAATATATCCTTCAGCGGAGAAATCATAATCAGCCTCAAACTTCTAAATAAAAAAATATATATATATATTTAAATTTTTTTAATATTAGTTCAATAATAGGGATTTTGCCGCCTCTGCACATTGCCGCCAGGGACGGAAACCCCATTTGCAACCTTTATGTCACCCTACTGATTTTTTTTAAATATTCATTAAAACAAATTATAAATTTAAAAAAGTATACAAACATGTAAAGGTATAGTATGAAGTGAAAGATTTCAATATTAATATTAATAAATTATTCTATAAAAAAAGTATTATTACTCAAATAAAAAGTTTAATTAAACAAAATCTATGCCAGAAGCAGGATACATGCTGTGAGTGGAGAAATCAGAAATCATTATTCTAAATAAAAAAATATATATATATATTTAAATATTTTTTTTTGAATATTACTTCAATAATAGGGATTTTGCCGTCAGGTACGGAAATTCTATTTGCAACCTTTATGTCACACTACTGATTTTTTTTAAGAAAAGTATTTATTAAAATAGATCATAAATTTAAAAAAGTATACAAATATGTATAGGTATAGTTTGAAGTGAAACGGTTCAGCTACACGACGGCTAATAAGACAGGGACCTATTATTTAAAGTAGATTACGAACGAACGACCACAAACATATATATTGTGAGTAAGAAATTTTGTATATTAAATATAAAGAATTTTATGTGACAGTCCTTTAATTACGATATTTTGTCTTATATTTAAAATTAAAAGAATTTTTAAGAACAATTAAGTGAAATTACATTATATATTGTGACATGTAAATTATGATATATTCATGTATATACACAACACGTAATAATGAAATTTATTAGTCCTAACTGATTTCTGTTTTCCACTGAAAATCTAGATTCCCTATTAAAACAAATTCTAAAACACATTTTTCATAATAATGGCGGCGTACATTCATTTCTTAACAACTTGAATTTAGAATCGAAGCCCCGTTGATTCATTTTCCCGTGCATTGTGACGTACTATATCTTCTAGAATAATCTAGAAGTAATTTAAGTGAAGTGATTGGTTACTGGAATGACATTATTCCTGTAGCAATGCCCTTCCAAAAGTTAATAAAAGGCCTAGCACACAGATTTCGTGGCTTTTCCTTTTGAGATCACGATGCAATATATCATGAAATATTTTCTGTGTTTTGTGTTCTTTCTCCCTACAGGGATTTGTGTGTTGTCTGGTGTTCTAAATAAAAGATGTTTTTATAAGTGAACATCTGCATCAATCTACTCAGCTACTACATTCTAATGTATTTTTAAATTATGTGGACGTTATTCTACTCTATTAAAAATTAGTTGGCAAGACATTTACCTAAAGGATCCATTACGTAAAAGCAGGAATTCAACGAATTGAAAAATATTGTGCTCTTAAATGTTCTTTTCGGAATGCAGAGTTTTTAAAGTTTGTGTGACAGATAAAGAATTAAAAGTGTGATTTCAATAGTATAATGAAATAAAAATGTGTTTTAGAATTTGTTAATAGGGAATCTAGATTTTCAATGGAAAACAGAAAACATTTAAGTTAGGATTTTACTTTAATAGAATTTCCTTATTACACACACACACACACACACACACACATATATATATATATATATATATATATATATATATATATATATAAATATATATACATATATATATATATATATATATATATATATATATATATATATATATATATATATATATATGTATATATATGTGTATATATATGTATATATATATGTATATATATGTGTATATATATATATATTTATATATATATGTATATATATATATATATATATATATATATATATATATATATATATATATATATATGTATATATATATATATATATATATGTATATATATATGTATATATATATATATATATATGTATATATATATATATATATATATATATATATGTATATATGTTACTGTGAATGCCCGAAATTGGAGAATGTCGACATTCACCGGTGAATGTCGACATACACCAAATACCTCGGTGAAAGACAGAATATTTGATTATATTCTTACATATTCGGACTATCACCGGTGTATGTCGACAATCCGTATGCATTGATGGTGAATGTTGAAAAATAATATTTTTTTTTACGTTTTTAAATCATACTTTATTATTAAAACATATATATGTTAAAATAGCAATTACCATGAAGGAATACTCCAAAGTTTCTGCATCCATTCCAAAGGAAAATACAGAAGAGCTTCAACCTATTACACCTTCTATCAAGCCATGACTAAACAGCAGAAGTTTATTTCTATTAAAAAAGCGGCAGCAAAAGATAATCTAATGCATGCAACTAAAATGTTACAGACATAAAAAAGAAAACTTCCTCCTGCTCAAATGGATGACACTGTGTGAATACAAGTCCCTGATGTCGACCGTGGTCGAACAGATGCCCGAAATGTATTGGCGGTTGTTGTTGGAATAGAAGACTCCGACTTTTATAAATAAGTAAACAAAAATGGTTCACTCAAGCAGCTTGATATCCGTAATCAGTTTATATTTTGTAAAGAAAAGTTGCTCTCCATAGATGAGATTTCTTCTCAAGAAATGTCGCACTGAGAGAAGCCGCTGAAGCTAATTCGAGACGTGGATGGCATGGCTATAAACGCTGTCATTGCAAAAAGAAATGTTTAGTTACTAAATGCCATTAATAAATGCAAGGGACTCTTGTGCAATTCAAATTGCTATAGCAGTATAAATTGTTGCAACAAATAAGATAATATAACGTCAATCACATAATTAAGTTAATTATTGGTATTATTTTCTGTTCTAAGAGTGTTCGGTTTGTTTTATGTTCAACAGTTACATGTGCTATTACTATAAATTTGACTGTATTATGAAGAAGAAAATATAAATATCCGACATGTTCAACATTCACCATTAGTGCATGGTGAATGTCGACATTTACCGGTGTAAGTCAGAAATAAGAATATTTAGCAAATATTTCGGACATACACCAAACGACTACGTGAATGTTGACATTCACCGGTGAAAGTCGACATTCTCCAGATTTCGGTCTTTCACAGTAACATATATATATATATATATATATATATATATATATATATATATATGTATATATATATATATATATATATATGTACATATATATATATACATGTATATATATATATATATATATATATATATATACATGTATATATATATATATATATATATATATATATATATATATATATACATATATATATATATTATATATATATATATATATATATATATATATACATGTATATATATATATATATATTATACATATATATATATATATATATATATATATATATACATATATATACATATATATATATATATATATATATATATATATATATATACACATATATATATATATATATATATATATATATATATATATATATATATATACATATATATATATATACATATATATATATATATATATATATATATATATATATATATATATATATATATATATATATATATATATATATATATATATATATATATATATATATATATATATATATATATATATATATATATATATATATATATATATATATATATATATATATATATATATAATATATTATATATATATATATATATATATATATATATATATATATATATATATATATATATATATATATATATATATATAATATATATATATATATATATATATATATATATATATACACAATGCAGAATATTTACCGAGGCAGAAATTACAGAAATATTCACCAAGGAAAAGATTAATCTATTTTGATATTCCCATGACATAATCACTTTCTAATGATGCTTCGACTGAAACATAAATTTTTACATTATTTTAATTCTTTTTCCAAAACACAAATAAATTAGATAAATAAAATACTTCGTAATTAATTTAGAAAACAATTTGCTTAATTAATTACTATTTAAATCTCTGGAAAAAATTCCATCGTTATGTAAAAAGAATGGATGCAATTTTTTTCAACCTAATCCAAGAACACTTAGATATATAAAAAGTAAGCATTTAGGAGAAGTATACTTATTAAAAGAAACTAATCTAAAAGAAAATAAGAAAAATGTTTTAAATTTGTCGTAGACGAGGATGTATGAGAGTACTTGGCATCTGGAAGCTGTATATCCACGTACTATATACACGTGGATATTCAGCTCATATTACGAGCTGTATATCCACGGTGTACATTTAAATATGTGTCCATATTAAAAATACTATTGCAGACTCAAGTTTTAAGAATAAAATAAGAGAACAGATATACAAGACAATTTTACAATACATGCAATAAGGGACAAATTATACAGAATGTTTTTTCCTTTGTTTTACTTTATACAAAATAATAAAAAATATAACATAAGTACATTAATAGTGTTCTATTCTCTAAATAAATATTCTTCGGGAGAGCTTGTGATGAGGCGATTTAGATCAGTAATATAATTGATTCATTCATACAAGAAGTAAAATGCTCGGGATCTAAATCTGACCTCATCACATCTTTGTAAAAAGACAGAGGACCATAAAATTATATTCTACGGATATTGTTGTCTTGTACGGTGGTCTCGGTCGGGGTTCTGATCCCAGTCCCAGATTAGAATCCCGTCTCCGTACTTGACATTAAATAAGAATGTACCTTTGTGGAGTTATTTATGAGTCCCTAAGGGACAGTGCCCAATTAGAAGGGATAAGGTTTTCCACGTTGGCGGTCTCAAGGCGGTGTTTAAGCAGACCAATTAGATTCTTACAACTATTACGATTTTACGATAAGAAGGAAGAGGGGACAAGGATGAAATTAATAAAATAAGAAAAATCTAAAAAAAAGAGAAGAGGTTCGGGAGTCGAGTCGACTAGACAAGTCCGACGGAAGGTGTTCGGAAGTCCGAGGGAAGGTGATCGGTAGTCCAGACGAGGAGAGTAGTCCGACGGAACGTGTTCGAGAGTCCAGTCAAGTCCGACGGGAAGTGTTCCTGTATCAAATAGCACGGCCGCACCCCCAAACACTCAGAAGGAAGCCCCTGACCAGACCGACGGAAGATCCATAGATACCCAATCCTGATCAGCCATCAACCAGCAGTGTTCCGGGCACACCATTTTAACTCCCAAAGGTACCCCCTTTTACATACATTTTGAAATTGAGATTAGGTCCTCTCTCTTATATTTACATAATTACTTAAGTGATAAAAATTTTTTGTCAGAATTAAATAATGTGTGACACCTAATTTTGAAGGTGTTGATAAAGCATATTTTTATGAAGATAGAATCAGTTTGAGTGTACATAGATGTTTATATGTCGTTATTATAAATTTACTTTTTCTATTTTAAGCTGGTTTCAGATTCTTTTAATTTAGCTTTTAGTTTATTTTCATATCTTATGTCTGTAGTTTCTCATAACCCGTGGTTAAATTTAGTACTAAAATACTTTTACACAACGTAATCAAAATAATTACCACTATACATTTGATCACAGGTTAATACTGAAATATAAACGAGGACTACACGACAGAGCTTTTTTAGAATTTATTCACACTGTAACGTCACGAGATCCTAGGGTAGCGTGTGGGTGTCGAAGTGGTTATAACACTACGTACAGCTTAGAAACAATAACAACGTTTATTCTTGATTAAAATGGAGTATGTACAAATTTTCCGAATGGAAATCACAGGGCTCAGGCGAGCTGGTGCGGACCTAAAAGTCCCAGGTTGAAGGCGAACCTAAAAAAGAACAATCTGCGGACAGGTGAAAACAGATACCGTTGTACAGGGGTACAACTGGGTCTCCTTGAGTCCCACACAAAACTGGAGAAAAGCTCTAAAAAAACCAACCGCTACAAGTCGAACCTCTCTCTGTTCTCTTTTCCTGGGGCTCTCCGGCAAAAAACTCGATCCGCCTGACGTCACCTTTCGCCTCTTCCCATTGGCTTTTTCTTTCCGCGTCGCTATCTTGGTAACCTCTGATTGACTTCTTCGGTGGCACCTCACTATCTGACATTTCGTTTTTCTGTTCGTCCTTCCTATTCACCTCGGACATCTCAAGGCGTGGTCGAAGCGACAACCCTTTGTAGTGTAGTGTCAATAACCCAGACAGAGTGTCGCCCTGCCATGGGTTTTAACAAAGCCCCTTTGTGAAGCCAATGGGGTGTAGAGGCGTCACAACACATAAGGACGTACACAGACATATTTAAACATTTCAGAGTCATAAATCCGAAAACGGGATTAATTTCGATTATAAAAGCAAGTATTTCCTTTTTTTATTTTGTTTCCGACTCCATTTTTGTCTGCTTTGCCAGTGACCGAAGCACAAAATCAGCTGAGTTAATCTCGAGCTCGCTTTAAATAGCAATATGAAGAGTTATCAGAAGTCTTTAATTTTCGTTTTTTTAAATTTAATTATCCCTTTACAATGAATGCCATTGCGAAGAGTTTTACACAGGATGGTAGTGCTGTAGTGGCTTTAAGCCTACGAAAGTTCATTGCAATGTCATAATCAGGCAGGTACATTAGCTCTTCGTTGTTAACAGTAAAGATCCTAGAAATGAAATTTAATGTTAAATTTGTAATTACTTCCGTTATTGGGGATTTTAAACTCATTCATGTGCATTCCATATATGATTTCAATTTTAAAAAATGTGGTATTATTTTCTTTTTCATAAGCATAACTATTCATTGAATTTAAAGAATTAGCACATAAATGTCAGATGTAAAATGTTTCTATAATATTGTATTGTATCCTTCATTTATCCTTATATGTATATAACAATGAACGACCTTTAATTTTAGCAATTTTTATTGGTGATAAACCATGTAGAACATCACTTAAAAATAAAGTAAGAGGCAATCGAGAGAGACAATAGCTCTGTTGAAAGAGGCAGCGATGTCGAAACCGGAGGGTTGAACGATCCTGTTCACCGTGTTCTAAAATGGCAGCTGTTCACATAAAATCTCAATGCTGTTTCAGTTTGAGGCTTAAATTGATGTTTTGATCTGTTTTACTTTAGGAGGTTAAAGTGAAGACTTTCCACTTCGCTAGGTGCTCTGTATAACCCAATTACTTTGATCTTGACCATGAATACTGTTTAAGTTCCCAAAAATAGCTCTGAAGGTGGCAGGCCAAGCCAGGGGGACTTTTGCCTAGTCTCTGCTTTTAAATTACGAGGACTCACTTAAGGTTTAGTCATACACTAGTTAACCCCTTACCAGTTTCATTTTATTCCCCTATTTCGACCCAAAAAATGTCACTTTTTTATTGCATATTTTTGCTCATTTTACATTTGTAAGATAAAAACTGTTATTAAAAGTAATATTTCCAATTATTTTACGCATTTATAACAACTTTTTTTTACAGAAAATAAAGTAATGTTTTCCTTGGAAGTTGTTTTTTTTTCCTCTCATATACGCCAGACAGGAAAGTTGCATTTACAGTTGCGCATATAAAAAATACAAATATTTTGGATTACGATTAGAACAATATTATTCATATCTTATGTCTGTAGTTTCTCAGAACCCGTGGTTAAATTTAGTACTAAAATACTTTTACACAACGCAATCAAAATAATTACCACTATGCATTTGATCACAGGTTAATACTCAAATATAAACGAGGACTACACGACAGAGCTTTTTTAGAATTTATTTACACTGTAACGTCACGAGATCCTAGGGTAACTTGTGGGTGTCGAAGTGGTTATAACACTACGTACAGCTTAGAAACAATAACAACGTTTATTCTTGATTAAAATGGAGTATGTACAAATTTTCTGAATGGAAATCACAGGGCTCAGGCGAGCTGGTGCGGACCTAAAAGTCCCATGTTCAAGGCAAACCTAAAAAAGAACAATCTGCGGACAGGTGAAGACATATACCGTTGTACAGGGGTACAACTGGGTCTCCTTGAGTCCCACACAAAGCTGGAGAAAAGCTCTAAAAAAACCAACCGCCCCAAGTCGAACCTCTCTCCGTTCTCTTCTTTTCCTGGGGCTCTCCGGCGAAAAACTCGCTCAGCTTGACGTCACCTTTCGCCTCTTCCCATTGGCTTTTTCTTTCCGCGTCGCTGTCTTGGTAGCCTCTGATTGGCTTCTTACTGGCCTATTACTGGCCTCTGAAGCCTCACTATCTCACATTTCGTTTTTCTGTTCGTCCTTCGGACATCTCAAGGCGTGGTCGAAGCGACAAACTTTTATAGTGTAGTGTCAATAACCTAGACAGAGTGTCGCCCTGCCCTGGGCTTTAACAAAACCCCTTAGTGAAGCCAATGGGGTTAGAGACGTCACAACACATACGGACGTACACAGACATATTTAAACATTTTGGAGTCATAAATCCGAAAGCGGGGTTAATTTCGATTATAAAAGCAAGCAAGTTTTTCCTTTTCTTATTTTGTTTTCGACTCTATTTTTGTCTGCGTTGCCAATCGCCGAAATACAAAATCAGCTGAGTTAATATGGAGCTCGAGATAAATAGTAATATGAAGAGTTAACAGAGGTCTTTAATTTTCGTTTTTTTAAAAAATTAATTATCCCTTTACAATGAATGCCATTGCGATGAGTGTTACACAGGATGGTAGTGCTGTAGTGGCTTTAAGCCCACGAAAGTTCATTGCAATGTCATAATCAGCTCTTCGTTGTTAACAGTAAAGATCCTAGAAATGAAATTTAATGTTAAGTTTGTAATTACTTCCGTTATTGGGGATTTTAAACTCATTCATGTGCATTCCATATATGATTTCAGTTTAAAAAAAATGTGGTATAATTTTCTTTTTCATAAGCATAACTATTTATTGAATTTAAAGAATTAGCACATAAATGTCAGACGTAAAATGTTTCTATAATATTGTATTGTATCCTTCATTTATCCTTATATGTATATAACACTGAACGACCTTTAATTTTAGCAATTTTTATTGGTGATAAACCATGTAGAACATCACTTAAAAATAAAGTAAGAGGCAATCGAGAGAGACATTAGCTCTGTTGAAAGAGGCAGCGATGTCGAAACCGGAGGGTTGAACGATCCTGTTCACCGTGTTCTAAAATGGCAGCTGTTCACATAAAATCTCAATGCTGTTTCAGTTTGAGGCTTAAATTGATGTTTTGATCTGTTTTACTTTAGGAGGTTAAAGTGAAGACTTTCCACTTCGCTAGGTGCTCTGTATAACCCAATTACTTTGATCTTGACCATGAATACTGTTTAAGTTCCCAAAAATAGCTCTGAAGGTGGCAGGCCAAGCCAGGGGGACTTCTGCTTAGTCTCTGCTTTTAAATTACGAGGACTCACTTGAGGTTTAGTCATACACTAGTTAACCTCTTAACAGTTTCATTATCTTCCCGATTTCGACTAAAAAAAATGTCACATATTTTTATTGCATATTTTTGCTCATTTTACATTTGTAAGATAAAAACTGTTATTAAAAGTAATATTTCCAATTATTTTACGCATTTATAACAACTTTTTTTTACAGAAAATAAAGTAATGTTTTCCTTGGAAGTTGTTTTTT
Source organism: Pardosa pseudoannulata (assembly GCA_032207245.1). Classification (NCBI taxonomy): domain Eukaryota; kingdom Metazoa; phylum Arthropoda; class Arachnida; order Araneae; family Lycosidae; genus Pardosa; species Pardosa pseudoannulata. The sequence continues at coordinate 150,085,280 of CM063508.1, forward strand.
TTCCTCTCATATACGCCAGACAGGAAAGTTGAATTTACAGTTGCGCATATAAAAAATACAAATATTTTGGATTACGATTAGAACAATATTATTATCAAATGCAAATATTTCAAGTACATTTACTTAACCTGTTTCTCAAAACATATCAGATTTAGTCCCAAAAAATCTTGAAAGAGGGCAAAAGGCACAGTCCGGACAAAAATACCTAGTCTATTTTCTAATTCTTTCTTCCGCAGTAATTTTTTTTGGTAACCCCACATAGCACTAGTTTTCAGGTCTTATTTTTTTAATTGTAGGTGAAATAACCTCTAAAAAGTCTTTCTCGGCCTGTCTCCCAAAAACTCAAAGATAAAAACTCGTGGAACAATACAAAACCTACCAGAAAGCCTGCAGTTATAAACCAAATAGAATATACTTTGAAAACTAATATCTTGTGAGCATCTATACGACTAACTTAATATTAAAAATACAAAAGATACGGCCAAAACAGTGAGAACTACAAAGAAATCAGATTACCCGTACGCCATACGGGCAAATCATTAAAGGCAAGGAAACCGAGCCCGTATGGTGTACGTGCAAAACAGGCAAGGGGTTAATCTCTCAGTTACGAGATCTCTGCCTTTGCCGACTGTGCATATTATCTTTAGCGATGGATCAGTCGCATATTGTATTTTAGACCTCGTCCATGATTCTAAATTACGACTACCCACTTTGATTGTTTGTGTTGTGAGCATCTATACGACTAACTTAATATTAAAAATACAAAAGATACGGCCTAAACAGTGAGAACTACAAAGAAATCAGATTACCCGTACGCCATACGGGCAAATCATTAAAGGCAAGGAAACCGAGCCCGTATGGTGTACGTGCAAAACAGGCAAGGGGTTAATCTCTCAGTTACGAGATCTCTGCCTTTGCCGACTGTGCATATTATCTTTAGCGATGGATCAGTCGCATATTGTATTTTAGACCTCGTCCATGATTCTAAATTACGACTACCCACTTTGATTGTTTGTGTTGTGAGCATCTATACGACTAACTTAATATTAAAAATACAAAAGATACGGCCTAAACAGTGAGAACTACAAAGAAATCAGATTACCCGTACGCCATACGGGCAAATCATTAAAGGCAAGGAAACCGAGCCCGTATGGTGTACGTGCAAAACAGGCAAGGGGTTAATCTCTCAGTTACGAGATCTCTGCCTTTGCCGACTGTGCATATTATCTTTAGCGATGGATCAGTCGCATATTGTATTTTAGACCTCGTCCATGATTCTAAATTACGACTACCCACTTTGATTGTTTGTGTTGTGAGCATCTATACGACTAACTTAATATTAAAAATACAAAAGATACGGCCTAAACAGTGAGAACTACAAAGAAATCAGATTACCCGTACGCCATACGGGCAAATCATTAAAGGCAAGGAAACCGAGCCCGTACGCTGTACGTGCAAAACAGGCAAGGGGTTAATCTCTCAGTTACGAGATCTCTGCCTTTGCCGACTGAGCATATTATCTTTAGCGATGGACCAGTCACATATTGTCTTTTGGACCTCGTTCATGATTCTGAATTACGACAACCCACTTTGAATGTTTGTGTTGTGAGCTTATTCTATACATGACTAAACTCAGTGAAATACAAAGAAATCAGATTACCGTACGATGTTCGGGCAAATCATTAAAGCAAGGACCCGATTCAAAAAAATACAGACAAGGGGCATTAAATCAGTTACGAGAAACTCGCCCGACTGTGCATATTATCTAGCAAAGGGGTGAACTCAGTACGATATTCTCTTGCCCTTAAATTACGGTTATCTTTATTTGTGTCAGCATTAAGTATTTTTGGACCTCAAACTAAATTACGATACCTTTATTTTTATGTTAATAAGGGTATGTGTGTGGTGCAAAACAGGCGGGGCTCCTCAGTTACGAGATCGCATTTGCCGTCACTATCATATTATTTTAGATACGTCTCTTTATGTACATGATGTATGATTTTTAATATGTATTTGTCGCTCTTAGTATATTAGATACTGAAATAGATATTTGATTGTTTGTAATCATTAATTTTAGAAATTCGTGTGTAAAAATGTGCTCATTTACTGAATTTCGACTTATTTAAAAATAAATATTTTTTTTATTTGTAGATTACATTTTGATTGTCATGTTTTACAGTGTTTATTGGGTTGTTGTTTTTCAGAAACGATGACGCAGTTGTTAAGTAAATGGGAATCACTTAACATGTATGAAAATTACTTGTTTTTTTTATGGAAAATCAGCTGATAATGAAAATAAATTGCTTAATAAAAAAATAATGATTTAATTTAGGTAACATATTATGTAATTTGGACTGATTAAAAATTAAATTCTGTGCAAATTTCTTTTGGATCTAAAAAGTTAAAATCAATCTCTGAATTGAAGAGAAAAAAATTTGGAGAATTCTAGAGATCTAAAGAGAATTTTTGAGATTAGAAATTTTAGTTTATATTAAAAATTAAAGAGTTAATTCTAGAGTTTTTTCTACAACTGAATAAAAGACCATTTTATACAGAATAAAGAACTGTAATTCGACAGGTAGCGGGGAGGCTGAAGAATTCCCTGCCGCAGGTGGGTCTGCAGATTTTAATGGCAACGGGAGGTAATGGAAAAACGAGGAAGGATAAAAGTGGTAGATGTAACTATGGCCAATTGTTCAACCACTTCCTGGTGGTGACCTTCCTGGTTGCGACAGGTTTGCATTGCATGGGTGGAAATGACCCGAGCTCGTGGATTCGTCCATAGGGTCTACCGCGCACTTTAGTTGCGCATCTGGTTGCCTTTGATCTTTGGACAAAAAACGCCTCCGAATCCATCGTCCTCCAAGGCTATTTTATCCTCTGCCTCCATCGGCCACGATAAACCATACCCCCTCCAGACGGTGGCCTGCAGTGGACCATAGTGTGGAGGGGCCTTGATATGGGACGAAACTGAATTGCTTTACCTGAATGCTGGTTCTTTTTTATTTTCTTTTTATTTTTCATGCTTGTTATATGTAGAAATGATTAAAAGGAGCAGAGTTAATTACTGGAACATGCCAACCACAGTATGTAGCGAAACTAAACTTTACTAGTTTTATAAACTTTATTTCAAATGTTGTGAAGACTCCCTTGCTCCGCGCCAAAACGGCCGTAGCAGTACCTGGACCTGTAACATCTCGTATCTTAACAATCGGACTGAATGGACGAACCCTCCCTGATGGATCTCGTTGATGAACGCTCTGGAATTACATGAAACAGCAGCGAATGGAGATGTTGTTAAAAAGTTAACTGTAACTTCTGGGGTGACGGGACTTGATCTTAACTGAGAAAAAACAGTGACGGGACCGTACCTGACCCCCCGAAATTTTTTGTTTTTTTCGAGGGTTTTTTTTTTTGAGGTGTGTTCGTGGAGATTTTACCAAAGTCCGCTAGGGAGGGAGAATCGTAAAGTCCGTCGAACGAACGGGGGATATATTGGGTTTGATTGCACCCTGAAAAGCCTCCCCATTTGTAAGAGATTAGTAAATCTCTTGTTTTTTCTTTCGACTGTGATCGTCGTGAGGAAATGTTATCAGCAATCATCCTTTGCTGTTCTAGATGATTCAGGAATTTACATTCCTTTGTAAATAGCAGTAATTTATATTCCTTTGTAAAAAGCGTATTTATTCCATAATTAAAGTAAATTTCGAATGTTATAATTTGTCTGTGATCCATTATTCACGCTACTTCTCATTTGTTGAAGAATTGAAGGCGTCAATTTCTTTTATGTTGTGAATTTTTAAGTTACATGATATATATAGTTTACTGATTAAATATATATTTTTATATTTAAATTTATTATAAATTGATAATTTTAAAATGATATGGAGTTATTTTTATAGCCACAGTTAAATTGTTTAACTAAACGTCAGAAAAAACACAAGACTTAAAAGTGATATCTAGTCTTGGATTTTACTTATCATTTCCTCTTTTCAGACTTTTTATTAAGAATAATTCTAAAGCATTAAATCCAAATTAATTTTTTTAATTAAAAAAACGACTGCATAAACTCTGCACAGCTAGATTCCTTATTGGGAGTGCATAAAAACAGCTTAAAGAAGCGTTCCTGTACGATCTATAGTTTACGAGAAAAATAAAGTATTACGTCACTGCCGGTGCAAGAAAAAACACTTTATTTAACATATCAACAGCAGTATATGCCCAATTTAAAGCAGATGTTCAAAGTGTCCGCCGTGCATGTTGAGGCAGGCTTGAGTACTTCATGGAATGGCTGTCATCACACGTTGCAGTATCGCGGGGTCCACCGAAGTACTAGCAGCATGCAGACGAACAACTAAGCCTATATGTGTTGTCACTACGTCTGGATACACCAGTTCCTTGAGATCGTCCCATAGGAAAAAATTCAATTGTGTAAGATCTGGCTAACGTGGCGGCCATGGAACCGGACCCCCACGTCCAATCCAGAGGCCATATCCAGCAACCACGTACAGGAGCACAGAAATGCGCCGGAGCCCCATCATGCTCGAACCAAAGTACCTGTATTGCCGCTAATGGTGTGTCATTTAGGAACTCGGTTAAGACCTTATTGAGAGACACCAAGTACGATTGTCCCGAGAGCCGTTCAGGCAACCCAAGCAGGCGATCTCCGAGTATGCCGGCCAACACGTTAAAAGACTAACGTTGCTGATGTTTCTGCATCCGGATTGACCTGGGACCACACATCTGTGTTATGTAGCTGCAACAGCTATTCATAGAAGGCCACGCGTTTCTGAAAGCCATATGGTTTCAGACCTTTCACGGTTGTGTACCGAAATGGGTGTAGCCTCTGAGACCGTTAAAGACTGTGAACAGTACTTTTACTCAAGGGCTAATGCGCGTGTGCTTACCTTGGGAGTCTCTTCTACCCTCTGCAGTATTGAATTCGCCTGTGCTACAGTCAGGCCGCTCAGCGGTCTTCCAGTATTTTGAAGATTGGCTAATGGCAAGACGCTTCCCGTATTTCACAGTCTGTCGTCCAGCCTACGGATGACATTAACATCAGGTCGACAGTGGGACGGATATCGACAGGCATACTCCATAACAGTTCGTAAAGCATTTCCATTTCATCGGCCGTACATCAGGCACATGTCGCAGTAGTCACGAACGAAATACATTGCCCTCATACGAAGACTACGGGTAGCTGCAAGATGTAGCCTTTTAAATACCAGTTCAACGGCGGCTTAACGTCATTCCATGGCGCGATATGAGCGGCGAACGTTTTAAAAATTATCGTTTGTAAAGATATGCAAATACTGTTGTTGATATGCCCATTAAAGTGCTTTTTCTTGCACCGGGAGTGAGGTCATACTTTGTTTTTTGTATTTTTCTCGTAAATTTGCAGGAACGCTTCTTTGGGCAGTTTTTATGTACTCCCAATGAGGAATCTAGATGTGTAGAGTTTATGCAGTCGTTTTGGGACACTCTGTATATAAAAGTATCGCATGAAATTTTTGAAAACAAAAGAAGTTCAAAGACTAGGTTTATAGCATCATAGATAAATTGTTTGAAAGGGTAATTTTGACAGATATCTTTTATCTGGCTAGGAGTTTTGGGTCTAGACAGGCATCTACAGAATTTTAAAACTTCTGGAAAATTTATGTTACAAAGTTCTATCTTTCTAGGACCATAATTAGAGGAGATATTAATAAAAAGACCAAATTACTGATGATAAGTTTCTTCCAAATAAGTTTCTTCCAATGTTATTACTTGATATTATTTTTCTATAATGTCATAGCTCAATAATTTGAAAGGGAAATTTATTTCTGTAAGTTCTGTCTTCGTAGGTTCTTAATTAAGGGAGAAAAACCACCCAAATGTTATTTTTTTTTGTTCGAGTTTTATTTTTGAAGTCAAACATTATAACGACACAACTTTGGCAGGTGAATTCTAGCAGATACGTTGTATCTGCGCATACAGTCAGTTTGGGAATCATAGTTGAAAACAAGCTATAGAATCAGCTGCTAATTCATATTTATATTATCTTGGATGCAGATTTTAACACATAGTTCGTTTGTTTTCGGAGATACATGAGCGCTGATGAAAATGAGATTTCTGCATACTTAAGTGATTACTAACGCATTGGTTAGATTGAAATAGATACCTTGTATTACTGTTTAATTAAAACTTCTAGTATTTAAATTAAATTAGATAATTTTTATCGATAAATATTAGCTCTTCCTACAGAGTAAGAATTTCAATTTTTTATTATCTCTTTTATATCTTTTCATTTAATCTTTGTTTCTTAGACTAGAAATTCCATTGTTCTTAAACAACTTATTCAGTTGGCTTATAAATTATATTTATTAGCTAATTGGTGTATGAATTAGAAAACAATATCACTAACATATATTTTAGTGATATTGTTTTCTAATTCATACACGAATTAGCTATTGTTTCTTTGTCGTATACTACTTATATGCTAAAATTACATTGTAAGTTAAAATGACAAAATTTTGTTAAAAAATTATGTGAAGTGAGATAATGGTTAATATTATCCAGCATAAGAAGAATGGACTGATGTACATATCCTCATGCAGTAGTAATCATGGGTTTATGGTAATCAAGACCAATGTTGGTTTTTCCGATAAAATTCCGTGAAAGTGATTTTGTCAAGTACGAATTTTCTCTATCATAGTTAATACAGGTATTACTTAAAAATTCTCAAGATGTTAATTCTTTCAAAGTTGGTAAAAAAAGCCAAGAACATATTATAAGTGACAATGTTTTTTACTTTATAATTTTTCATTTTATTTTCTTGAACTTTTAAGTCCTTAATAAATTTTTAATCGATGGATGTATCGATGGACTAAAAAGTGACTAAACATTGAAAAAAAAAGTATTTTTTTTCTCCTCTTGATTACAGATGCCATTATTAAGATTTTTCTATTTATTTTAACTCTAAATCAAATGATTCTTTCAAGACATGATTTTAACGTCAAAAACAAAAAGGTTAAAATTTTGTTTAACACAACTCAGCATTGCTTTTCATTCAAGAAAATCTATAAATTAGATTTGCATACATACAATACATTAATTTTATAATCACAATTTTCTGCATATATTAATGATGTTTTGAAATTGAACATAGCTAGATTAGAGTATCTAAACAAAAATTGTGAAGTAAAAGCAAAAGAGAAATGTGTGCTCTGACGTAAGTTACTTTGATGTATTAAATGTACATTTCAGGAACTTCTTTACGATTTTTTAAAATCCCTAAATTCTGGAAACCATATGGCTAATTACATTTTAATAAGAAAAATAAGAATAGAGCATCTTATTTTTGGTATTTTATTCGTTGTTTTGGTTTCGATTCGGTCGTGTCGAGTGATTGTAGCGCTTGCACCAAGAACGAAATACGGTTCATTACATTGTTGGACCCCATGATACACCATGAAAAAGTGATTGAAAGTGACTATTTTCTTAAAAAAGTGACTAAAAGTGATCAATTGTAAAAAAAGTGACTAAAGGTGAGAAAAGTGACGGAATTGCAAGCCTGATGTATGTATATCAAAATTTGAACGTTATTGGATTGACGACATTTTGTTGCTTAACCAAACATTATATCGTTAATGTAGTAGGAATAACATATAAATTTAATTTTGGAAAGTATAAATTAAAATAATGCTATAAGAAAAATAATGTGAACATCATGCTGGCTTCGTATAGTACTTGAAAGTGCTTTTTAACTCTCTTTCAATGTGAAAAAAATCTTTAAAACTGCATTTTATCCGAAATTGCTTTCTTTTTAATTATGGAATTAAGAGAAAGTGTTCTTTATATATAATGAAAACTATTTATCCATTTTTTATGATAATTTTTATACTATCTGATAATAAATTACAATTTATTTTCTATAATATCTGTTTAGAGCAATTATAATATAAATTTTCATATTACTGTTATTGCAATCTTTATTTTGGTGATTATTAATTTATTTCATAGTACAAATCTTTATTTTTTGCGTTATCTAATATTAGTTCGCATTATAATAAAAATTAGCAGAAAAAAAATAGAAAATTCAGTAAGTATGTTTAGAAAGTTTGATTTGCAACTCTGCATGTGTTAAATGCATTTCTCAAAAATTATTTGGAATAAAATCAATAAAGAATTTTAATAACTAAATCTACATTACTACTATGTATATAATGAATAAGTGTTTCATTACCCATTTAACTGATTAACGATTCTTTGAATAGAATAAATGTTTTACTTTTTTATCATGACATGTAGGTTTACATCATCTATACACTGAAGAAAAATATTAATTATTATTCCAAGGAAATCAAGTAATGCAAGTAATCAAGTAGTATTCCAAGTAATAATATTTGAGAACTTGCATTACTTGATTTATTTGGAATAATAATTAATATTTTTCTCCATGGTGACAAAACCCGGGAAAACTTTCTTCCTTCGCAATTTTCAACCAATAATTTTCTGCTTTAGACATTTCATTGGCAGAAAATGAGGAATTTTCACGTTTTCTAATTTTAACTTTAAACAATAGAAGACAAAAAAGTAAGCATGAAAGTACAAATTTTTCTTTTATTTGAGGTCCTAATTACTGATTTCTAATGGGTTTTACAGCAGACTCTTTAACGTCTCTCAAAAACGATACTTTTCCTCTGTCGAGTTTGTGACACCACAGTTCATGAAAACACCGACCACCAATGTTGTTTACATGTTAACAGGTGACTTTTAAATTTGTTTTTGTGTAAAGTATCGCATATAATAAATTTTTTTTTATTAAGTCTGAGATTAAAAAATCATATTCTAAATAATGTATTGTGCCACTCTGTAAAAATACAACAACTAATTACAATGAGGATATATTTTTCAGCGTTCCCAAAGATCTAAAGACACTTAAAATCTGGACAATTGCGATGAAAAGGGATGAGAAATTAAACCTCAAATTATCATATTAATCATCTCTATGGCTTAGTGAAGACCATTTTTCCATAAGTAAATGCTTGCTTTTGTTGAAATATTACTAATTTAGAACAATTAAATTATATAAAAATGCATCTATACCTTTAAAAGGACTGTTGATTAACCAGTGCTATTTAACTTTTTATAACTGCTAATTTTCGAGTATTATCACAGCGTTCTAGTACAATAAATGTTTGATAAAGCATATAAATATCGTAAAACATATAATTATCTAATAAATAACTCGGGGGAGGGGAAGGTTATGTATTTTCAAGGTATAAATATTAAAGGCAATAAAATTGTATTGCTATGTAAAAATGTATAAATAATTAAGTAAAGCATTTTAAAGATTTTAAATTTCTTTTCATCAAATTTAAAATACTTAAAATTTGTTTGTTTTTGGTTTCGTTTGGAACGCTACGGTCTACTTTTTGCAACACGAGGGCAAATGATGCACAATAAATAGCTCCTATAATTTTTATTTTTATATTACATCCATTTCTACTTATAAAAAGCTATGCTACTACAAATGTGTGTATATGATATATATATATATATATATATATATATATATATATATATATATATATATATACTTGACTTGTATATGTCTAAAAACTGAAATGCTATGATTAGCATGAATAAAATATTAATACAAGTTGAGTAACATTGGATAAATATATAAATGATTTTACATACTTTTGAATTTTAAGTTTTAATTCTCCGTGTTTCTGTTCCCAAAAAATCCGGGTTTTTTTTCCCAAGAACGAAAACATTGACATCATGTCAATTTTGGGAGGTTGTCCGACTGTTCTTTGGTAAATCCAGGTAGAAGAGACTTTTAACAGATCGATAAAATAAACATTCAGGTTTCAATAAAAATAAATTTTGATAGCTAGAAAATTGCAAGAACTTGCAAAAACAAACTCAGAAAATAATGCGTTCTTAAAAGCAGTAAGAGCATATTGGATATCGTGAACGAGGACGTCACAACCAATCACGGAACGTTATGATGTCACGTGATTTTCGCTTAACTTTAAAATTAATTTTTAATATGATGGACCTAGTTTTTGTATTTGTGAGAACATTTTTGGAATTTACAAGTTTGGAATTATCAGAATAGTATTAAGTTGTTCGAATCCCCCACATGTGCAAATTCCTCATTATACAACACATCACAGATGAATTGAAAGTACACAAAATGAGTTAAGAGATATGAATTATGTTAGGTTTTAAACACATGTTTACCTAGTGAATACGAATAGAATACAGATAAAATGAATAGAGTTACGCATACACACACAGAATAAACCCGACGCCGAATAAATCAGACTAGTCTATCACACATATGTTTTAGATTTGCAAGCTCGCTAAATAGTGCCATCTAGAGTTCGGTGGCTAAATTAATCTGACGCATGTCTATTCCTTGTATATGTGAAATGTTGTATAAGTGAGTGTACTTAATGACAATCAGGAAAGTACTAAGAAACGCATTGCAGGAAGACATATAGAGAATGTGCGCATGACGTCAGGTGCAGGAAAAATTGCAGTCCAACTTCCTCGTTGTCAAAACGTTTGAATTTCTTACGGATTGTGCTTGTTATTTGGGGTTTTAATTTTGTAAATTATCTGAAAATGGGAACAAGCTGTTGTACGTATGGCTGTACTAAGAGTTTCAAAAAGGGTGAAAATATTGAATTTTATTGTTTTCTTAAGATCCTACATTGCGAATGCTTTTGGATAAAAGTTTTGAAAAGGCAAGACTTCTTCGAGAATTTGCGGTAAACGTTTTCAGAATGGTAATAAAACGTTAACCTTACTATAATGTAATAGATTATATAAAACTATTATGCTCCAAGAATTTTTTTTTATTATTACTAAGTTTTTTTTTATATTTCTAATATATTTTCTATGCTTTTGTGAGAAGTACTGTACCTATAAAGGTAATTATTTTTTGTCCTTAAAATGATCAGGTTTTGCACATTTTTATTAGATTCTGTAATTTATGTAATAGTTTATTGTCCCTGTTAACATAATTAAAGTAGTTATACTTTGATTATGATACTTAATAGTTCTGTGTAAAGTGTTTAATTTAAAAAAAAATATATAATTTTGTAAGTACTAAAAAATCTATTTTGAATTACTTGGGCAGTTTTTGAAGTTTCTTTTTCCTTCCCTTAAATAAGTTTTAGTTTTATTGTGTACGTGATCCATATCGAAACTCATAACATACAATGAAAACAAGCAATGTTTTGCCAACGAAACATTGAGTTGTAGTCAGCACTCGTATTTTTGTTACAAACATGCACTTTCTCTATATACGTCCCAAACAGTTAAAGCATTGACTGTGCAACAATTATATATAACTCCGCAGCAGTTAAGGCGTTAAAAGTTATGTGAGCTGGGTAATTTATATCATAATTGAATAAGTTGTAGAGGAAATATTGAAGCGAAACAAACTAATCTTCAACATGAGCTTTTGATCAAAACGTTTATTAAAGGACTAAACAGTAAATAAAGAGTAAAAAGGTAAAGTATAAGACATCAGTGCGTTGATAACAACTTGCGGCTTGCAAGTGATTAACAGGCGAAAAGTTGTTTTACTCAAGCCCGATGATTCCAAAGCCGAGAGTGATTTCCCCTCCCGACTGATCACAGGATCACAGGATGAATGGGTAACGGAGCTACTTGGGCCGAGCCCTCCAACTTCGAAAAACATAAACAGACAAGATGGAGACTAGCTGTGGTGAGAAGAGAATTAGTTTAATTTTGAACAGTGGTCCAAAATAATAGCAAGGCGACCACTGGGGTCTGAATTGGTTGTTAGCTGTTTTGTAGTTTCTTTTAGTGTTTGAATTAAGGAATTTATATTGGGGAACCCAAGCAGATTAATTATTTCTTTAATAATTTTTCCTATTTCAATTATATCTTTGGATAGGGAGAGGTTACAAGTCTCATCATTTTTGGCTTCAAGGGGGGTGGGAGCTTTATCGCTATTTTGATACGAATTAATTCCATTATTTTTCTGTAGGGTTGAAACATAAGTATTATTTTTAATATTTGAAGAGAGAGTGGGAGGATTAGTAGAAATTGCAGGATTCGGGGAAGGGATTTTAGAGTTAAAGGATGGTTTAAGGAATTTTTGGCAGCCCTTAAAACTGGCTGGATGGTTTCCATTACAGTTGCAGCATTTGATGTACTCAGTAATTTCTCCAGAATGAGGATATTCGTTGGTTAGATGGTTCTCTGCTCACTTAACACAACGTGGAGCCATCCAGCAGTTCGAACTATTATGAAAGAAGTTCTGGCATCTATGACATTGAGGGATAGGTGGTCGATACTTTTCAACTTTAATTCTGAAGTAGCTTACATCTTTTATATCCAAAATCTTAGTACTATGAGGATTGGGAGCAAGTTGGATCTGGTAGATGTGGAGAAATTTCTTATCTTTACGCCTGGTGAATTGAACTATTTTAAGGATTTCAAATTTAAGATTTAATAATTCTTCGACGATATCTTCAATGGGGTAATCTATGGGAAGGCCTTTTATTACTACTTTATAAGGTTTGATGAAATTATAAGCATAGGTAAACGCTTCAATTTTATTAATTTGGATATACTCAATAATTTTATTTCTCACTATCTCATTTTCTGGGAAAATTCTTAGAAATTTACTGGTACAAGAGGCTTCAAATTTAACATTTTTGTCAAAATCAGTTAGTTTTTTAAGAAGAGATAAATAAATCTCCGGTTTTTTATATTAATTGGCTTTATTTTAATTTTAGGTTGGTTATCAGTTTTAGCTTCAGTAGGCTTATCACATTGATTTTGGTTAGGGGGATTTTCCTCTAAAATTTCAGTTTTAGGTTTCGAATTATTAATATTTACTTCATCTATATCCCCTCTCGATTGAACTGTGCCGCTCACCTTATATACTGCTACATGCTCGCGCGCGTAGCATCGAGGGAAATTTGCATCCATGCAATTTGCATTTGCGGGAGCTTCTTCGATGCGGTTATCAGAACGCGACAAAGTAATGAGTACCGATGTACAACGATTAATAGATTGCCACGGATTCATGGTAATCGATAACGGTATCAAAATAAAAAAAAATACTATATATTTCCTCGCTTGAAAATTTCTTAATTTTAATATTGATGTATTGATCTTTTTGAGTATGACGTAAATTAAATGTTCTGTTATTCACGGAATTGTCTTATCCTTATATTCGGTGTCATCACAACATGACACTACGCTTTTAACTTGATGTAATTTGGATAACTAAAAAATGATGACATAGGTTATCTGGCATATTTAAGAAAAATAAGTCATTGTTATTTTATTCTCAGACAGAGAGATCTATACTTCATTTTCTTGACTATCCATAAAAGTAGGTGTCATTTCATTTCTTTTTTTATACTGAATATTATATAATGTTATAGGTAAATTAACTTAGAAATTAAGAAGAAGGAATTAAGTATTTTAAACTCATTTTAGTTCTTTTAGAGAGCTGATGTATTAATCATTCTTGGCTGCTTTAATAATTAATAGTTTTGTATTAACGATTTAAGTAATTCTGTGGTATTTAGGCATGTTCTGGCTAGAATTATTTTTACTTCTTTGTGTGAAGTAAAGGAAGCACTGTAAAATCGTGAAAAATAATAGTACTCATATTTCAACGGAAATATGGATTTTGATCATGCTGGAATCAATTTTGACAAGTTTAGGCTTTAAGTACTTATTTACTTAGGTAGAAGGAAATTTTGAAAATTTTGAATTTCTGATCGCTCTTTGATTAGTTTCGTTGTACGTAATATGTATCTGTACATAATATGTATCTCACATAACTTATAATAGGCCATTAAGAGTTGAAAGTATTCAGGAACTGTTATAATATCTAGGTGTTCCAGTACTCAGATTTCAACGAAAATGTGGATTTGGATCATACTAGAATCAATTTTGACAAGTTTAGGCGTTACGCATTTATTTAAGTACAAGAAAATTTTGAAAATTTTGAATTTCTGAGCGCTTTTTGTTAGTTTCGTTGAGCTATCTGTACGTAATATGTGTCTCACATAACTTAAAAATAATAGGCCATTAAGAGTTGAAAGTATTCAGGCATTATTATAATATGTAGGTGTTGCAGTACTCAGATTTCAACAGAAATGTGGATTTTGATCACACTGAAATTAATTTTGACAAGTTTACGCGTTACGTATTTATATAGGTACAAGAAAAATTTGAATTTCTGAGCGCTTTTTGATTAGTTTCGTTGTACTATCTGTACGTAATATGTATCTCACATAACTTATAATAGGCCATTAAGAGTTTAAGTATTCAGGAACTGTAATAACATCAAGGTGTGCGCTTCCAGTTTTGATTTCATACTGCATTCTATGTAACGAAAAATGTCAATATAACGGACATTAATTCTACCGGTTAACTACAATAAAACAGAAAGATATCGACATATTTTTACGTAGCTGTAACAACGCTATTTAAGCAGTTGCAATAATGATTTTTTTCAAAAGCAAGTCAAAACCAAAAACTTTTTTGCAGTTAGTTATTTATAAAAAATTAGTTTTATTGAATTTTTATTGTTTTATTACCTTTTGGTACGGAGCAAAAAGAGAATTGAAATTGTGAAAAATGTCGGTTTATTGCAAAATATGTATGTAATGAAAAAAATCTCAAAATAACAGATGTTACCGACAGATGGCGATACCTCAGCTCTATTCATGCAATTTTTCGACACAGGGAAACAAAAGAAACTGTTAATCTTTAAAAGGAATGTGCAGTTGATAATCCGGATGATAAATCATGTACTCCAAATTATTTATAGAGAATTAGTTTTATTGAATTTTTATTGTTTTATTACGTTTTGGTACGGAGCAAAGAGAGCATTGAAATTGTGAAAAATATCGGTTTATTGCAAAATATATATGTAATGAAAAAAAATCTCAAAATAACATGTTACCGACAGATGGCGGTATTCATGCAAGGTTGCAGCACAGGGATAAGAAAGAAACTGTTAATCTTTAAAGGAATGTGCAGTTGATAATCCAGATGATAAATCATGTATTTCAAAATTAAATAGTGCATAATCAACCAAGTGTAAAAGGAAGTCACATGATGTCCAAGCCAGATTTTTGTAGTATTTATGCAAACTGTGCCTTTCGTTCGTAGATTTTTAATTTATTTAAACAATGAAAAATGAAATTTTAACCCTTAATTTGAGAAGATGTTTTTTCAAATATCGATTAAAAATATATTTAAATAAATAATAATAATAGTAATAATAATAATTTAAATAATAATAATAATAATTAATAATAATAATATATAATATATTTAATATATTATATATTATCAATAAAAATATATATTTATTATAAAGATTTTATTTATTTGATTGTTCGTTGTAGCGGACTTAGCCAAATTAAGGGTTAAACCAAATAGTTTCCAATACTTTGCAAATATAACAAGAAGTTACTCAATCAAATCATACAAATGTGACTAAGTAGTTTATTGCGGAATATCTGTTTATGAAAATGCCGTTGTTAAAGGATCTGATAAGAATGTTGCAAAATCTAGTGGAGATGAGAATGAATTTTTAGACAAAAATAAATTTTCATTAAAATATAATGCAACCGATATAGAAATAAATTAGAGGACTAACTTAAAGCAGAATATTTTTCAAATGAGTATTTTAAAATAGTGCATAATCGACCAGGTATAAAAGAAGTTACATGGTGTTCATACTAGATTTTTGTACTATTTATGCAAACTGTGCTATTCGTTCGTAGATTTTTAATTCATTTAAACAATGGTAAATGAAACTTTAAAACAAATAGTTTAGAATACTTTGCAAATATAACAAGTTACTCAATCAAATCATACAAATTTAACTACGTAGTTTGTTGCGGAATATCTGTTTATGAAAATGCCTTGTTAAAGAATCTGACGAGAATGTTGCAAAATCTAGTGAAGATGAGAATGGATTTTTAGAGAGGAGTAAAACCTAAAAAACAACAGAAAAATAATAAATTTTCATTAAAATATAATGCAACAGATTTAGAAATAAATTAGAAGACGAACTTAAAGCAGGTTTTTTTCAAATGAGTATATAAAATAGTGCATAATCGACCAGGTGTAAAAGAAGTTACATGGTGTTCATACCAGATTTTTGTACTATTTATGCAAACTGTGCTTTTTGTTCGTAGATTTTTAATTCATTTAAACAATGGTAAATGAAACTTTAAACCAAATAGTTTCCAATACTTCGCAAATATAACAAGAAGTTACTCAATCAAATCTTAGAAATTTGACTACGTAGTTTATTGCGGAATATCTGTTTATGAAAATGGCGTTGTTAAAGGATCTGATAAGAAGGTTGCAAAATCTAGTGCAGATGAGTGTTGTAATGTACTTACAACCTTAACACAAGTGTTCGCTTAGAAAGGGGAAACACAGTAAAAATATACCTTATATTGAGATTAACCCTCCGAGTGGAACACGAGGAAAAAGTCCCCAAAAAATACGCTAAAATTTTATTGTGTCAGTGACCAAAGTGTTCTATGATTTTTTACTTCACCCTTTGTCGACTAGGTTGGGGAAAGGGAAATCCACCCTTATTATTGTCCCTTTATTTCCGGTTATAGATATATAAATAGACATTATAGATTGTTAATTTTAAATAAACATAAAGCTCGTCAAGTTTCGAAGATCATCCCATATTAAATAATGGATTCTAAAAGTACGAATAAAAATATTTTTTAAGAGAACTATTTATATTTTTTTACGAAAGTCATCCAAGATATTTAAGTGGTGCAATTAGAGATACGTCTGTTACCGCAAACGAAATTCTTCGAAATAGAAATTTACAAATCCATGAGAAGCTATCATCGTCTTTGTGCCAAAGGGAGTATGGTTGCATTCCTCAATAAATGTCAGTCAAAGAACGGTACAGTTCCTAAACAGTCGACCTGACCCTCCTACCTCAAATCTCCATGGGGGAAAGCACTGGCAGAAATGTACAATGCATCCATTTTCAGAACGTTTTTGGAGGTCAAAAATTGTACGTGACAACCGGTGGAATTGTACGTGCTAACCGCTTAGATGGTTAAGACATTTATTCTGTACACTAGTTACAAATTTATATCCTTGATTATCAAATAAAATAACCAGGAATTATTTATGTATTATATTCATATTTACACCATAATTGTTATAATTCTCTTTAGTTATGCGTTATTCCTTAATTATAATGTTGAATTACTAACAGAGGCGTATATGATCGTTATGAATAGGTTTTACCTCCAGTACAGGCGCAGGGGAGCAGGCAGGTGCTTTTCTCATGCGGAGTGTCGGTCCGGGAGTACGAGATGGCTCTGCAGACGAACCGGGCTTGGTATTTCGATGTCCAGCTTTTCTTGAATCCCGACCTCAACTCCTTTCTTCACTCTCTTTCCCAACTCCTCACCTCGGTTTTAACCCTCCGAGTGGAACACATCGAGGAAAAAAAGTCTCTAAAAATACGCTAAGTGTTTACTGTGTCAGTGACCAAAGCGTTCTATGGTTTTTTCCTTCACCCTTTGTCGACTAGAATGGAATATGGGAAACGATCACTCGTCTTTGTCCCTTTACGTCCGGTTATAAATAGATATGTAAATAGATATTATAGATTGTTAAGTTTTAATACACATAAAACTCGACAAGTCTGGAAAATCATCCCATAAGAAATAATGGATTCTAAAAGTACAAATAAAAATATTCTTTGAGATACCTATTTATATTTTTTACGAAAGTCTTCCAAGATATTTAAGGGGTGCATTTAAAGATACATCTGTTACAGAAGACATCGAAATAGATATTTACAAAGCCATGAAAATCTATCATCGTCTTTGTGACTCAGGGGCGCATCCCTCAATAAATGTTGGTCAAACAGGGGTGAAGTTCCTAAACTATCGACCTGACCCTTTTTCCACAGAACTCCATGGGAGAAAGCACTGACAGATATGTACATTACATTTATTTCCGGATCATTTTTTGAGGTTGAAAACTGTACGTTTTGGAGACATCATCAGTTTAGCGGAATTGTAATTGCTAACCGCTTAAAGGGTTAACGCCCCTTTTTCTTCTTTTGCCAATCGCTTGTTTCGTGAAATTTTCCCCACATCTGCACTCCCTCCGGGAGTGCAGGTGGGCTCATTAAAATAGCCCCTTTTGTGAAACCTGACATTATTTTTAGCCCCTGCTCCCATAACTCACGGTTACATTTCTGTGCGAGCTTGACCGTAACGCTTGTGCCATTCCGTGATCTATACCTTCTCTGCAGGGGTCCCTACACTCGAAGTCAACAATCTATGTCCTAAATTCTTCTAGGAAATTTCTCCCACAGCTGTGCTTGCACGTACTGACCATGTACCGCGGTACAATGAGAATGGATTTTTAGAGAGGAGTGAAACTAAAAAATAACAAACAAATATAAAATTTCATTAAAATATAATGCAACAGATTTAGAAATAAATTAGAGGATGAACTTAAAGCAGGTTTTTTTTTTCAAACGAGTATTTTAAAAATTTTATTCACAATAAAATATGTAAACAATTTATGTTCGATATAAGAATATGTACAGTTAAACCCCGATTTATAACCTCATAAGAGTAAAAATAAAGTTTCTCTTATGAGATTTATAGGGTTATTTTCAACACTATAAACGGATTTTTATCGGACTTTTCCGTTAAAATTTTACCTTGATATGTTAATTTCACATTTTATTCCTTTCATATATAGGTATTGTTATTTTAGAGAAAATAGGAAGTATGGTAGCAGAATTAACATCGGATTCATTAAAGAATGAATCCGAAAGACTGATGTCTGAAAACTGTGACGCCACTCTAGAAGATGATAAACATCCATTTTGTTCCAGAAATGATAGAAAAATTATTATCACCAGTAAACAACATCAAACGATATCTAAGGTAATAAGAACTCCTATTATTGTCTTTGAATTATATCACATAAAGCGGTGTTTTTAATGACATTTTTGGATTTTACGTTAGACTTAATTTTATTTTAAGAACTATTAAATATTCTTTAATACAATATTTCGAAGAGATGTAACCATGTTAGAACATATACAACAAACTGAGTTATCATATTCAAAGCTTGTGTATTAAGAGAGGTAATTTTTGAATCAACAAGCCTATTTTGTAGCAAGGTAAAATTCGGTTATTTCAAAAAATACTTTTGTACTTTAAATTTTGTGTTTTTAGAAGTGTATTTACTATCTTTATTGTAATATCATTTTTATTTCCCAAGCCACGTTACAAGGCAACTGTAGATGGAACGAGATTACAAAATAAAAAAAGTACACTAGTGTGCAAAACTTAAGCAATGGGTTGGTTTTTTGCCATAACTCCTCTAGAAATCATCTGAGAGACATGAAATTCAGAAATGAGGGAAAGTATTATGTACGTAAAGAATGAAGAAAGCTTCGGCGCTGGAAAAAGAATTCAATGCATACGGTATGGAATCAAACAAAAACAAGCTTTATTGAACGCCATAGTATCGTAACTCATGATTGTCTATCCAAGAGGAAGAACAAACAGATGTTCCATAATATGGGATATTCCCTTCTCTAACTGCAATGGTTGCTTCGCTCAGTCTTCGCATTTTCGGAACCTGCTGGTTCAACATTTCTTGCAGTAGGAATGTTCTTTCTGCCATCAGCATCAGTTTGAGTTGTTGGGTATTCTCCGGAGGACGTAATCGTGCTGCAATGCGTCTCCCCAAAGCATCCCGCATTTGTGCAATGGGATTTAAATAATGGGAGTACGCTGGCATAATCATTCAAGTGATATCTTCAACAATTACAACAAAACCAACAACGCAGTCGAGTAAAATAATTCTACAGTAAAGTGTATAAACCAAAAATCTTTTATCTAACCTTATATTTTCAAACTTTTCTCGTGAGTCCAAAGTAGGCTAATGACACCTGGGCAATATCCATTATTCATTAAAGTTGTACAATTTATTAGCACAGAGAACTTCAGTAAATTTTTATTTATATAATATACAGTTATATAATATATAGATGGTTAGGGTAACTAATATCGAGTAGTAAACTGACTTTGTATAAATAAAAAAAAATGATACACTCATTATTGCTTTATATAAAGGCATATTTTGTTCATAGTGTGCAAGGTGATTCACCAACAGTTCGACCAACTTACAAGAGATGTAGAGGATATAAAGACAATCCAGAATCGCATAGCAATGCAAAATTGAAAATGCTTTCACCAACCAGTTGAAGGTGTCGATTGAAACGTTGTGAGAACTTGACCAGTTGAAAAATCAATATTTGCAAACCGGTTTATTTTGCTGCAGAAGGAAAATCAAGCAAACAATTCTACGAGGTATAATACTTTGGTATATGTAGCGTATATATGTGGAAACATAAAGAAAGGCATTGGAAAGTAAACATTTTTAGACAAAAATGGTCCTAGATGTAGTCACAAGAGCTGGACCTGGAGCAAGAGCGTACAACGTTTCTCTCTCTTTGCTCTGTTTCTTACTACAGTACTGTACTGCTAATTCCTCATTGCCTTTCTTTCCATTTCCACATGTATACTCTACTTATCTATCTGTATTATGCTTTGTAGAAATATTTTTAATCACTTCATGCTACAGCATAATAAACTTGTTTTCAAATGCTGACTTCCAGTGGGATTGCTATTCATGATACTTCTCTGTCAATGAACTCGCCGAACGATGGTCGATTGGTTAGGGTGCTGGCCTTCGATACCAGAGTTCGTGGGTTCGAATCCCACAGTGGCATCTGGGCAGAGAGCCTAATCAAAAACCCGGTACTGATAAGGAAGGCCGGGAGCCTGGTTGACTGGCTCACCGCTAACCAAGGCGCCATCGTGCGGCCATGAATTTAACCTAATACCACACCGCCAGGGTCAAAGTACCCCTTCACGAATGGCCATCACAACTGCCCTGTGCAGATATTGCTTCCCTCGCAAACACCTGCTCTCATGTCAGAAAGTTTCATGTAGTACACCAGGTCAACCGGACTTTTAACCTGGGCAGGACTCCTGCGGAGTATCCCCCGCACTTTCGTAAACTGCATTAATTGTACTCATTAGTCTAGATTTTCTACATTTATATATATATATATATATATATATATATATATATATATATATATATATATATATATATATATATATATTTTTCTTTTGTTATTTTAAATATTATGGGCTTGCTTGCTTGACTTAATGCTGACTTGGACCCTGCGTAACGCATTGTTGCCGGACGGCCAGACCGAACCAGCAATTCAACACCCTACACCCGACTTTGGGTGGGTGGCTGGTTACAGGTAGTACACGGCTTTAAGCTGTAGGTCCCGGTCTCATTAGCCCTCGTGTTGCAAAACGTAGACCATAGCACTCCAAACCAAACCAAACTTGTCAACGACCTCTACCACATGACGAAAGCATTTTCGATCCTGCATTGCTGTGTGATTCAAAATCGTCTTAGTAGTTTTTATACTTACTGAATATTTGTCGGTTAGGTAATGTATTAATCCGTAAAAATAGATCAGATCCGGAATATGTCAAAGCTATACAAATTTCTCCACAATGAAAAGAATACAGTCTATAGATTCAAAAACGTCTGCAATTTTTACAACTATGTGAGGAGGATACACTATAATGTGCACAAGTAAATGGCATTACAATAAGAAACAAATACAAAAAACTCGATTATTGTGTTTTACCCATCAATTCCAAGGAATCGGTAACTATACGATGTTTATTTTATGGTAGGATGAGAAGCCAGTATAAGAACATTAGTATTCATTTGAAGTATTCAGAGGAAAGTCTTACCATTAGAATGAATTTTTATAACTGTATATAATCAGTTTTCGTTTTAAGCATTTAGTTTCGAATCGATCATTTCTTAACCCATTAGCGCCCAGTGATCTATTTTTAGATCGCTAAACAAGACTTGGTAAACTCGTTTTTAGATGACCTTAAACCCATCCAACACATTCTATACTGCACAGGGGGCAAGACAAGGCATCCACCTGTTTACCAACAAGTGGTTTTCTTGTTTTGTTTATATCATTGATCTAAAGCGATAAGAGAAAGTTTGTATCGCCCTTTCGTTCCGCCGTTTTTCTACGTTTCTTAGCATAAACACTGAAAACAGCTAAGTAATAAGCGAAAGTTAAATTTTTTTTGGCGATTTAATATCTTCATAGATGTAGCTATCAGAATATAAACCGATGTTATCTTAAAACAAATATAAATAGTAAAAATTAGAGTCAAAATACTGCTGATCTAGAAATAGATCAGCAGTATTTTGCAGTAAAAATAGATCAGATCCGGAATATGTCAAAGCTATACAAATTTCTCCACAATGAAAAGAATACAGTCTATAGATTCAAAAACGTGCAATTTTTACAACTATGTGAGGAGGATACACTATAATGTGCACAAGTAAATGGCATTACAATCAGAAACAAATACAAAAAACTCGATTATTGTGTTTTACCCATAAATTCCAAGGAATTGGTAACTATACGATGCTTATTTTATGGTAGGATGAGAAGCCAGTATAAGAACATTAGTATTCATTTGAAGTATTCAGCGGAAAGTCTTACCATTAGGATGAATTTTTATAACTGTATATAATCAGTTTTCGTTTTAAGCATTTAGTTTCGAATCGATCATTTCTTAAGGAGAAATGTTCAAAAAATGTTTCCTTTTTTCACTTCTATCACGAAATATTTGAAAACAACTGCCCTGCAACTAATTTTAGAAAAATGTTTTATTAATTAATTTTAAAAAATACTGACATTATCTCGAAAAATGGGCACAAATATTTTTAGCTATCCAAATTGCAATTTTTTAAAAATAAATTTGTTACAGAAAGAAGATAAAACCTTTGAGAGAAATCCCAGTGATGACTTAAATAAAAAGAAGTGGACTTGCAGTCCCCTGATACCTATGAGGATAACGATTTTTTTATGGTTTGGAGGTAGGAAACGTCATTTAACCTATTTTCAGTGGAATAGTTAAACAATGTATGTGTAGTTACGTATAAAAGCAAAATGTTTCCATTTTCTCTAAGTTCATGAAAAGTAAAAACCTCTTCTTTTCTTAGCCAAACGATAGCCTTATAATAGAGCGCTGCGTTTCGGTTCCGGTGTACATGGGTTCGAATCTCGCAGCTAGCATGGATGTTCGTAGCCATTTGGAATCGGCTTTAACCAGTAGGTCTCGGTCTCATTACCAATAGTGTAGCAAAACAGTAGCTCTTAGCTCTCCTAACAAAACCAATCTTTAATTCTTGATACATTTTAGAATACTATGCGCACTATAAATATATAAATACTATCTGCTACGCACCCAGCCTTCGATCTGCTTAATAAATATTCCTAAAGTAAACTTTTAGAACCATTTTTTATAGATATTGTTACGAATTTCAAACTGAGTTCGGGGATTGAATGGACTTTAAAGACTACAGCACGAAGACAAATACTTAATCGCACTATAAATATATAAATACTAGCTGCTACGCACCCAGCCTTCGATCTGCTTAATAAATATTCCCAAAGTAAACTTTTAGAACCATTTTTATAGATATTGTTACGAACTTCAAAACTGGGTTCGGGGATTGAATGGACTTTAAAGACTACAGCACGAAGACAAATACTTTATTCGCAGTCACTTCAAAAATACAGTGTCATCGCGGAACAACTTGAGCACAATGCCGCGGGCTCACGTACCTCTTTCCGCATCAAACAACAAGAAACGGTGAAACACAACACACCGCGAGTACTTCTTACACCGAGAGATCCACTTAACGACTCTCCTATTTTTGGGACTCAACCTGCCTTATATAGGCCCGAAGAAACTGCTGGAATATTCCAGAAACCGGAACCGGAAGTTGTCACGTAACGCCACACTTGACAACATTTGGCGAAACTTGGCGAAGAACTTGGCGATGAACTTGACGACAGAAATAGGATGCCAAAACTGTCGCCAACGAGTCGATATCTCTCCAAATTAGCGAGATACCCATAGAGTCCCAGGCTAAATTTACGGTTCACTAAACAAATTCGTAACAATATTAATATTCATGAAAATCTTAAACCTCCTATGCTGCAAGAATTTTGACGAATATGATAGTTTATTAATAATGAATAATTACAGTTATAACTAGTATATGCTCTGTGTTGTCCGTAAACTTCTTCGTTATGAGGCCAAATACCACATGTTCTCTATTTAATGACTCAACAGTGTATTAAATCTGGCTTCGATGGATTCGGATATGTAGATATGTATAGTGTACAAACATTCTCAAACATTTCATTAAAAAAGTGCAACCTGATGTCACATGGACTATCTTGAATATTCCGTCATTCTATATGTGATAGAAGAAGTGAGGTCAGTTGACACATGCCCAACATTCTGTACGAAACATAAAGGACATCAGAGGATGATCGATGAATTAAATAGTAAATATTTTGGGAATGTATGAAGCTTTAAAATTTTAAGGAAAGAATTCCGAACTTTATAAACTGATTACAGACTACGGTAAATTTTAATTATTTGCTATATCACGTAATGATTTTCCATATCACATAATTGAGTGACAAAGATATTAATACCATAGTGACCAGTTAGCGATAAGACATAATATCAATCTAATTATATATTTATCTGTATATAATATGAATATATATACATATGCATTCAAGGTGTCTCGCAAAGGACCTATAAATAAAAAAGTAAATATCTCGGAATTGGAGAAAAATGTAGTTGTTGTTACACATCCCCCTAATGCAGGAGAGCGTACACTAAGTGAAACAGACTTTTATCAGCAGCTTCACTTTGAGCGAGGAACCAAGAGTTGTTGGAGATTGATTTAACCTCAAGATTGGGTCCTTGTAATTTAGAAGCACGGACCTGCCATTTCTAGAGGTATCGTTTAAGAACTAGGAGGACATTGTGACAACGAACCTATTTTACATGATTCAGCTGCATTTATCAACACGGTGGATTTTTGGCTGGCTCGAGACTCGTTCCCGCTAACCTCCGGTTACAAGATCGCAGCTTTTACCGCATGAACTACTATTGCTTAGGGCCGGTGTGACCAAAGTTGTTTACCGGCTAACCGCGATTAACCCATGGAGCTAACCAATGGCGGGACGCAGTTCTCCGTTTAAACAGAGATTAATCGCGGTTAGCCCTTAAACGATTTTGGTGAGACAGGAGCT
The DNA here is from genome assembly GCA_032207245.1 of Pardosa pseudoannulata. NCBI lineage: Eukaryota > Metazoa > Arthropoda > Arachnida > Araneae > Lycosidae > Pardosa > Pardosa pseudoannulata. Next base: position 150,110,562 of record CM063508.1, read on the forward strand.
TAGGACGATAAATGTAAGTGCTAAGTGGTATGTTAATTATAAACACCGTAAGAGCCTTATACAGAAACTATTAAATTTTAGTTTATATTGTGCTGATAGATTACGACATTCTGATAAGTAGTCAGTATGGAGTTGCATTTACATTAAAGGAGATTCAGACCTGTGTACCGTTTATAAAACACACAAACGGGACAAATAGACTGTTCCAGCTTAGTTCATTGTTAAAGGCTTCTGCAGTGAGCAATGTAATTCAGTGTGTCCTACAGAAAGTAGTCGCAAGAGGAGAGGTTGGCTGAATAAAGAGAGTTCTTGGCATCTGAATTTTCTTTGTAAAGTGAGAATGACTAGAGACTCATGGGTCATATCCATTTCTTCATTAAAACTGCATAATTAGCACAGATGACTTCGGTTAATATTGATTTACTAGCATATAGTCCATCATATGACGGATGAGTAAATTTTCCAGAATTGTGAAGTACCTTATGAGGCAGGTAAAAAATAATTTGGTTTTTGGCTGAGAATTTTCTGGTACACGCTCGATAGTTTGTTTATCTTCATACTCCACTAGGTTCTCCCGATACTGTGAATGTAGTTTAGAATCACGTTGAATTCATTTAGAAATATAATTTAAAGTTTTATTAGCTATGTCAAAATTATCGTTAAGTTCATCCCAATTTTTTTTTGCCACGGTAATTAATAGAAGTAAAGGAATGAAACTATCATTTCCACTACATCCTAAAGGTAGATATTATACAGCCATTTTTATATATTTATTGATCTAATTTTTTTTATAAGAGGTGTCTCCGGTAGGCCTATATCCTCTTCAGAAAAGAAATAAATCTGGAAAATCAGATCTTATTGTCATAGAATTGACAAAATAAATGTTTCAAGTCCAAATGTTAACAAAAATGAAAGCAAGTTGAATATAACTTGAAATAAAAGAATACACCATTTCTGCAAAATATAAGGAAAATAATAAAATCCAAACATTTTATTTTTTAAAACAGAATACTGCCAATCCCAGATTATACATAACCTCCATTTTTAACCAGATTATACATAACCATTTTTATAGAAAAAGTTTAATTTTAAAAAAGTTGCACTACTGATTCTGCGAATCACCAATCCAATAATCAACACGGGGGATTTTTGGTCGGTTCGACTAATAATCATGTATTTAAATTTGTTGTTAATATCGGTAATAAAATTTTCATTGCAACAAAAAATAATAGATGATTAAATATAAAATTATCACATATGAACGTAATCTATTATTTAAGCCAAATATAAAAGAAAACTGTTTATGTGATATCTAAGTTCAGTGATAAAACGTATGAAAATAATGCAGACGATATTTAAATAATTTAAAATAAGAAATGATTAAATGAGATGGTTAAAGAAATAACGTCATAAAGATAAAAAAATGTAATTTTTACTTATTTATTATGTGATAAATTTAATCGTCTGCTCTTAATTGGGGAAAATAGGTCTTGAAATAATGGCATTAAACGCCCTAAAAGAGAGGAAGGGTTGGATTTCGAAAGTTTTAAACACGACGCTGCGATATGAAGATTATTTATATTGTAACGATCCGTTACATGACCCTAAAGAACGAGGTGACCTTTCGCCCGAAGGTGACTTTTCGCCGCGGACACTTACGATTAGCGGCAAGTAAAAACTGGTGGTCTAAAATACACGTAGATACTTAATTGAAAACTGTCCGTGTGCTGGAGCCAGCGCGTCTGGGGCTTTGTGAGACTGTTGAATGGAAAGACTCTGTGAAAATATTGTAAATAATTACAGTGCACACGTGCGTCCATTAGCGGTAGCGGAAAAGGCAATTAAGTTGTTTTGGTCGGCTGATCTGAAGACGGCTTTTCGCCATATATGGAAACGAAACAGCTGATTCCGGCGGGGAGGTGACCGCAAGATTGCATCATCCTAGTTCTGGAAGTTTCCCGAAGAATCGCGTAAGGGGAACAGGTACCGCTATAAAAGAAGGGAGGCGATGCTAAAACGCGGCTTTTACTTCTTGAGGCTTCTTCTTGAGAGTTGCTTTGGAGCTCGAGAGGAACCACACTCATCTCTCCGATTTCCGGAGTTTGCTTGATTAGAGACCGCCAGCGTCTCTGTTTGATAAGAAGTCGACCTTCGACTTGGGAATTCCATTCCCATTATTTTGCTAATTTTTTTTTTACTTCGTACATAGAAGTAGGTAGCCGAGAGTGACCTTTGTTCTCAATTTGGATCGACTTGCATCCCGAGTTTTCCTTCACGAACCCCAGCGGGATACGCACTCTGAGCTTCCGAACCTTGGTGTGAAAGCCGACTGTACAAATCGTCAGCCCGGAGGTGATAGTGTCAGCGTTTATTACCGGCACTAATTAGCAAACAATTCCAGTGATTAGAAGCCCTAGCCATACTGTATCCGGTACCCACGCATCCTTTTTGTGTGAATGTCATCTCAGCACGAAATCCCATAATATTCAGAAATCTACTGAATCTGTACATAGCTGTACATAATTTATTCACCTGAATAAAATATTTAGTCTAGATTAGACAGTTTTCTAGCCTGTTTCTTTGACAGCTTCGCCTAACATATCTCCAGTACGTTACAATATCAATTTATTTTAGAATAGGATCGATAGTTTAAGAGAAGATAGACTTTACTCGCTTTGGATTTTGTAAACCTTAACTCATTAAGAATGCACTATGGATGTCTCTATCCATTCCAGGTCCAACCTCTTCATAAATTCGAGGATAGACGGACAGATAACTTAGGCTGTTATTATATAGGGGATAATGGATTATTTGGGTCACTTACATCCAGCAGCAAACACACTTTGTACAACTAAATAAAAGATACACCGCAATAAATAAAGTCATGTTATTTATAGGGTGTTTCACCACCAGTGTTTCCACCATCTTGCAACAGGTGCAGCTGGCACAAAGATAATTCAGAATCACATAGCAATGCAAATGTCTGAATTACATTAAAATCGCAAATGCATGAAAGACATTAGAATAACACGCTTATTCCATTGAATGTGACAGACAAAAAAGCAGTCGTAAGGGGGAATGACTGGGCAAATAAAGAACGTTCTCGACATCTGAGCTATCTTTATTAAATTCTACAAGATTGTATTCAGCGTCATTTATCGGTACACATTGGAAATAAAATATGGATTTTTCTATATCTGATTTTCCCAGGTTTTTTTTTAAAATATACCATTGGTTTTGGGCATCTATCTATCTTAGTTGGCGAGATATTTATCATCAAAGTTAGTGAAACACCTTCTATATACAAACACACTCACACACATATATGTAATAGAGGTCGTTTAATCATTACAAATTTAGTTTCATATTCATGTTAAATAAAAATCAGAATAAAGCCATGAAAGAAAACAAATTTGAGACTAAACATGTTGAGTTTATTGAGACAATCTATCTTTGGTGCTCTGCCTTTAACCCTTCGAAGATCAAGATTACAAATTCTTTCGTATTTAATGCAATTTGGTTATAAATTTTATCTATGAGCCTTATAGATTTTATGTATGTGAAAAAAATATTTTTATATTCTTTGGGGGCGAGATTTAGAGAGGGTGATTTAACTGTGAAACGCTCCCCTTGTACAGCAGGAAAACATTTATTTCTTAAAACTTTTATTAAATTTGTAGAGCAATGAATAATTACCCTTAAAATAATATAATCAATAAATAGCTAAATATCTTATAAGTAATGTTTTGGGTAAGTATTTTCATATGAGATCATGAAGGAAATCGAACTCTTAATTCTTCCATCTAAAGCAAATTCAGAAAAGTATATTTCAAAGTACTAATAAATTATACTGTATTTAATTGTACTGATACCATCTATTTATAGTTTAACTCTTTTACGGACAGTGGTTTAGTAACAAAACCATCTATTAAACATCTTTTTTTTTAAACTTTACTTTTTGGATTACTTTATTTTATCTTTTTATAATTATTTACGGCTCCATCTCATACATCTGTGATATGTGGAAGCCAATGATGTAGAATCAAGAGCTTTTGCAATTAAAAAAACTTTTTGGAAACATGGATAAGTTTTCGATTATATATATATATATATATATATATATATATATATATATATGTATATATATATGTATGTATATATATATATATATGTATATATATATGTATGTATGTATGTATGTATATATATATATGTATGTATGTATGTATGTATGTATATATACATATATGTATGTATGTATGTATGTATGTATGTATATATACATATATGTATGTATGTATGTATATATATACATATATGTATGTATGTATGTATGTATGTATGTATATATATATATATATATACATATTATACATTTTATATATACATATTATATATTTTATACATATTATATTTTTGATATTTTAAATATTTAACAAATGATAATTCTACTTTTAACTTATTTATTTCTTTTTCTATTGAAATATGTGTATTTAAACTTTCTGTACTCGAGAAGTCAGATTCAATTTATCTTACTTATGACCTCAAATAAAAGTATCTGTACAAACAACACTTTTAAGTTGTTAAGCTATTTATTTATTATGTCAGTTTAAGGATTATCATTTATTGTTCTTCCAGTATAGTTAAACTTTTAAAAAGGCATATGTTCCAAGCTCTACAAGGGTAGGGGTTAGTCAGTTAAACCACTTCTCAAACCCTAATTTGGTATCCTCTAAGGCAAACCCTTCTAAGGAATGTAAAAAAAAAATTATATATTTTACATATAAAAGGCTTATAGATAACATTTATAAACAAATTACATTAAATTCCCATGAATTTATTTTGGTGGCCTTTAAAGGGTTAAAGCGTCAAAAACAAAGAAAAACTAATGTGTTTAAAACAGAGAAAAAGTATTAACAGGTGGTTTCCTTACAAAACCACTGTCCTTAAAAGGGAAATTAAAGATTACAATAAGACAAATAAAAGGCTTAAAACTTTGTAGATTCGCTTAAATATTGCCATGAGGGCGTAAGGAAGCTAGCCAATTCGAAGTGTTGCGTGTATACCACTTGAGGATGTTTACAACCGAAACTACTGTGACGCCTTCAATGTTCTTAAGTCAAGAAGTAGCGTGAAGAAGAATCACAGACTTAACAAAACAGGAAATCCATTGTTATTTCTGGAGCATATAGTTGCTATGTACAAAGGGATTCTGATGTCCCAAAATATTGAAAAACAAAGGATTGTTGCTTTGATAACACATTATTGATGATCACGGTCGTAAAAGGAAATTGAATATTCTCACACGATGGGGAGGCTTTTCCAGGGTGCAACACGGACCCTATCTGTTCCCCCGTTCGGTGTCCGAGACCTTGCCATTCTTTACATGAGTGGACTTAGCGAGTCTCCCGAGGGTAATTGCCAAAAAGCTTGCCCCGGTCCAAAGTCGAGGAACCCTCCACGAGGTCAACGCACCTGCGTAAAAAAAGTCGAAAAAGCCTCGAGTATCAAAATTCTAGGCTTTTTATGCCTGGGGGTTAATTACGATCCCGGAAACCTTTTTTTGGTCCAGTTACCTGAAAACTCCAGCTAAGGTTACAGCTAGTTAATTAGTTGAATTCTCATTCGCTAGCTGTCCTTTCTGGAATCTCCTCAAGGTAATGCTCTGGAATCATTACCCCAACTAATCAAGGCGTGTAGCTTATTCAGCCGAACTGTCAGCTTCCCAGACACTTCGTCGCCGCGATATTGTAGTCTAGTCAAGCAGGTGGGACCCATCTCGCCTGATTTCGGTCATTAGTGTTCTGAACAAGGGGTCTTCACACTACTCTTAAAATTACCCTTAAAAATGTAATTAATAAATATCTAAATAACTTATAAGTAATGTTTTGGGTAAGTATTTTCATATGAGATCATGAAGGAAATCTCAATAGTGTTGCAAAAAGTGTTACATAAAGTTTCTATAGAAGATTAGTTGACCTAAGCAGAAATAAAGTTAGTGTGATCGTGGTCGCTACGAGTTGCAAGAATTAAAAAAGAAACAAAGACTTTTCACCAAAATTTGCCATTTTGTATAGAATCCCCAGAGATTTTTTTTAGAATACAGATAATATAGTTTAATTAATTTTGTGCAAATACCATTATATTAATACTCGCATATGCATTTAACATGCATAGTTTGTCATATTCATCTTACGTCATATCTTTAGGCGCACCATAGAATTCTGTTTCATCTTTACCATCCCTGTTACTCTGATATGTTCACAAATGATCATCTTCTGTTCCGTCTAGTAAGAACGTAAAGTTTATATACGTAATGTGTATTTGTAATATGTCTAGTAGAACCAGATTTTAAGGAAATTTCGTTGAACATGCTAAGTAGATGGGAATTAGTGCTTAAATTGCTTTACACATTTTGGAGTAAATGGTCTTCAGATAATTAAATCGTCTTGAAGAGTGACCTACATGGTACAAAGGTCAAAACTTATTTGAGAAAAATGAGGTAGTTTTCGTTTATGGTTATGATAATTCCAAATTTATAAACTAGAATCTTGCCAAGATAAATAAGTTTCATCTCGGAGAGCATAATATATCTAGAGTAGTTATTATTAAAAACAAGTAAAGGTGTCTATAAACGACCCGTTAATAAAAATGTTAAATAACCTTTTGAGTCTAATTCAGTTATATTTGAATTTATATGTGTATGAGCAGAAATTTATTTGTATTGATTTATAATCTTAGCGTATTTTATTTTTGAAGAATATTTAATTGTTTGACTGCCTTGTTATTGTTATAAGTTAGTAGTTTACTATATTATCCAGAATATTGTAAACAACTACAACTTTTTCTTCTCGCGTAGGATGTCTAAAGAACTACAACTTCTAATTCTCGTGGTGAATGTTTCTCTGATTTGATTTGCATCGAGTAAAAACTCGTAGCTCCGTTGAATGATGAGCCAGTGTGAAATTATAAATATGTGATAAATTAAAGTATTTTAAAACTGAATGGTGGAGTGATATGTTCAAGTTAAGTGTGTTTGGCTCGTCAATGAATAAATAAGAATAGTCAATTCATGACAATATTATAAGGAGTATCATCAGGTACTTATAACTTGTTTGATCTATGTATTGGAATTTTTTTTATAAATACACTGGTGTGCAAAAATTAAGGACGAGACGGTTTTTTCAATATAACTTTGTACAACAGCTTTCCAAATCAACACATTTAATACCGTAAAATCCCCAATACGTAAAGACATGAGTAATGTAAGCAACACCCCTGTGATGGGTGTCCAGCAAGAAACATCCGGTCTTTAATAGGGGATATGATCTCCCCTGACTGCTAGGCAGTTTTCACAGCGTCTGACCATGCTGAGAATGAGGGTGTCAATGAGTTGTTGAGGTATTGCTGCCCATTCGTCTTGTAGCGCCAATCGAAGCTCCGGAATCGTTACTGGTGGTAAAGTACGAGCTGCCAAGCGTCTGCCTAGAAAATCGCATACATGCTCGATGGGATTGAGATCGGGAGATCGTGCCGGCCAATCCATACGTTCAATATGCTCACTCTCTAAGAGCTGTTCGGCAGCTACTGTGCGATAACATGGTGCATTGTCGTCCATCTAAAGGAACTGCGGACCCATAGCGCCTTTAAAAAGACGCACATATGGAAGAAGAATCTCTTTACAATAACATGTCCCGTTGACTGAACCTGCGTCGAAGATGTGAAGATCTGTACGACAACCAAGCATGATGCCTCCCCAAACGAGAACACCGCCACCTTCATACCTGTCCCTTTCAATCATGTTCGATGGATGATTGCGGCTTCCCCGCTCTCTCCAGATGAGTATGCGATGAGAATCGCTACTCCGACTGAATCTGCTCTCATCTGTAAAGAGTACTCGTCCCCATTCATTGTCTCTCCAATTCCGGTGTTCCCGGCACCACAGAGAACGCCTTCTCCGATGGGCACGCGTTAGAGGTACACACCGTACAGGGCGTCGTGCAATCAGATCACCACCGTGCAGTCTTCCGGCCACGGTAAAACGCGATATCGATCATCCAGTCGCCTGTGTCGTGTTTCTAGCGATTTCTCCCGCTGTATGCCGCCTGTAAGGCAATATACCGGTCATTTGCAGGTGTGGTTCCTCGTGGACGACCACTACTAAACCTCCGGATAGCTTTTCTTGCAGTTTGAAATTGTCTCCAAAGTCGTGAAACGATGCTGTGAGAAATTCCGAACTCTGCAGCCACACTTGTCACACTGCGGCCTTCCTCCAACTTCCCAATGATTCGACCTCGAGTAAAAGCATCCAGATGTCGTCTAATCGATTGATTATTTGCCATTTCTCTCTGAGGCAGCAACTCGATGTGATTTTAACTGCTATACGGCATACAATCTCTTTGCCAGAAATACTGATCTTACACAGACAACATGCTTTATACTACTCAGACACTCCCCCATTACGTCTACCTGCATATCTGCACATGTACTAACGTACATCACCTTACTTAATTTCCTGATTGGTCTTTCTGTCCGCTCTGCCTCTTCGTTCAGCTGATATGCTAATTTTTCGACTTCGTCCTTAATTTTTGCACACCAGTGTATATTAAGGTGGTGGTATGTTGAGTGTGAACTATTTGACTACAGATGGTACTGTTATTCTCAGCCCATATGTAGGGATGCAATGTGGGAAGCGAAGTGTGTTAATAAATTAATAGAGTTAACAGTCCAGGTATTTATTTATTTTTTGTAAAGTGACTATACCTTTTCGAATGAAAAGGAAGGTATGATAAATTAAAGAAACAAATATTACAAACCAAAAACATTATTCATTGCAACAATAACTAAACGAAAAACATTATAATACAGTAAAATCTCAATACAACAATATGGATGGAACCCAATTAAATTATCATTATAGAAGGATTTTTCGTTATATGGAGGTTAGATATAATTTTTATCTACAGCACTTCAATTATGGCTGGTTGTATAGGTTTATATGACAACAATAATTTGTTTTAAAAACCCTCAAAGTTTTAAATATTGTCTAAGTATTAAAAAAAATTAGATAAATTGTGAGAAATAACCAAAAATGAATTTTTAAAAGCACTCAAATCCGTAGACTGAAAACTTCAAAATGGGCGATAAAGGAATTTAAATGATTTCAAACAAATGGAATTTAGTGCTCATTCGTAATAAAACACCATTGTTTCTAACTGTTACTACTCATTCATGTGTGGACTAGCAATGTTTAAATCGGTAATCCGGGGTGTAAAGCACCACTTGATGAATTGAAGAATTAGTTAAATATAAGTTATTATGGATTACACAGAGTGAAAAAATATGAAATTTGTAACAACTTTGAATATCACAATCGATATCAATTAGTGATCCACTGTCATTTTAAAAATCACGTGCTATTTTTTAAAAAGAAAAATTCGTGTTTTGTACAACATGTAATTAAAGTAAACTAAAGCATTATAATAGATCTATTTATCCTTTGTTATGTTTTTAGTAGATTATCTGATAGTAAAGTAAATTTATGTACACTATTATAAAAAATTATAAAATGCCTATCTATATGCCAAGAGAATAAATGATAGAAGACACTAGAAAATTTAATAGATTGTGTACAAAAATGCTGTCTTCCTTTCCTGAAAAAGAAAGCTCATTAAGATAAAACATAGAAATTCCACAAAATATTTCTTATCTGTTCTCACAAATGATAGCTAGATATTAATGGATTAATGGCATTAATTAAAGCCTGAAAAGTTTGCTAATTTTAATTTGTGATTTGTTTGTAATAGATTCTAATTTTATTGTTTAAATAACATGGTAATGTGTAATACCTCTTTGATTTTTACAGCTGGAAGAGTTCCTGGCTTGTTTCTTTTTGTCTTCATGATGCAAAAAGGATTGTCTTTAGTTGAATTTTCAACTGTATTTTCTGTCACTTTTCTGTTCCAATTTCTGTGTGCAACTGTATCCGGTATCATAGCTGACAAAATAGGAAATTCCAAGCCTGTGTTAATGTTCCTTATGCTATGTACTATGACCACTGTAATCTGCATGATATTAGCTCCTACTGTAAATTATGAGTCTTGTGCCAGAGATATCCGGTGCGCAGGTGATTTTAAGGAAACTAGCATGAACAACTTTAAAGTCAATTTAATTTGTTTTGAAAAAGACACCAAACATTTCCAGCTTAGAAAAACAGATTTTAACGCTGAAAACAATTATAGTACAGAAAGTACAGTAGTTGTTCCATTTTGTAACGTGTCAAACCAACATGAAATCTCAAATGCAAATAATTGCTTTTCCATCCATTTAAGGGATATGCTACAAAATGAGACAGATTTTAATTGTTCTGAGTTGTGCTTAAGCTATTTAAATAACACCGAAACCACGTGTTCAGAGTCTGAAAACAAGTATGCAGTTATTATCTATTCTATTTTAATTATATTATTTTTCTCATTTTGGTCAACGACATTCCGTTTTTGTGATATTACAGTCATGGGTTTGGTGAATAAATACGATACTTACTATGGAAAAGAACGTTTTGTGCAGTTGCTTGGAGAACTAACCGCTGCGATTTTGATTACTTTTGTTTTAAGTAAAAGTCCGTCACATAAGAATTTTTACGACACCGTGTACTGTGTTTCTGCAGCTGGAATCTTTCTTGCTTTTATTTCAGCATTTTTCATCCGAGGTCAAATAAATCCACCTGGCCAAAATATGACAAAAAAAGCTTTGAAATTGATTCAAAACACAGATGTAATGATGTTTTTCCTACTTGTTTTTGTACTGGGAAACAGCTTTTGTTTCAATCAAAACTTTAATTTGTGGTTCTTAGAGAAATTGAATGCCCCTAAAGTATTACTTGGAGTTCATGGAATAATGTACAGTATTTATGGAATACCATTGCTATTGACGTCTGAGTGGTGGTTAAAAAGATTTGGCCCTCGTAAGATTTTCGTTTTGAGTCTTCTGTGTTATTCCTTTAATCAGATTAGCTATTCTTTTATTTATAATCCATGGATTTCACTTAGTGTTGAATGGACGACTGCATTTACCTATCACCTCCTGTGGGTATCCGTTGTGAAACACAGCTACGAAATTGCGCCCCAAGGGCTGTTTGCTACTATTAATGCATTATGTGGAGTACTTCATTTTGCTATTGGTGAGTGGTATTTGTAAGCTTTTGTAAGCATCTACAATAAAATAGTTAAGCTTATGAAGCGAGGAGATTAGATAAATATTACTCGATGTTCTTCTTCATAAGCTCAACAGCACTTTTGCAGGTCAAGGCTGACTTGAAGATATTTAATCCTAAGTGAATCCTAAGTTCCTCAAAGAGAACTAGATGTTCTATACATTGAAAATTCAGATGACAGCTTTAGTAAATTTATAACCTAGTATTATTAATTGAAATCTCGGATAAGTTGGAACTAGAAAACTAATTCTCCTTTAAGAATGTACTTCCCGTATATAGAACCCTTACAATTGCTATTTCATTTTGGATATTACTTGTTTTGTTAAAAAAATATTAGGGAGAATTATTTTACATTTACTCAATAAAAATTTAAAAATTATGAAGAAACAAAAGAAAAAAAAAGTTGCATGCGTACATTATATATCACATAAAGTGATCCAAAATTCAGGAAAAGCTTTGAATTGTTCACCAATAACTGAAGAGAAAAGTTTTAGTTTCCTCCAAATGGGTGAAAAAGTAAAATGGGGTTTTTTTGTTCCGACTTTAGCAATAAAATTCCTTGTCTTCATCACTTCATTTTTATCCCTTGATAAATTAGCCGTTTTCTACCATTGGATTATGTAAAGCATTTGATACTTTTACAGAGCATCTGTATAAGATACTATTGGTTGCATCTGTATGCCTAGTAATGTTGCCCTTAAAGAAGTCCTCTTAGTTTAAAAACTTCAAATCATCTAGCACAGTATTCCTGGCATACTGCTAGATGCACGGAATGCTAAAGAACCATCGATGTTTTCTAAGCATTAACTAAAATGATTGAATAGTTTTTTACAGTTTGTTCTTTAGTGTCCCATGTCAGAAGTGGATCTTTAGTAAAATGCGTCTGCCTTGCAGAAATAAAAGTTGCGGTATGCTATTAATGTTGTAATGCCTCGTCTCACAATAGTCATTTTGAGTAAGGGAAAACATATTTAGGATTTGCAAGATAACTGATATTAAATATTCACCTTATAAATCATCTCATAGCCAATTAATGAATTAAAGTGTCTCCTATGGGTCGGTAACAAAATTAGTTAGTCATTTTTTTTGCTCTCGTCAGAAAATTATCTTAATTTAATTTATATCCAATTTGTTGGAATTGCATCATTTAATATTTATCTAATTATTCAATTTTACGGTATGTCCCAAATTTGAATCATCTGATACACACATACAGACTCGCATATATACATATATATGCATGCACACACACACACACACATATATATATATATATATATATATATATATATATATATATATATATATATATATATATATATATATACATAGCATAATTTAAAGTGACATGTTAAGTGCCTATGAAAGAATTTTTAAACAACACTGCGGTGCTGTTTAAAAATTTTGAAGAAGCATGCTTCTTCAAAATTATATTTCATACTAATCACTACAGCCTAAAATTTTAAAAATTATTGATTATTTTTGGAGATATTAGCTGTTTGAAAGCTAGCTTTAGGGAAAGAGATGCAGGCGAATTTTTTTCAAATAATCTGAATTTTTTTTTATTAGGATACCTCTTAGGCCTAATAACATAAATTAGGTGTATAAGTATTTGCGGGAAGTATTAGGATATTAGAAACTATAACAATGAAAATACCCATTTTACATGAAAAATGTATATGAAGGTTTTTCAATCCCCTATAAAATATATTATGTGTTTCAAAGCTAAGAATTTCAATTCATGTTGTTTTGGAATTCAGTCATAAGGGTACTTGAAATATTTTGTATAATTTACAAGCATATTGATTATTGACAGTGCTGATATGATACTATTTGTTCATTTTAAATTTGAAGCTTTAAAAGTTTATATGAAATAATATCTGTATCGTAAAATGATGAATGATATGAGAAATTAATGAAAGTTATTTATTATTTTTTTAAGGACGTAGTTCAGGCAATTTTGGAGGTGGCTTATTAATGAATGCTCTAGGACCACGGACAACGTATAGAATATTTGCGACTATCTGTATAGTTACAGCAATTTTATATTCCGCATTTATCTACCGAAGACGACTATTTGCAGTCAAAGCATCCGAGTTTAAAAGTATTTAGTCTTTTTTCTTGTTTTTCTCTCCAGAAACTTTGCAATATATATTTGTAATACTTAAATTTTTTTTTGGAAAACTTCTGCATAATTAGGCCTACCTTGGGAATGTATTTCTATTATACATTATACACATGAGTGTGTGTGTGTATGATTCAAGAGATATCACATCGGAATGATGCAAATTAGAATATTTTAGGAAATAGGTATAAGAGTAAAACATGTTGAACCCTAACTATTTTTATCGATTGTACATAATATCATGTAATTATTGATGTAATTATACATCCTATTAAAATTAAATATTCGATATTTAATTCATAGAACATTGTATTATAAAATATCAAACTATGTTGATTAAAGCTTTAATAAGCTCAAGAATAGTTATCTAACTTTGAACTATAGAATATGTGAGGCTTATAAGCAATTGAATGTGAAATGCTAGAATTAAGTTCTGCTTTAAATGTTAGCCTGTATTATTGTTCTTTAAACCCATAATGTGGGGACATATAACCATTTCTTACAGCTGAACTGTAGTTGTTCTCCATTTACAACCTAAATATTGTGAATTCGGAAGGAAAGAAGGGATAATTTACACACATGAATATTATTTATATTATCCATGTTGTTTTTTAAGAATAAGAAGAGTACAATGTAAGATGGTCGTACCAATAGTTTGAAATTTAGATATAAAAAGGTGTATGGCTACACGAAGATTTTCCATTCTTTCAATGAAGTAACTGATGTGATGTGTGCTGAAAGAGCTCCTTTAAAAGAGTGAACAATACTGCTTCACTCTTTCAGTATTTCAATATCGTTATGCTAAAGTGCCTACATGCTGCCAGCAGTCTCTAGAATCTATTCAACAATTTCTAAACGATTAAGATCAGGAAATTCATAATGTTAATTTATGATTTGTATATCATCAGTTTCAAGGAAGTCATCGTAGGAAGCTGCAGGTTGGACACATGTATAATAAGCATCAAATATAAGTCGAGGATTGATTAACATCCCCGTAAAAATGGTGAACATCAGGCTCTCGAATTTTGTCTTTACGTGTCTTAGCTCCAACAAACCTCTCTTTAGGATGTGGAGACAATTGTAGTTGTCCAGTATCCTGTATAATCACCCTTACTCTTTGAAAATGAGATCTTACTGTTACTTTTCTATTTCGAAAACAAGCATCACTTTCTCCAGATATCGTGGTATGGCGAGAGTATAAGCCACGGTTTGCAGGTTTAATCTGGACTCATCACCGAATAAGACATTGATCCTGTTTCCATTCTGGTGTTTCAAATGATCATACTTTAGAGCAATCATCTAGAAAGTGTCCAAATACATTT
>CM063508.1:150130220-150132720 GCA_032207245.1 Pardosa pseudoannulata
ATTACTAAAAATATAATTAAGTTTAAGACAAACGTATTGTTTTAAAACATACTACAATATCTCAAAATAGCTTAGAACCTAAATTTGTATCTACTTAAGACAGATAAATATATTTGAAGAAAGTGAATTTCTGTTTTTAAAAATTAAAGATTTATCTTTAAAAAAAGAAAAAAAATTAAATTATACAAGAAAATCTAGATTCAATCAAATGAAAATTATATTGTATACAACATGCAAGAATTTCATAAAAAAAAAGAAAGAAAGAAAAAACTTTTTGTGATAACATGCGCATTACATGTAAAAAACACACAATTTGAGAAAAATGAAGTTAAAGTTTTGTAAGTTTAAATTTGTTTACAGTAAATAGCTGAAGCCTTTAAGCGGATTATTTTAAAATGTCCAGAGCTGATTTTGTTTTCACATATATATATATTTTTTTTCAATAAAATCGAATTTTTTGTCAATTTAACAGTGACTCCTTAAAAGAATGTAGAGCATAAATTTCAAATACACATATACTCAGTAATTTTAATTTTTTCTGGTAATTGTACCTCATGTATGTGAATAGAGTACTCAAGGACGAAAATATAAACAGAAAAATCTTTCTCAGTACAAGTATTATTAAACATCCTTTATACACAGTAATTTGTAGTCAAGGAATCTCTTATTTAATTCACCAGAGTCAGAAACATTTAACTAAATTGATTATTTGCTATTTTAAAATTGTACTTTGTTTAACTCTTATAATTGTCCAACATAGCTGTCCTCACATTGTTCTTTTAATGTAATTTATGACCAAAAAATTATTATTTATATCATTACAGTTACAAATATTTGAAGATTTTTTTAAAATTGTTTATTGTTCATCTCTTATGATTGTCCAATATATCCGTGTCCAAATAGTTATTTTAGTTAATTTAAGAACTTATTAGACGTGAAAATCAAATTCTGCAACAAATCGAAAATTAAAACCTTTCTTAGTGCTGCCATCTACATTTCATAATTTAAACAAATCCAGTTTTATTAGTATATTAAAATTGATTTCACCTGTTTTATTTGTTTTACATTCTGCAGAAATATAAAATTAGTTAATGTAAAAATATAGAAGTAAAATACTTTTTTTTGAATTTTTATACTTTGTGAAGCAAAATACTTTTTTTGAATTTTTATACTTTGTGAAACATTGAATCCTGTTAATCATGTTAAACAGATTTTAAACAAGAAAACGTTTTCACTATTTATACATGTGTGTGTGTGTGTATATATATATATATATATGCATATCAACATATATACACATTTATAGATATATTTGAATATGTATATATATATATATATTTATGTGTATATATATGTATATATATATGTATATACACACACACACACACACACACACACACACACACACACATATATATATATATGTGTGTATGTTCCTTCCCCTTTTTTTAAGAGTATTGTGTTAGAACAAAGACTTTATGTATTACTGATTTATTCATTTCACTTTTTGCTGTTCAATATTTTAACACAAAATGAAATTAAAAAAATATATTTTAGACTATTTTTATGTATATGCACCCTTTTTGTAATTTATTGCAGCAGGTGCTGCTCCCGACCTACTGAGCAGTAATTTCCGATTTCAAAATATGTGTCACTTTACAGAAACATAATTACTAAAGTATTTCTTGAAATTTAGCATAAGACATGAATTCTTTGGATTGAATATATTCATTCTCATTATTAAGCATCTGTAATAATAGCAAAACTCAAAAAATGAAATTTTGTAAAAAGCTTGATCAACCCTCTAGCTCGACTGAAACTCATGGGAGGGTCTTCATTTTAGTTAAAAAAAATATAGATTAAAATGATTTTTCAAACACTTCTATATTTAACAATGTCTCTAAATCAGTGATGCTCAACCTTTTTTAAGCTGTCACTCTCCTACGGTACCGGAATGAGTGCAACGCCTATTGTAAAAATCTCGTATTGCCCACCCCTTCGTAAAAATCCAGTAATTTGAAGTTTATATTTTATATTAGGAGGATTCATACTCAATTATAACAGGTAGTATTTTTCAGTAATTTTCTTCAATAGAGTTACACACCAAATTTTTGTAACCGAAAAAGGCTCAAACAACACTCAAAAGAATACTGTTGATTAAATATATTTTTCTGAATGTTGGTCCAATTTCACAAATGAGAATTTAGGGGATGAAAATAACTGGTCTTGGTAACGCCGAGTAAGTTCGTTTCATTAACCCCTTAACGTGCACGCTCGAGTAAACTCGAGCACGCTAAACTGGCCAAACTGGGCACACTCGAGATAATTCGATCGGCTTCGTTCTTTTGTAGATATTGCGCTGTGTTTTGCGCTAATAGACATAGCAAAGGAAAAAAGGAAAAGAAAAGAGAGTCGTTACATGTGTAATAATTGCAATGTTGGGCTATGTGCTGCACCTTGTTTCGAAATATATCCCACAAAAGAAAATTTTGATTAATTT
>CM063508.1:150137720-150145220 GCA_032207245.1 Pardosa pseudoannulata
ACTTTGTTTCTAAAATTAAGAAATTTATATATAAAGTGAAAAGTGAGAACTTGTTTAAAAAAAATTCTGACATACTGTGTACTTTTTAATTACTTTAATTCTACAAATAGGAACTTTATATATAGAAAGGTGAGAGCTTGTTTAAAATATTTTCTGACATACTGTGTGTTTTTAATTACTTTGTTTCTAAAAATAAGAGCTTTATATATAGAGTGAAAAGTGTGAGCCAGTTTAAAAAATGTAAAAAAATTTCTGACACACTGCACGCTTTTTAATTACTTTGTTTCTAAAGTTAGGAACTTTATATCAAAAGTGAGAGCTTGTTTAAAATATTTTCTGACATACTGTGAGCATTTTAATTACTTTGTTTCTAAAAATAGGAACTTTATATATAGAGGGAAAAGTGAGAGCTTGTTTAAAAAATTTCTGATATATTGTATGTTTAATAATTACTTTGTTTTCAAAAATAGGAACTTTATATATAGAGTGAAAAGTGAGAGATTGTTTAAATTTTTCTGACATACTGTGAGTTTTTTAATTACTTTGTTTCTAAAAAATAGGATCTTTATATATAGAGCAAAAAGTGAGAGCTTGTTTAAAAATTAAAAAAAAAAAATTCTGTCATATTTTGCGCCTACTTACAACATTACAATGTGAGTCTCATTCATAATTTTTGCTTTCTTCTAAACAATGATTATTAGGTTTCATTCTCCACTTAGCTAAATTTTTAAAAAGTATCAGAATTATAACACTAGGGGATTAAAAGGTGAAAAATTCTAAAATTATGTTTCAAAATTCCACTTCAAATACTATAAATACTAAATGAAATAAAAAATAACAAAAAAGTAGATAGAGGTTGATCTTGGGTCTATAATATATTTAACTGAGAAAATTTGAAATCAATATGTGCAGTAGTTTCTTATTTACAATGCGTGCAATATGGAAAAAAAAAAAAAAAAAACAGATGCATGTGTTCATACAAACATCACATCTAAACTTGTCAAAATTCATTTTAGATCAAAATGGATATTTAAAGTTCCTCTGCACATATATAGAATAGTAATGCATAAACGTTTTAAATTGTAGTCAGTTAAGACCGAATAACAGTTCTGAATAACAGTTCAGTGTTTCTTATTTGGCTATTAAACATTATAAATCCTTATGTTTTGTCTTGATTTTGCTTTTTAACTTAACTAACCCAAACTGTACTGAAATAACTTAAAGAAATAGTTTTAGAATAATAAGATCGATTATAATTCAAAATTCCTATTTTTACCTATATTGAAGGACATGAACTATATCTAAAATTGCGTTCATGAAGTGCAATCTCCTATTTACAGTTTTTTAAATTGTAAATATCTTTTAATAAGTTTCGATATTATCGTTCATCGTGGAAGAGATGATTAAGAAATCTTTCTACGCTCTTTTATTAAGTTACGTAATTAATCATCAAGGGTAAGTGATAACACGATCAAATCTACGTTTTTCGAAAAATGTAAACACTGGGGTTTTGAGCTGAAAATATCTTGTGATGTGTGCTTCAAATTTTTCCTTTTGCTGGGATCTTCTGGTTGTTCTAAAATAATTTAGTGAAAAGCAATAGCATTTATCCAATTCCATGGATTAATTTTATCCATAATTTACCTGAACAAAAATCGTTCCTGAACAAAAATTATACACTATTGTTCAGTTACAAGGGGGAAACACAGAAAAAATATAATACTTCATATTGACATTCAAACATTTATTCTGTACATTCATTTACAAATTAATCCTCGGTTATCATATATCATAATCATCAATTATTTATGTCTTATATTTACACTATAATTATTACAATTCTCTTTATAAAGAACTATTACTAAGTAATAAGATTAAATTATTAACAGAGGCCTAAGTTAAGTGACTGTAAATATTATTTTATAAATTACCTCCATTAAAGGCATAGGGGAGCAGGCAGGGGCTTTTCTCATGCAATGCATCGGGCTTCAGTTGGTGCAGAGGGTCAGGTAGAGGCTTTCCTTCATGCGGTGTTCGGGCGCACGGGACGGGTCAGTGCTGGTGGATTCTTGTCCCACCTCTCTTGAATCCCGACTTCAACTCCTCTCCTTAACTTCGTTTCCAAACTCCTCACCTCGGTTCCAAAGCCCCTTTTTTCTTCCTTTCCAATCGTTTGTTTTCGGGAAATTTTCCCACATCAGTATGCTCTTCGGGAGTGCAGGTGGGCTCATTAAAGTAGCCCCCTTTGTGCAAGCTGACATTACTTTTTAGCTCCTGCCCCCATAACTCATGGTTACATCTCTGTGCGATCTCGACCGTTACGATGTCATTCCGTGATCTATACCTTCTCTGCAGGGGTCCCTAAACTTGACGTGAACAATTGGAGTCCTAAATTCCTCTAGGAAAATCCTCCCACAGCTGTGCATGCATGTGCAGATCTCCGTGGGAAAGTACCTTAGTACAAATTGAAATGAACAACAACGAAAAAAGTATTTACTATGAAAAATTGAAATCAATATGGGCAATTGGTTTTTATTTAAAGTGTGCGCAATTTAGAAAAAACACACCATTTTTATTAAAACGAATTTAAAATTATTATAGTTTCCTTAAAAGTATAATATTAAATTTATTTTTTATTTTTGTATAATTTTATAATTGTATAGTATATTTTGATTGCATAATTTTACATTTTGAAATTAGAATATATCAAGTGGGTTCTTTTAAGCGATCCAAAAATGTCGAGAGATTTTAAAAATAAATAAATAAAAAACCCCGAATTTTTGAAGATTTAAAGTGGATATGTTCCCTTGAATAAAATTCCGAAATAAAAGTTATGAATGTGGTTGTAATGAGGATCACAAACGTTGAAATTCACTTTGCAATTCCCCAAAACAGCTTATGGGGAAATAGACAAAAAAATTGCGTGAGATTCATTCGCAAATAACTCGAAGGGCATAGCGTTCGGACACCCTTGCATGATTCCTTTGTTTTCGTTTTCAGGAAATTTTAGCAAATGATAGCACGCGTGTAATGGACATTGTTGCATGCGATGTTCTGAGTTTATTTATCCTTAACTTTATAGGGTTCCTGTCAAGTTTGTAGGTCAACATAAAAGTATTTTATGAAACCAACTGTCACTCTCATTTGCAGGAACTATTATTCGTGTTCTAATAAGATATTAAACCAGAATTTAAATGGTAAGCATAGTTTTTAATCATGAAAATCAACTTAGTCAGTGATTTTTATTTTGAAATGAAACTTATTTTGCAAGCCAAGATATATATTTTAAAGCTTGGGTAGTAAACTTTGGTACCTAAAACTTCACTACACAATTAAGCAGTTAAGGGCCGGTCTCATCAAAGTCGTTTAATGGCTAACCGCCATTAACCCATGGCGGCATCCAATGGTAGGACCCAATTCTCCGTTTTAGCAGAGATTAATCACGGTTAGCAGCTAAACACCTTTGATCAAATCGGCCCCTAAAGTAATAAAATTACCTGAAATGAGTAAGCATTCTTAAATAGTTATAGAAGATAAGTAGAAGAGATTTACTTTATTTTTACAAAACTCTTTCTGGAGATGCATAAAGAAACTCCTTTGGAAGAATCTATTGTTGATGTTTTAAAAATATACTGAAAATGATTTTTAAATGGTGTCCATATATTTGAATCATGAGGATAAATTAGTCTCAGGTATGCATTTTAAAAGGAAATAGATTATGAAGACATCTTATAAATCTATGGATACATTCGACACCTATAATTTGAGTAGTCAATAAATCAAATGAAAGAGGTAAAATGATCTAATATACATTATAATATATATCTACATACCTAAGTCAGTAAATAACATAGATCTATCCGAACTATGGTCGATTGGTTAGGGTGCTGGCCTTCGGTACCAGAGTTCATGGGTTCGAATCCCACTGTAGTATGGATGTTCGTAGCCGTTCGGAATCGGCTTAAAACTGTAGGTCCCGGTCTCATTAGCCCTCGTGTTGCAAAAAGTAAACCGTAGCACTCCAAAACCA
Organism: Pardosa pseudoannulata; assembly: GCA_032207245.1. Lineage (NCBI taxonomy): Eukaryota > Metazoa > Arthropoda > Arachnida > Araneae > Lycosidae > Pardosa > Pardosa pseudoannulata. Next base: position 150,141,751 of record CM063508.1, read on the forward strand.
AGCTAAGCATAGATGTATTCTCTTAAAGTACTTAATAAAGTACGACAACAACAAAAAGAAAGCACATGGAAAAAACTAAATTTATCTGCAATTATAGTGACTATGTGAGAGTTGATAAGGTTAAATTTGAAACTGTTCTTAACTTTACATATCTAGGATCGGTTACAAACACTGGTTGATTACAAATACAATTTCTGAGTAAATTAATTGCATAATTCTAAAGGGGAACTGATGCTAGATTTTGTATTGACATTTATTAAAAAGTAAATCGATTTTGAGAGCAATTAAACTAAAAATGAATTTGATACGTACCATGGTAATCTATGAATGTAACTTGGATTCTAACACATAGAAATGAAAATAATTTAATAATTCTTGAGCCAAAAATACTTTGAAAATTTTATGGCTTAATACAATTTAGTATTAATTGTTGGAGAATAAAAACTAATAATGAGCTAGAGGCTCTTATCAAAGATAAAAAAGGAATAGTAAAATTCTCCAAGGCAGATAGACTCTCATGGCTTGGACCCATTGAGAGATCACTTGACAACCCAGGGATAAAGATCTTGCACTCCAAGTGCAATAGACCAAGAGGTAGACCCAAGAAAAGATGGATGGAGAATGTCTTAATGGATTTAAAATTTTAAAGATTTCCAACAGGAAAATTAAAATCAAATACAGAGCTATCTGCGAAACATTGTGTAGCAGGCTGAGGCCTATCATGGGCTGTAATGGCAATAAAGAAGAAAATTTTTTTTAAAGAAAAACAGGTTACTGAAAAAAAAAACATAATAGAGATCCTATGCAAGAATTGATATTCTGATTATTGTATTATATATATTCTGATAAAATACTAAATAGGATGTTTAAATGACATGCATAGTTTTCATATACGCACACCAATTAAATACCTATCTACATCTATGCATATTTTTTATATTAATCATAAATATAATTTAGTCTGCGATTTTTATATTGAAATGGACTATATTTTGTACTCCATGGGAGACATTTTTTAAAGTTTTTGAGAGCAAATTTTGACAGCTATAATTTCATTAAGCAATTAACTAGATGTAAGAAATTATCTAAAACACGTTACTAAACATTTCTTGTTACCTAAGTCAGTAAATAGTACAGATATACTTTCTTAAAGAGAAGCCACTTTTCAGAAAAATATAACAGAGAGACAAGTTTATATTCAAATTTGTTAATTTAGTAAAGAATATATACAGGGAAGATTCCTTTGAAATTAAGCTATTTTTACAAATAAGATTTGTTTTGTTTCTACAATTTTTTTTATTAAAAAACTTACTCATTGACATATATGGAATTTAAAACATTGTATTTTAAAGATGCCTATATATTTACGATATCCAAATGATAAACATTTAAATTTACACTGTAGACAAAAACAATATATATGTAACATATCAAAATTATTACACTTAAAATATCTCTTTAAATTTTTTATCCCCCCCTTCTCATTCTGTCCTATCTATTTTTAAAGTTGGTAAATACCTTATTTAAAGGAGTGTAAGCTGACTTTTAATATTTTTAATATTTAAAGTTAGTATATATAATTATTCATTATTCTTCAGCGTCATTAATTAGTCAGCTTTTATAGTCTATAACTATGTTTTCAAACCATTTTTCAAAGACAACTCTGATAATTTTCTGTCCATTCGCCAAATTTTCCAGCTATCCAGGTGAATGGTATAATATGGTTTAACTTTTTTCAATGATATAATCCCTTTTCTAAAGAACGCTGACTAAGCTGCAGATTTCTTAGGAACATTCTCCGTGTCATCTCACTGTGGGGTGACTGTGGGGTGTTCTGTTTTAACGCTGTAAATCCGAAAATTGTTAAAAGTTTTTAAATAAATTATAAATTGGACCATTTGATGGAAAAGTAAGGGCAGTGTTGCCAACCTTCACAGGCAAAATTATGGATTCTAGGTCCTAAAATTATGGCATTGGCTTATAAATTATCGTACATTTTTGTAATTAGTTCAAAATAGTGTTAATAGAGGGCGCTTGTACGATATATTTTTTAATCAATTGAATCTTAATATCAGATAGATTTTAAAATTGTGGAAAAACATAGAAATGGCAGAATTTTTATTATTTACCATTATGCAAATTTGTAACCGATTATTTAATAATCGGTTTAGTTACTGAAAATACCATATTTTAGTGAAAACTGCAATAGAATAAGTAAATTGCAAAATTACTTCTAATTATCCATAATTATGTAATAATTAAAGAAATATCTCCAGTATAATCGTGAATATTCAGTAATTTTGCATTTAACAATTTTGTGTTTTGTGTATTTAAGTATAAGAGTGATTTAAATAATTTTAAATAACTAACAGATTAAAACACTGGTCATAACCATTTTTAAAATTCTTTATTTTATATTAGTTTCAAATAATATCAAGTATTAGTACCTAGGTCATATTCAATTTCACAAATATACATTTTTTTTTAATAATTGACACTTTCCCTTTTATTATTACACAGTACAGATGACCTTTCTCAACTTCTGTTACAGGATTATTTACTTTTATTTAATGAAGAAGCACCTCAAAACTGCTCCTTAAGCTGCTCTAAAATCTACAACAATAATTATTTGATGGGAAAAAGTGATAAAAAAATTAATTAGACATTCTCAATTTTTTTTATGTTGCTCTTTATAGAGTTACAGTTAAATTACCTGTTCTTTTAATTCTCCATTAGTCTACTTTTGGTTTATCGTACAAATCAGGAAATTATCGTAGAGTTTTTCAGAATTATGTCACATAATTTTGAGATTATTTTTCATCGTACAGAGTCCTAAGTTATCGTACATATACGATAATTATCGTATGGTTGGCAACACTGAGTAAGGGAAAAAATTATTTTTAAAATACTTCACCTCCTAATGTTGGGGGGAGGGGGAGATGAATGTTATTGTCAAAGAACAGTGGCACATGTAATGGGAACAGTCACCTCGATTCTCTCATATACAATTATTGCTAGTTATTATGTCGAATCTTGATAAGTAAGCTGAAAACGGGACATGACCTGTAAGTAGACAGTTTAAATGGGCTGAATGGTAAAAAAGTAGTGAAGGAAACGTCAGGGAGGTAGTAGTGAAGGTCACAACCCGAGGTAACTGAATCCCTGAGGCATTGTTAAGATGATAAAAGTTTAGTAAAATAGTTTTTACTGTTGTTGCTGATAAAGGCACGTTTATTTCTGACGATCAACTAGAAGCTTTTTTGACTAGATTATTTAGCGAGTTCGTTTCCCTCGTGGCTTGTATGTATTTTGATCAATTTGTGAGTTAAATGAGTTTCAGATTTGATATTAAGAATTAAAATCTGTATGTGCTGAATCTGTAGATACTTGTAAAAAAAAAAGTGTCTACTGCAAGAGGTTCTACTGTAATACAATTAAATTTTGAAAAAAGAAATAAAAAGGATTAAGAT
>CM063508.1:150150220-150157720 GCA_032207245.1 Pardosa pseudoannulata
ATTTATCTTTGTACGAAGAAAATATCGTACGGTTTTAACAACACAAAATGAGAAGTCAAGTGCCAGATATTGACCAAATTGTTCTTTAAGTGTGCAAATCAATTTTGCAAGAAAAATATATGTGAGGTTCTTGGCTATGTATATATATATCATCTTCGGGAGAAACAAACTTATTAACAGTTTAATAAAGATAAACTTCAGTTCGACAGTTAAAATTTTTTAATATATAAGTTTGTGATGGGCTATCAAATGAAAATTTTTACCTAGGGATATATGGCCCCCAGAGGCACATCTATTTTATGTGTGTACGGTCTTCACCAACCCGGGGTACCTAAGTAATCTTTTCTTGGGAGTTATTCCTGGTAGTCTGTATCTTACCTCTGTAGAGTTTGATCCTTACCGGGTGTTACCACATTGAAATCGGACCATGACGGGCCTCTCGCAGGTCAGCAGTGGTTTGGTAGCCGTTATGGGACGCTGTTGTGGTGATTGGTCATCAAAGTTTGCTGCCGTATTGCCTTCGAGGCTAGATCGGCGTAAAAAACACATTTACCTAGAGATATAAGAGAGGTTTTACTAGTGGACTCTTCAAATCTAAAGGGTTAAGATGTTTGTTATCTACTAAAGCGTTGATGTTTTTAAAAAAGCGGCAACTGGACATGAGACATTCACATTATAGACACTAATTAAATGCTAAAAGAACATAGTTAAATTAATATTAGAAACAAATAGTTTGAATGAATCACGAAGTTAATTTTGAGAATGCTCCAAACAGTTAATTCTAATATTAAATTCTACTTAGGGATAGAAGAGAGGCTTTACTCGTGGATTCTTCAAATGTAAAAGGCTAAGATGTTTGTTATCTACTAAAGCGTTGATCTTTTTTTTAAAAAAAGAGGCTACAGAACATGAGACGTTCACATTATAGATAGTAATTAAGTGCTAAAAAACACAGTTAAATTAATATTAGAAGCAAATAATTTGAACGTATCACGAAGTTAATTTTGTGAATGCTCTAAACATATAATTCTAATATTAAATTCTACTTAGGGATAGAAGAGAGGCTTTACTCGTGAACTCTTCAAATGTAAAGGGGTAAGAGGTTTGTTATCTACTAAAGCGTTGATGTTTTCAAAATAGCGGCAACTGAACATGAGATGTTCACATTATAGACATTAATTAAACGCTAAAAGAACATAGTTAAATTAATATTAGAAGCAAATAGTTTGAACGAATCACTAAGTTAATTTTGTGAATGCTCCAAACAGTTAATTCTATAGTATTAAATTCTACTTAGGGATATAAGATAGGCTTTACTCGTGGAATCTTCAAATGTAAAGGGGTAAGATGTTTGTTATCTACTAAAGCGTTGATGTTTTTATTTTTAAAAAGAATGGCTACAGAACATGAGACTTTCATATTATAGGCACTAATTAAAAGCTAAAAGAACATAGTTAAATTAATATTAGAAAAAAAATAGTTTGAACGAATCCTCAAGTTACATTTTTGAATACTCCAAACAGTTAACTCTAATATTAAATTCCTTAGTGTAAAACAAATCACATTCTTTACTGTTTCTTGTAAACACTAGTTTATCAAAATATCAATTTCCAATCAACAAACAATGCAGGACAATATTTGAATACAAAACAATCTGAAACACATAGGAACAGTTTCCGATTATTGAAATAAGATTTAAAACACGGGAAACTGTTCATATATTTTTAGAACCAAAAAACAGAATGCTCCAAGAGTCTTTACTTGTGGATTCTTCAAATGTAAAGGGGTAAAATGTGTCTTATCTATTAAAGCATTGATGTTTTTTTTTTTTAAATAGCGGCTACAGAACGTGAGACCTTCATATTGTAGACACTAATTAAACACTAAAAGAACATGGTAAATTAATATTAGAAACAAATAGTTTGAATGAATCACGAAGTTAATTTTGTGAATGCTCCAAACATATAATTCTAATATTAAATTCTACTTAGGGATAGAAGAGAGGCTTTACTCGTGAACTCTTCAAATGTAAAGGGGTAAGAGGTTTGTTATCTACTAAAGCGTTGATGTTTTTATTTTTAAAAAGAATGGCTACAGAACATGAGACTTTCATATTATAGGCACTAATTAAAAGCTAAAAGAACATAGTTAAATTAATATTAGAAAAAAAATAGTTTGAACGAATCCTCAAGTTACATTTTTGAATACTCCAAACAGTTAACTCTAATATTAAATTCCTTAGTGTAAAACAAATCACATTCTTTACTGTTTCTTGTAAACACTAGTTTATCAAAATATCAATCTTCAATCAACAAACAATGCAGGACAATATTTTGAATACAAAACAATCTGAAACACATAGGAACAGATTCAGATTATTGAAATAAGGTTTAAAACATGGGAAGCTGTTCATATATTTTTAGAACCAAAAACAGAATGCTCCAAGAGGCTTTACTCGTGGATTCTTCAAATGTAAAGGGGTAAGAGGTTTGTTATCTACTAAAGCGTTGATGTTTTTATTTTAAAAAAAATGGCTACAGAACATGAGACCGTCATATTGTAGACACTAATTAAACACTAAAAGAACATGGTAAATTAATATTAGAAACAAATAGTTTGAACGAATCGCGAAGTTAATTTTGTGAATTCTTCAAACAGTTAATTCTAATATTAAATTCCTTAGTCCTAAAACATAACCTCATTCTTCATTGTTTGTCGTAAACACTAGTTTATCAAAATATCATTCTTTAATCAACAATCAATACAGGACAATATGAGAATACAAAATAATCTGAAGCATTTAGGAACAGTTTCAGCTTATTGAAATAAGGTTTAAAACATGGGAAGCTGTTCATATATTTTTAGAACCAAAAAACTGAATACTCCGAGAGACGTGACACATATAGAGGACGTGCTTCCTCGAAACCGAATGTCGAATCAGAAGTCGATATAGATCAGTTAAGGTTTAAAGGTTGAATTGCTGAGCTCTAAGTAGGATCTAGTGAGAGGAAAGAGTTGATTTACTTCTATCAAGAAATAAATGAGACACTTGAGATTAGAAATTCGATATAATTCATTCAAATAATCTTTAGTAATATTTCACGTGCAACAACACGTGGCTTCGGCATGACTTATTCCACTTACAGAAATGTTGTTTTGCTAACTACATCAATATACTTTTCTAGGCGTATAGAACAGTCTCAAATATATGCTATATAATCATATCTTGATTCTTTTTTAAGCTCAATGCAATCAAATGTGTATGATTTGAATAAACAGAAAATTAAGAAAACAGACATTTGTGTATGATTATAAATTCTTAATATATATTTTCTATTAAATATAAATTTTAGCATATATATATATATGTATATGTATATATGTATATATATATACATATAGAGTTACATATAAAAGCGTTATATAAAACCGCATTGCATACGTATAGAACCATTCTGAATACATGCTATATAAACATATTTTAATTTGCTTTTACGGTTATTTCAATCAAATATGTATGATATTATTTAAAAACCTTAAGAAAACACTTTCTGGTATGATAATAGACCTTCATCGTAATTTTTTCAATTAAACATAATACTGAATATATATATATATATATATATATATATATATATATATATATATATATATATATATATATATGCAAACAAGAGGAAATTACGTAAAATTATCCCCTGTTATTTTTACTTGCCTGGGCTTACTGCGCAGTGAAACTCCTGATGGTTAAGCAGTCGTAACTCTATGAAAAGAAGCAGCGAGTCTAATGTGGAACTTAACTTTTATTTAAGATCTAATGTAGCCTCCGCACTATGGCCAATTGTTCACCACTTCCTGATGGGGACCTTAAACGATGGTTTCACGGGTTGCATCCAGACTCTGTGCCACTAAATGAGTCAAACACTTGAATTCGTCCATAAGGTCATCTGCGCACTTTAGTTGCGCATCTGGTTGCTTTTGATCTTTGGAGAAAAACCGCTTCGGAAGCTATCGTCCACCAAGGCTATTTTCTCGTCTGCCACCATCAACCACAATAAACAATACCCCCTCCAGGCGGCGGTGATGGCTTGCAGTGGACCATAGTGTGGAGGGGCCTTAAGAAAAGGCATTGGTATCTTACTGTCAAGAGCAAAGCATGGAATGATACACGAAAAACACTTACAATTACAACATATATATATATATATATATATATATATATATATATATATATATATATATATATATATATATATATTTATATATATATATATATATATATATATATATATGTATATAAGAATTTGCCGAACGATGGCCGATTGGTTAGGGTGTTAGCCTTCGGCACCGGAGTTCGTGGGTTCGAATCCCACAGTGGCATGGATGTTCGTAACCGTTCGGAATCGGCTTTAAGCTGTAGGTCCCGGTTTCATTAACCCTCGTGTTGCAAAAAGTAGACCGTAGCACTCCAAACCAAAACCAAAAAAATATATGAATTTCATTTCTATGAAGAAAATGACTTTCTTCACAATCAGGGCCTATAAATTTAATGAACCAATACGTGTAGAACCAAGGAGCTTTACCTATTGTTTATTTAAGTATTGTTTTTTCTGTGGATTTTTTAAAAAGTATGACTTTTTTCAAGGCACACGCCAACCTGTACGCAAAACTAGAGCTGTTGTGTTAAGTATATGCGATCAACAAAGTATCGTTCGCATTTCGCGAGTAGAAAGTCTAGTGGAAGATCTTCCCTTCTTTCGGAACATTTTCTATGACCCGTCTACGATAACATCCGACGTTCGATTTGTTTAGATCGCAGTGGCAAATCGCCCTATTATCAAATTCCGATCGCCGGTACTTTCCTATGTAAACTGACGTTGAAGAGCAGCTGATAACATGAAAGAAGCTTTTTAGTTTAATCAGTTCCTTCAGAGGAGTTGAAGATCAGAGCTGTGGATTTACAAGTCTCATGTCTCCAGTATAGTTGGAAGGATTTCTGAACTCAAAGGATACGACCATTATGTAAGTAACCTTAATAGTTTAGTATTTTTTGTATTTTTGTCCATTTAAAGAACCAAAGTCTTTCGAAACGACAGAATTCGACCAATTATTTCGAATGTTTGTAGAAAAGTGTCAAGTTAGGCATAAGCTGCAAATGAAATTATTCCATTCTAGACAGGTTCATTACTTTGTTTTTTTTCTTATTAATATTTTTTTAAAGGTTAAAAATTTTCTCGAGTTACAGATTGTTTAATATCGTAAAGTAATGAGGAAACTTGCTCACACAATGTAGGATATGAAAAAGTGTCTTTGATTATTTTGTCAAGGTATTAGAGTTTTTAGATTGTTCCAGGTGTATTTCTTTTACCCAGTCTCTCTCGAATTGTTGGACATTGTCTAGTAATAGATTTTTCATAGAACTGGGTACGCGTTTTTAAGACTATATTGATTTATAATACTTGAAATACTATATTGAAATTATATACTAGAAATAATATTATTTTAAGAATATATTGATATATAATACTTGAAAATATTTTTTTTACAATAGCAAAAAAATATTTTCAAGTTACAGGCTGTTTGACCCCGTAATGAAACAAATTGTTTAAATATTTTATAATATGAAAAAAATCTTTGAATAATTTTTATCAATTAATGTCTTCAAAATGGGCCAGATGTATAACTTTCTCCCGGTCTCTTTTTAAATATTGAATATTCTTGGCTAAGAACGTAAAGTAGTTTCTCGAGTTATAGAGTCTTTAGTTCCGTAAAATAATAAAACAAATTTCTGATATATTTGTATAATTTGTAATAATCCTTTAAATAGTTTTTGGGAAGGTATTAGTGTCTTCAAAATGTTATAGGTGTATTACTTTTTTTTATCTCAAATAATTAAATGTCATATATTAATTTAATACGTTTTTTATAAAACAGGGTACATTTTTTTAAGAAGATGAAGTATTTTCTAGGTTTACATAATGTTTAATATAGTAAAAATGAAAAAAAAACTATTAACTAATTGGTCAATTTGAAATATATCTCTTATTTAAATTGAATTCAATGAAATTAAAAATTGATACACAGTTTAGTTTCTATATGAATGCTAAACATATAGGAAAAGCTGAAAGTAACTGGGCAATATCTTAACATTTTCAACATATATTAACATTTGCAGTAATATTAACATTTTATATAAATGTTGGATGATTTCATTTTCATGAAAAAGTCATGAATTTTAATCCAAAATTATTTCTTCGTAGATTTTAGTATCTTGTATGTTTCACACAACGGAATTATTTATGCTCATATTAAAAATTCAGCCAAAATTTAGATATTTTAAAGTGTGAAATTTAAGGTTCCTCACCACTTTAATACAGGGAAATTGGCAGAAAAATAGCGCTATTTTGAATAATGATGAAATTTTAACAGAAATCGAATGATTCTGGTGCTGTCGGGTTGCTGTGGATATTAGTAAAATATTTTAATAGCAATATGTCTTCTGAAAATGTAAAGCATGGAAAAAAAATGTAAAAATGGAAAATGGAAAAATGGAAAAATGTAAAAATGGAAAATGTAAAAAATGGAAAGCATGGAATACTGAACCACATAGTTCAGTATTCCATGCTTTTAAAGATGACTGGTTATGGAAATATTACCTATAGCTGTAAAAGTTTTAGAATAAAGTTATTAGTCCAGTAATTTCTTTATTTTTCTGTTCTGTCTCATCCCGTAAAAAGTTTGTCGATCCCTTCATTAAGTTGGAACACATCTCTTAACCATTATGAAAATATATATAGTGTCTTTATCTTTAGGTCCAAGCTGTAATGTAACTAATCTCATAAGGAAAGATAGTGAACAGATATCGCCATTGCGAGTAATGATGAAATTATTAAAAAATATAAAGAGTTGTTGATGCTAGTATAAGTAAAATATTTCAACGCCAAAATGTTTCTTGTGAACGTCAAGAAGATGTCTGCTATTGAAGATTAAAAATTCTGAAAATATTTTTCTACTGCCGTACAAATTTTATAATAATGTATATTCGCCCCGTAACTTTTTCATTTTTGTTTTTTGACCAGGCCCTTAAATTTTTCCATTTCTTGCATTAAGGTGTCACATACTCCTTAATCTTTATAAAAATATGCATAACTAAAGAAATTATTCTTTGAGACCATTATTAATGTTAACTACTTGCTTTAAAATCGGTTAAATTTGTTTAAATACCAAATTTTTGAAATTAAATTTAAAAAAATGTAGATTTTGTGCATAATTAAAGCAAATCCTTAAGCTTAAACTCTTTGCTATTTTAAATATAGATTTTTGAAGACTGAAACAGCTTCTAGGGGATCAGGGCCTACGGCAACAACATCCATTTCCGAGACCAAGAACCCTGGTGTGTGAAGCATATGTCCCGGTTAGGCGGTGAACCTTAGTCGGAACCCCCAAAACATAGGTTTTAAAATGTTAAAATATTTTAATGAACTAAAATCCTACACATTA
>CM063508.1:150162720-150172720 GCA_032207245.1 Pardosa pseudoannulata
TATATATATATATATATTATATATATATATAATGTGTGTGTGTGTGTGTGTGTGTGTGTATAGAGAAACACACAGACTTGAATTGATAAATTTCTAAGATATATGACAGTTTGAAATGCACCTGGAATCGTTCAAATACTTTAAAAAATATTCGATGATGTTGGTTTTGAAAGCTGTTTAAAGAAGGTTTTAGGAAATCTAAATTTCCTTTGTGGTAATAATTCTAATAATTCTGAGGAGATGAATATTAAAGTAGCTTTTTTGATTTTTATTATTAGATAAATTTTTAAATTCTATAAGAAAGAAGTGTACAATTTTCAACCTAATTTCGAACATGTAAATGTCCACTGTGACTTTAATAACCATTCAGATAGATCGCCACTATAAAGGAAACTTTGCAGTGACGATCACAACAGTTCCTTTAATATACCAGTTATGGTACGGTGAATCCTTTAATGGACAGTGGTTTCGGAGCGAAACCACCTGTTAAATTCTTTCTCCGCTTTTTAAAGACATAGGATGTAGTTTAATGTTTTTTATGGTTGACATTTCCAATTAACAACAGAGGGTATAAAAGAGCTCTATACTTCATTTGAAATATACGTGATTAAACTTACTTTCCCTGGAAAAGTCAGTAATATGATTTTTTTACTTATAAACCCAAATAAATGTATCCAAACAACACTTATAAATTTTTTATGTTCGGTACGGTCTACTGTCTTTCAACCAAGACCTACAGCTTAAGGCTGATTCCGAATGGCTACGAACATCCATACCTGCAGTGGGATTTTAACCCATGAATTCCGGTACCTAAAAGCAGCGCTGTGCTATATGGCCATCGCTCGGCTGTAAATTGGTTAGTTTTTCTTTATCATACCCTTTTAGATAATAGTCAGTGTTCCTGCAGCATAATTAAACCTTTAAAAAAGCATTTTCACTCCGTACAAAGGCTGGATTTTGCAATTTAACCTTCCCTCAAATTCCACCCCCTCAAAAAATGTAAAAAAATATGCATTTACATTTTTAAAGTTCATAGATACCATTTTTGGACTAATTTCATTAAACCTCAAATAATTTATAATAGTGACCTTTAAAGGATTAAAGAAATGATATGTTTTGAGCAACTTTCTTCCATGTTATTTCAAGAAATTATAAAAATACATGTCCCTTGAAAATGCTGAAATAATAATTTTTTTAGGAGTTTCAAATTTTCCTTGTTTACAATTTTCATTTTTAGAAAAAAAAAATAAATTACACATTTATTTTAGACTAAGTTTAAATCCTTAATTTTTTTTATAGTCCCTATTGATATTCAGTTTTACAAGATCTTTCAATATCCCTGTCCTCTTAAATTCAAACGACATGCATTAATTAAAACTATGACCAATTTTTCTAATTTAAGGAATGATGTAGCAGCCATATATAAGCTAATATTTTAATATTTTATGATCTTTATCAAAGCTTATGCCGAACGCTAGCTGATTGGTTAGGGCGCTGATCGTCGGTACCGGAGTTCGCGGGTTCGAAACCCACTATGGCATGGATGTTCGTAGTCGTTCGGAATCGGCTTTAAGCAGTAGTTTCCGGTCTCATTAGCCCTCGTGTGCAAAACAGTAGACCGTAGAGCTCTAAACCAATCAAAGTTTACTTAGACAGTATCTTTATACTGAATACATACGATCAGTGTCTTGTCGTTACAGGCGTTGACCAAATAAAAGTTAATTACTCGCTGCATCTAGAAAGAAATATATCAAAAATGGAAAAAGTATTTTTGCCTCAATTCAATTAAATAATTTTAAGGGTTTTCTCTTAGTAAGAATCTATTTTTCAAAAAGCAGTAAAGGTACATAAATATTAAAGTTTTATTGTATCACCGTTTTTGAATTTCTCTAAAGCAGGAAGAATCCAAAAGATCTGATACTACATTTTTGTAAAAAATGACAAACCACAACATGGTTGTCGCTTACGTCAAGTTTATTTAAAGTCTTTCTAGCTGAAATGTGTTTATAGTTTTGCGTTTAAAATAATTTTTTTTCGTTTCTAAATTGTGAGCAAACAGTGTTTACATGTAGTTGATTTTTTTATTATATATACTGTGACATTTTAAAGCGTGTGTGTTTAGATACCTGTAACTTTAAGAAGTTTATTTAGAGAATAAATTAGATTCTAGGCTTTTGTAGCGTTTTTAAGAACTTTTTATATTACATATATTTCTACTTCAGAATTTTAAGGAATAGATGAATTATTGTACAGTTATATTTTCTAGTTCCTTATATTTATACAATTATGATTTTGAAAATACTTATATATATAAAATGTGCTTCAAAAATTTTTTCTAATACTGTTATATCCTTTTTATATTAAGAACTTGTTTTATATTAAAGATTAAGTACTTATATTTAATTCATGTATAAGTAGAATACGCACATACACATATTTTTAACAATATATTCTAAGATTTACTGAATTAAAGTGAATTATTTTCATCGAAATGAAAACAAACTATCTATGGATAGAAATGCATTGCATTTTGTTTCGAAAAGTACTCTTTTCATGAAATACCTGTAATAGAGGAAACACGATGTTGGTTTTTTGCATACTTTTGCATTTAAGTAAGGAGTAGTGGTTTAATAAGTTCATTTTCTATAGTATTTATCACAGAAAAATAATAACATTTACTTTACAGTCTACTTAGAGTTTAAAAATCGCAGATAATGCAACTTTCGAAATTATTAATTATTATTTCTTTTCAATATTTATTCAATTATAATAATATAATTTTACTTTTAATCATAATAAAATTCAGGAATTATATAAGTTTGTATTAGAAATTACCTCTTTAGATTGTTTTACAAAGACACTCAAACCCATAAAAGAGAATAAAATTAAATGAAATCTGTTTTATAATAGGGTGACACAGGTTTGGGATAAATTATTGATTATTACTTTGAACAAATTATAATTTTACTTTTAATTTAAAAATAAAATTCAGGAATTATATAAGTTTGTATTAGAAATTACCTCTTTAGATTGTTTTACAAAGACACTCAAACCCATAAAAGAGACTAAAATTAAATGAAATCTTTTTTATAATAGCTTGACAGAGGTTCGGGATAAATTATTGATTATGACTGTGAACAAATTATAATTTTACTTTCATTCTTTAAAAAAATTCATTAATTATATGTTTGCATTAGAAATTACCTCTATAGATTGTTTTACAAAGACACTCAAATTCATAACAAAGAATAAAATTAAATGAAATCTGTTTTATAATAGGGTGACACAGATTCGGGATGAATTATTGATTATGACCGTGACCAAATTATTCCTAGAGACTCTAGATATACTATTTTTAATAGTGATGAATAATGCATTATTGGGTAATGGATATATTTTGCTTTTATCAATCTTTAAAATACTTAATATTTATAATATAAAAAAGGTTTGACCTTAGGAACTGAAGGTTGAGTAGTAAATAGTGCGAGTACCTAGAAGGACAAGTTTCTGATATGTATGATAGTAATACAAATTACTCTTTTCTTTGACAGTTTCATTCGTGCATCACACATTAATTTTTTGTTCTAGGTTTCTGAGTTTCAAGTTAAAAGTAAATGATATAAAATCGATGGTATTTATTATTAAATGTTATAACATTTAATAATAAATGTAGAAAATTATACATTGCTGTTTAACTTTTTAAGTATATATATACTTACATACACATAGAGATCTAAAAAACCTGGAATTTTAAAGAGGTGGGAATAAACCCCGGAATTTTCGGGAATAAACTCGGAATTTTGGGAACTTTGGGAATAAATCATTTTAACAATGCTTACATTTATTTTTTCAGAAATGGCTATTTAAGAACTATCATATTATTTCTAAGAGATTTTTTTTTTACTTTTGGCAATATATATGTATTCAATAAATAATAGTAATGACCATTTAAATGATTTTATAGTAGTACTTATGTAATTAATTACCCTGTTAGTCTTATCAAATACATAACTGGTTGCTTCAATTTTAATTGCTAATATAATAATTATATACATTATTTTTTATCATTATCTATTATGTAAATTGCTTTATGTTAAACTTTCCCCCTCCTTTTATAATATAAAAATAAATATCTTCAAATTTAAAGTAACAGTTTATTATTTTTGTAATGCATATATCATTTAAAGGGGTAATCAAATGACACTGTTGCATTTTGTGTTCAATTCCTACACACACACATTATATATATATATATATATATATATATATATATATATATATATATATATATATATATATATATATATTATATATATATATATATATATATATATATATATATATATATAATATATATATATGTATATATATATATATATATATATTATATATATATATATATATATATATATATATATACATATATATATATATATATACATATATATATATATATATATATATATATATATATATATTTATACATATATATACATATATATATATATATACATATATACATATATATATATATACATATATATATATATATATATATATATATATATATATATATATATATATATATATATATATATATATATATATATATATATATATATATATATATATAATATATATATAGATATATATATATATATATATATATATATATATATATATATATATATATATATATATATATATATATATATATATATATATATATATATATATATATATATATAGAGAGAGAGAGAGAGAGAGAGAGAGAGAGAGAGAGAGAGAGAGAGAGAGATGTTATCCAAGAAAAATAAAGATTTATGGGTTTTGTGACACTACAGATTATTGCCTAATATTTATGTAATAATAAAAATATGTGAAATGTAAAAATTGTCTTCTACGATTAGGATAAAATAAACAAAATATTTAAAAATTCCCATGTTTTGGAAATTTTCAAAATTCCCTTCCCAAAAAACCTGATTTTTTTCTAGGGTTTAAATAGGGTTTTTTCCACTGCTTACAACTCTACTTACACACATATACATATGTGCTTGTGCGTTGTTGGATATACGATTATCCTTGAGTTATGAAACATAATAACAATCTAAATATTAATCTTAATATATAAAGATAAACGAATGCAATGTTTACGAAAGATTTGCTTCTGTCTGAATCCTTTCCTTGTCACTTTAAGGAGGGTACAAATCAGTCCTCGTGATTACATTACATACATGCATCCCAACTTAAGATACAAAGTTCGACGGAGTTTCGAGAATATTTCCAGAAAATAGAATTGTTTATAACGGTTGCTCTGCAGTGAAGACAGATAGGATCACGATTATGTTTCTAAGAGGAGGAGAAATACCAAATGGCCTATGAATCTTGTTAAAGAGATATAATTTTTACCTTTCCTGCTGAAGAGGGTTCATTAAAGGTCTTACACACGTTGGGAAGGAAGCGGTTTCAGTTTAGAGTCCTTTTTTTCTGATAATGAATGAACGGATTTGTGTAACAGCGAAAAACTTTTAATCATTTATTTTGGTTAAGGTTAGCATGTGATAAAGCTTTTAATCTGCTGAAACTGTTTCACTATCACACGAAATTTTACATATTCTTAATTTCGCATATAAAAGTAACTGAATCCGTCGATTTTTCAACATCTACACTTTGACGTATGATAAGGCCTTAAAAAGACTATTTTTGAATCAACATAAAATATTATGGCCTGTTGAGACCGAAAGATGGCCGAATGGTAGAGCGCTGCTCTTCGGAACCGGAGTTTGCGAGTTCGAATCCCGCTGATGGCTCGTAGCCTTTCGGAATCGGCTTTAAGTAGCAGGTCCCGGTCTTATTACCCTTCGTGTAACAAAACAGTAATTCGTAGTGCTCCAAACCTGACCTTTTCAGAATAAGTATTACTTAAATCAGTAAGGGTTCTTACAAAATGTAGAATTTAGTTCCGTAATATAAAGCGATAGATTAAAAAGTAAACTATATAAACAAAGTGGTTTACTAAGCGAATGAAGAATAACATAAATATGATGCTGGTATTACATTGTAAAACCACAGTCAGATTTTATCTTGTATAAAAATTATCATTTCAATCTTTTTAATCTCTTACTGACTGAATTATTTCAGAACCCATTACTTTTTCGATGCGTACATCTGGATGTATAATAAGGTATTAAAACAGACTATTCTTGAATCAACATAGAATAAAATCTTATGAACTATTCAGAGAAAAATTTTCCTAGATCATTAAGAGATTAATAAGGAACTATTTTTGAATCAACATAAAATGTTCTGCCCTGTTCAGAATAAATTTTTTCTTATATCATTAATAAGGGTTTTTACAAAATGTAGCATTTAGTTTCTTAATATAACGTATTAGATCAAAAAGTAAGCTATATAAACAAAGTGATTTATTAAGAGATTGAACAATAACATAAATAGGATGCTGTTATTACATTGTAAAGTTACGGTCAGGTTATATCTGGTATTACAAGTATCATTTTAATCTTTTTAATCCCTTAATGACTGAATTATTTCAGTACCCATTGGTTTTTCAAAGAGTACATGTGGACGTATGATAAGGTCATAAAACATACTATTTTTGAATCAACACAGAATAAAATCTTATGAAATGTCCAGAGAAAATTTTCCTAGATCATTAATAAGAGATTAATAAGGAACTATTTTTGCATCAACATAATATGTTCTGACTTGTTCAGAATAAATTTTCTTTAAATCATTAATAAGGTTTTTTACAAAATGTAGTATTTGGTTTCATAATAGAACGTAATAGATTAAAAAGTAAACTATATAAACAAAGTGGTTTATTAAGCGAATGAAGAATAGCATAAATATGATGCTGGTATTATATTGTAAAGTCACGTTCAGATTATATCTCATATTACAATTATCACTTTAATCTTTTTAATCCCTTAATGACTGAATTATTTCACTACCCACTGTTTTTTCAACGTGTACATGTGGACCTATGATAAGTCCTAAAATATACTATTGTGGAATCAACATAGAATAAAATCTTATTAACTGTTCAGAGAAATATTTTCCTAGATCATTAATAAGGAATTAATAAGGAACTATTTTTGAATCAACATAAAATGTTCTGAATTGTTCAGAATAAATTTTCGTTATATGATTATTAAGGGTTTTTACAAAATGTAGCATTTAGTTTCTTAATATGACGTAATAGGTTAAAAAGTAAACTATATATACAAAGTGGTTTACTAAGCGAATGAAGAATAACATAAATATGATGCTGGTATTACATTGTAAAGTCACGGTAAGATTATATTTTGCATTACAATTATCATTTTAATCTTTTTAATCCCTTAATGACTGAATTATTTCAGTACCCATTAGTTTTTCAAAGAGTACATGTGGACGTATGATAAGGTGATAATAAGTACTATTTTTGAATCAACATAGAATAAAATCTCATGAACTGTTCAGAGTAAAATTTTCCTAAATCATCAATAAGGGATTAATAAGGAACTATTTTTGAATCAACATAAAATGTTCTGATCTGTTCAAGATAAATTTTCCTTAGATCATTAATAAGGGTTTTTTTGAAAATACGGCATTTAGTTTCTTAAAATAATGCATTACATTAAAAAAGTAAACATCTATTAAAAGAATGAAGCATAGCAAAAATATGATGCTGATATTACACTGTCACGGTCAGGTTTTAGTTTATATTTAAATTATAATTTTAATCCCTTAATGTCAGAATTATTTCTATTGAATTATTGATGACTATATATTGATGTCTGTACAATAACAATCAATCACGTCGATGACAGTATAGACTGTAAGAGTAAAATAAATGTTATAATTTAAGCTATTCATATTAATTTTAAATTACAGCATATACTCATTTGTTCACAAGCTGTATTTTAAGGGAACAAAAGGGCTTTCATTCATGATGTTTGTTATGTAAAAAAGATTAATTTTTTAGACGAACCATCAAAATAACAACAAGATAAGGTATTACTATCTTTTTAAAATAATATATATTTTATCCATAACTTCTACTATGATTTAGAATTAATTTCATTTCTTGTATCGAATTGTTCGGAACTCTTTTATTCTACAAAATAGACCTACAAAAATGTTAGATTATTTTAATTAGTAACTAAGGTGCTTTATGCAATTTAACTTACCTGGCTACCTTGAATTCATTATTTTCAATTAATGTTTTCTTACATTGCTTAAAAGAGCTGTAAAATACCTTTTTATATTGAGTAATCTTATAAAAATTTCGCTAACGTTTAGTAAAACTTTAAGACTGAAAAGCGTGATTCTCGATTTAGTAAATTCTGTTACGTTTAGAATAAAATTTTACCAAGAACAACTTTTACCATTATGTACCTATTTATTCCTCAGATTGGTCTTGAATGCTAATACTTTAAATGTTAACCATGTAGTAAAATGGTATTATATAAATGTACATGTTGAAAGTTAACTGATTAGAAAAATTAGACATACTATATGGACTTATAAAATTCGTTATTTTGATCGAATTTTTTTTTTCTTTAACCCCTTAACGTGTACGCTCGAGTTAACTCGAGCGCGCTAAACTGGCCAAACTGTGCACACTGGATAATTCGAATGACTTTGTACTTTTGTAGATATTGCGTTGTATGTTGTACTAAAAGAGATAGAAAAAGAAAAAGGCAAAGAAAAGAGAGTCGTTACATGTGTAATAGTTGCAATGTTGGGCTATGTGCTGCAAGTTGTTTCGAAATATATCGCACAAAAGAAAATTTTGATTAATTTTATAAATACTAGTATTGTTATTATTTATGTTTTAAAAGTATAAATAAGTATTTTTACTGATAATAATGTTTATTCTGAAATGGGAATTCGAAAAGAAAGATAAAATGTCGATGTGCGTGTAATATTACAATATTCGACTATTTTCTGCAATGTTATCAAAATCCAAAATTGCAATAAAAATTTTGATTATTTTTGTATTTTTGTAATTTTCTTTGCAAGACAACGTTCTAAATTGTGTTTTTTACATTAAAAAATTGATTTTTTTTGGCCGGCCTTTTTTAAAAAAACTGTGCATTAAGGGGTTAATAATTCTTTTCCCTTATGTCCCTATTCAGAGTATTTATTTCTGAGGTTGGTCTTGCATAGTACTAGTTTAAGTGGTACCCACAAAACAAAATGGTACTATAGAAATATATAAGTTGAATGTTGAACTTTCAGAATAAATTTTAAGTAATAAATTTCAAGGTTTAAGTAGCAAATTTATTGTGATATTGTAATCAGATATGTACAACACGTTACATAATTAGCTATATGTTTTGGTTATTTTTGATCGAATTCTATTACTGTTAACACCTCTTTTCCCAATATGTTCCTTTACAGTATATTCATCATTTAGATATGTGTTGTTTGCTAGTAGTTTGATGGAAACCACACAAAAAAATAGTACTTTGAAAGGTATAAGTTGAAAATTAACGGATTGCAAACATTGGACTTTATTGTGAAAGTTACACAAGGCATTATATTTAGGGAACAAATATAAATCCGCATTTTTGATAGAACTGTTATTTTGTATACCTCTTTTACTATTACCTTCCTTTTTATTAAATTTCTTTCATAGACTGGTATTGCATTCTAATAGTTTTAAGTGGCAAGTACAAAGTAAAATAGTATTAAATTAACTGACTGCAAATACTTGACTTTATTATGAAATTTACTATAAACCTTATATTATAGAGACATATAAAAATCTGTAATTTTCATAGAATTAATTTTTTTTTATATTTCCCTCTTCTTATCTTCCATATCAGTATATTTTTTCTCAGGTTGGTATTGCATGCTACTAGTCTGAGTGGTACAGACAATGTAAAATTGTATTATAGAAATATACAAGTTTAACATTAATTTTCAGAATGCATTTTAAATAATAAATTTCCAGACTTAAGCGAATTCATTGTGACACTGTAAATAGATA
>CM063508.1:150177720-150215220 GCA_032207245.1 Pardosa pseudoannulata
ATATATACGAATCTTTGAGCAAGATCAAATTAAAGTCGTGATATTCAACTTAAAAATGTGTTATGGTTGTTCGTGAATCTATGGCTTATCATGACTGTGACTTCACAAGACCGGCGTAGACTATCACTACACAATCATATCGAGTCACTAGGCCATTACATCGCGTCACTAGACCATCGAACTGCTCGTTTCTTCTCCGAATCCCAATCAGTGCCTTGTATCCAAGAACTTGAATTTATCCAAGAACTTAACTGTTATTTACTACTTCTCTAAAATCTGATTGATTCTAGAAATTTCTTTGCTGTTCCAGCTAGGTGTTTCTCGAATATTCTCCTAGTGTATAAAAACTGGCCTCACCAGTTGAGGCCAGTTCTGTGATCGTGGAAGTTGCTTCTGTTCTAATAAATCCAATTGTTGGTTCAACGTAACCATGTAATTATTTCGATCTTCTCGACAACATTAAGTAACCATATTTTTATATATTGGTTAATAGTTTTTGACAGATCGATTATAAATTACTTTCACTGATAAAACATTTTAAATTCTTACAACTACTTGATACTCGGTCAATACCGAGGTTAAATTTTGGCCGAGTAACGAGTATGCACCGAGTGCTCGGTACTGCTGTAGTTATAATTTATTACGTTGCTTAGTACAGTGCATAGTATACTATTTATATGCTTGACAGAGGGTTAGTTATTAGGCTAAATTTGACAATCAGTTTATTATTCTGTAATAAGATGAATGATTACAGCAATTTCATTGGTGAAAATTCAAAGAAGTCCTTAATGTTTTATAAAATAGCACCATCAACTTTAAGATTTGATATCAAAGTTTCGGAAGGATATTTCAGGAAGCAAAAATGTATGAAATTATTTATTTTTCATCTATCATAATTTCCGGAAGGAATAGCGGGGCGTTTACATGTTTTAATTTTCAACGAATGCGAGGCTTTTACTGATGCGGTGCTTGCTAGCAATTAAAAAGGAACTATTAGTGTTTTATTCAGGATAAATAAGATCTCGGAACAAGTATAATCTTCCCTCGCATTCACATTAGTTTAAATTACGGGTCAGTTACATATTCATCGGTGTAGTGCTTGTTATTGGTTTACTTTAGTTTAGTAGCTTGTTATTGGTTTAGTTAATAGTTTTTGACAGATCGATTATAAATTCCTTTCATTTCTAAAACATTTTAAATCCGTACAACTACTCGATACTCAGTCAATACCGAGGTCAAATTTTGGCCGAGTTACAAGTATACACCGAGTGCTCGGTATTGTTGTAGTAATATTATATTGCTTAGTACAGTGCATAGTATATTATTTATATGCTTGACACAGGATTAGTAATTAGGTTAAATTTGACAGTCAGTTTATTATTCTGTAATAGGATGATGAATAATTACATCAATTTCATTGGTGAAAATTCAAAGAAGTTCTTAATGTTTTATAAAATAGCACTACCAACTTTAAGATTTGATATCAACGTTTTGGAAGGATATTTCAGGAAGCAGAAATGTGTGAAATCATTTATTTTTCATCTATCGTAATTTCCGGAAGGAATAGCGGGGCGTTTACATGTTTTAGTTTTCAACGAGTGCAGTGCATTTACGATGCGGTGCTTAGTCGCAATTAAAAAGGAACCATTAGTGTTTTATTCAGCCTAAATGAGATCTAGCAACAATTACATTGCGGTCATTCTGTCAATTACATATTCATTGGTGTAGTGCTTGTTATTGGTTTACTTTTGTTTAGAGCTCTACAGTCTACTATTTTGCTAAATGAAAGTTAATGAGACCAGGATATACTTCCTAAAAACCCACTTCGAATTACTGTGAGCATCCATCTCAAAAGTTTAATTCTAACTCATTAATCCCGGTTTCTAGAAGCACCCTATTTATTCGACTATACCAAACCCTTGATTAGGTCAAAATTTGCGACTGTGACATCAACAGAGACACTTGTTAGCAGTGCGTTTACACCGTTTCTGTGCAATTGTGGTATTTTTTGCTCTACTTTCCACGTGTGCAATGTTTACTGATACAGCCGTTCTTCTAAGAATTACGGTAGTTTTATTTTAAACATTTCATTAAAAAAGGGGGGGGGTCAATCCCACTGAAATTTATATTACTAGTAATGATAACATATATCCAAATGAACAAATATAAAAAATTCTAGAAAAAATGACACCATGTAAAAGTTATATATTCTCTAATTTATCAATTTAAGTACCTTATTCAAAAATCTTCAAATAGTAAAACACCTTCATCTGCTGTCAGTTTAAATCAGCATCAGTGAAATGACGGACAGTTGTTGGACAGAAAATAGCAAGGAGAGTATGTATCTTATTTGATGTTTCCAAAACAACATATATTAATAAAACTGAAGTAAATATTTCATGATTTCTTTTTATTTCTGAGCCACCCTCTATAAGAATATTCTCTCACTGACTACCATACACCAAATTTTTTTTTTTTACTCTGTAGATTGGTTTCTTAGAAAACCGTGTAAAGATACTCAGTGTATATTGTATATAGAAAATATTCTACACTCGCGGTAAGTCCCAGATTTCGTTCGTGTAGAATAAGTCATATTCCATTCTCGTAGCAGAAAAAATAATATTCGAAATGTCGGATATACTGACTTATTTTTAGGGTAAACTCCCATTGACGGTTTTCAAACCGCTCTTCTCCAAAAAAGTGTATTTGGCGATAGTTTAAACCGTGTTAATTCGAAATTGTGTAAAGGTAAGCGATGAAGAAAAAAGAGGTTTTGGTGCATTTTCTTTGTTTATACAATTAGTACAGTTAGTACACTATCGAACAAATATACAAGCTTTAAAATAAATACTTGAAAAATATGCATCTGTATACCGAAATAGATTTTAAAAATGATTAGGTATGTACTTACGTTATCGGTACTATCAGTAATTTAATATCAGAAGACAGAGCGGTATGAGGATTTGGCGAAAAGGGTAGCTGCCATTGGCGCAACTAAGTTTTCAGATCAAAAGGAAAGAACAGAGAACCGGCTGAGAGTTACACGTGATTTTTAGTTTATATTTTACTTGACTATTTAATTCTAGTCTACCATTGTACTTACTCTCCATGATTTAATATATACTGTCACTAGCGTTTTTACGCCTCCTAACCAATTAACCCTTTAAAGGTCACCAACATAAATTCTTTAGATTTGAATTAAATTAGTTTATAAATGTTATCAATCAATCTTATAATTGTAAAATGTATGAAATTGTTTTCCATTCTTTAGAGGGGTTTGAGTTAGAGGATACTTAGAATTTAGAGGAGTGGTTTAACTGGCAAAGTCTACTCCCCTGTACAGCGTGAACATAATACTTTTTAAATTTTAATTATATTGGAAGTAAAAAATTTAAATATCATTAAAATAGTATAATAAATAACTTAACAATTTATAAGTGTGTTTTGGATGCTGTTGTTATTTGGGGTAATAGTGAAAAAAATGGAATTACTAATATTCCAGGTTTAGCAAATATAAATATATATTTTTCAAAAGGAAATATAAATTAAATGTAGTGGTACTATCTGTTGTTAGTTTAAAATGCTAAAGCATAAAAAAACGAAAACATTTAATATATCTCCATAAAAGTAGAGAAAAAAGATGTTTAACAGATGGTTTCGCTGCGGAACCACTGTCCACTAAAGGGTTAAGCAGAGACACGTATTATTACGCACTTCTCAATCCCTTTCTTTTAAACTTAAACTGATATTTTTCTTTAAAAATCATCTATACTTCTAGTTCATTTAAGGGTAATTCCATACCAAATCAACACAAGGTTTCTACCTGACCCCCTCCAATTTTGATTAAATTTGGTACAGTAAGTGACTTCATGGTAATAAAGAAAATCCCCAAATCTTATGTTCAAATAATAATTAGTTTGGGAGTTATAAGGCTTTAAAGTTGCCAGATTTGTCTAAAAAGTACACTATCGGCATACCTTTAAATTACACCTGCTACTCACCTAATTAAGCTAGAGATATGTGCAAGGTGTTATTTTAAACCTTTTTTAATGGGCTTTCATATGATATACAACATATGATGACTTGAAAATTTTTTAAAAATTTAAATTTAAATTTAAATTTAAAATTTAAATTTCTCAAAAAGCCAAGTTTTTAAAATTTCGAAAAAAATCTCAAAAATTGCTCATATTATTGTTAATTAATCCTCAAAGTTTCATGTTGGGATCATAATGGGATCACAAGCTAACAAAAGTTTTTTGTTTGATATATTTACTATTGCAATAACGAAAATGAGAACATGCATTCATTACTTTTAATCTAACTCATCTGTATAGGATGGCATTAATGTTTAAACACTACCTTATCGACATATACTCTAGTAAATAGTACATTTAACATTTGTGAAGATTTTAGAATGAAGAAAAATTATTAAAGTGCATTACTTTTGATGGATGGTGCTACTTATTTAGTTGAAACTGGTAGAAAGCTTTATGTGTTTTGAGAATTTCTACTTCAGAAAGAATATACATTAGTCCTGTTGGAGTTAAAGGATCCACCTTACACATAACATCGGAAATTGGAATCCATAGTACATCTGGCTTATATAGATATAAAAAAAGATGATGATGGTCCAGATGAGTGAAGGAATGTCACTTTTACCTCTTCAGAGTTTTTCTCTTCTTTCTTAACATAAATGTAAGCCACCAGTTGCAATTATAAACAGCAGTAATATAGCCATTTTTATCAGCAAATAGAAGCTTTTATTGTGATGCTACCGCAGTTTGCATCAATAAATCTTGTGAAAAGGAAAATGTCTTCTCAAAGACTTTTGTTTTTGATTCTGTGGGTATAAAAGCATATTTCTGAGTCCCAGGAATTTCAAAAGCAATTTTAAATTGGTCATCTAGAAATATAGCTGTAGAAACATGTTCTTCTTGGGTTGAAAAAACAAAATGTATTCTTGTGATGTTTTCCTGTGCCCAGTTTAAAAGTTGTTGTGGTGTAAGTATTTGATTTTTATATGGTCGTTGTAGGCTTGCTCAAGCCGCTAACTCTTGAGTGTACCTCCTACCCCATCACAAGGTCCTTTACCATGAGCTGTTGTCCAAAAATGCCATTCTGCCTCAATGCCAAAATCTTCCTTATGCAAGCATAAATTGGAAAAGTTTTTCTTATTTATATATTGTGCAGATGACCCATCGGGGAAATAAAATATTTTCCTTGCACTTTTTTTTAAAATTCTGTCTTAAAAAAAGTAATAAGCTTCTTTTGAAAACAGTAAACTGTTACTGTATTGGGCTCCAAACAGTCTTAAATTACAATGTATGTAAAGTGGTCAATTCCAAACTTCCCTTTGTAATATACAACAAATGGGTGAGTTGTAGATTGAACATTAGTCCAGTGGCAGCTCTGGGTCCAATCCTGTTTAACAAATGAGTAATTTTCAGCAAAATCAAGAACTACAAACTCTGAATCTTTTAAATTTCCTTTTATATTGTTTATAAATGAATTTTGTTGTTTCACCACAAAGTAATGATAAACTAATACAGACATTTTCTCACAAAATAAGTCAATAAATTCTGATGCTGACTTTTGTATTGTTTCTAAAGAGCTCCTATCAACAGAAATCCACTGATTGAAAATGATCTTTTCCACCATATTTTCATCGAATGTTTCACCAAGTATGGTTTTTAATTATGTAGTCCCAGAACATGATGTACACTCTCCCATGTGGCAGCTGACTGATGCTGGATTACAAATCATCATAGCAAGGCAGTCCTTGTATGTGTTAATTTTTCCATGTGTTAATGGAAGCTGATTTGGTATTTTATAGCTTGTGATCCCATTATAATCCCAATGACTATGTCACAATGTATGCAGCCAGATGTACTATGAATTCCAATTTCAGATGTTATGTGTAAGGTGAATCCTTTAACTCTAACAGGACCAATGTATATTCTTTCTGAAGTAGAAATTCTCAAAACACATAAAGCTTTCTATCAGTTTCAACTAAATAAGTAGCACCATCCATCAAAAGTAATGCACTTTAATGATTTTTCTTCATTCTAAAATCTTCACAAATGTTAAATGTACTATTTACTAGAGTATATGTCGATAAGGTAGTGTGTAAACATTAATGCCATCCCATACAGATGAGTTAGATTAAAAGTAATGAATGCATGTTCTCATTTTCGTTATTGCAATAGTAAATATATCAAACAAAAACTTTTGTAGCTTGTGATCCCATTATGATCCCAACATGAAACTTTGAGGATTAATTAACAATAATATGAGCAATTTTTGAGATTTTTTTTCAAAATTTTAAAAACTTGGCTTTTTGAGAAATTTAAATTTTAAATTTTAATTTAAATTTAAATTTTTAAAAAAAATTTCAAGTCATCATGTGTTGTATATCATATGAAAGCCCATTAAAAAAGGTTTAAAATAACACCTTGCACATATCTCTAGCTTAATTAGGTGAGTAGCAAGTGTAATTTAAAGGTATGCCGATAGTGTATTTTTTAGACAAATCTGGCAACTTTAAAGCCTTATAACTCCCAAACCAATTATTATTTGAACATAAGATTTGGGGATTTTCTTTATTACCATGAAGTCACTTACTGTACCAAATTTAATCAAAATTGGAGGGGGTCAGGTAGAATTTGTTCTAAAATTGTGTCGATTTCACATGGAATAACCCTTAACTGAGTTAATTTTGCTTTCTACAAATAGCTTCATGCGAAACTAAACAGAGAGGTACTAGTGAACATCAAAAGAGGAAATCGAGAAGCAATGTACATGTAATTTTGAGGTTAACGTTAAATTAAAATATTGATAAGTTAGTAACAGTAATAAAATGATTGTAAATAAATCGAACGGAAATAAACGATATTTTTTTAATTCAGCTCCGGTGTTTGTTCTGACCCAAATAACACTTTTTGCCGGTTTTTTATTTCGGTTTTCAGTTTCCGATTTTTGGTTCAGTTCCGGTTCAATGAAAAATAAGAGCATTCTATGTTTTAGAAGAAAAAAAAAGACGCATAATCACTCATTTCGACAGACTTGACTCGGTCAGCCCTAAATCATAAATCAGACACTTAAGAAAATAGAAGACTAACATAAACGTTTGATCTAAAACACTTTAGATTAATACAAAGGTCGATTATAAGGTCAATTCATAACAGCATTTATGTTTTAGAAGCGAAACAAAAAAAAGACATAATCACCTATTTCGACAGACTTGACTAGGTCAGCTCTAAATCATAAATCAGACACTTAAGAAAATAAAAGACTAACGTAGACGTTTGATTTAAGACACTTTAAATTAATACAAACGTCGATTATAAGGTTAATTCATAACAGCATTTATGTTTTAGAAACAAAACAAAAAAGGCATAATCACTTATTTCAAGAGACTTGACTCGGTTACTCTAAATCATAAATCAGACACTTAAGAAAATAGAAGACTAACGTAGACGTTTGATGTAAGACATTTTGGATTAATACAAACATCGATTATAAGGTTAAAATCATAGCAGCATTTATGTTTTAGAATAAAAAAAGGCATAATTACTTATTTCGACAGACTTGACTTGGTCAGCCCTAAATCATAAATCAGACACTTAAGAAAATAGAAGCCTAACGTAGAAGTTTGATTTAAGACACTTTAAACTAATACAAACGTCGTTTATGAGGTTACGCCATAACAGCATTATGTTTTAGAAGCAAAACAAAACATAAAAAGGCATAATCACTTATTTCGTGACTTGACTTGGTCAGCCTTAAATCAGAAATCAGACATTTAAGAAAATAGAAGACTAACGTAGAAGTTTGATTTAAGACACTTTAAAACAAACGTCGTTTATAAGGTTAAAGTCATAACAGCATTCATGTCTTAGAAGAGAAACAACGAATAAAAGGCATTATCACTTATTTCGACAGACTTGACTCTGTCAGCCCTAAATCCTAAACCAGACATTTATAAAAAATAAAAGACTAACGTAGAACTTTGATTTAAGACACTTTGGACTAATACAAACGTCGATTATAAGGTTAAAGTCTGGCTTGAAGAACATATTACATAATTTTCTGTGATGTATGTTTACGTTATATAAAAATACTTCTCTTAGAGTAATCTGATAATTATTACAACAGCTCTTTATGTATTATAACTTTAATTCATTTATTCATTCCATAAGATCGAGATCCACAAAGTTGTGTACATGATTGCTTAATTTCGTAGTTAAATAGATTGTATTTGATTTATTGTTGTAGCAAATAAAAAAATACTAATCAAAATAATTTTACAAACTGTAATATTCAAAGAAATAAAATGCCTAAGTACCAACCATATTAAAACCGTATTCAACACTATATGCCTATCGACTAATGAATTACATTAAAATATTTCTTGAAATAATTTTTCCAGGATAAAAGGAAAAATTATTTACTAATAAACTGTTGAAACTAATGAAATTTTTTTTCTCATAAACACTCTGGAAAAATGCTTAGTATAAATATAAATTTTTACATTTGATTAGTATAAGTCAAAAAAGTGAAACAGTTATTCAGAAGATTTAAATTAAAATTAATTTAAAATATTATTTAAAAAAAACACAATCAATCCCAAATATGTGATCACATTAGATTCTTTTAGTTATACTTTGACAAAACTTTCTCTTATTTAGTAGAAGTAAATAGCTACTCTAGTCAGTATTAGAAGTTAGTTATTAAGCTGATAGAATTTCCAACAAAATCTCAAACTGGAAGTACACTTTTAGTAATCAGCTTAACAGAGGAGAATGCAAACATTGGTTTAAAAAACTGTGCATCGAACTACTAACTATTCTCATATAATTCTGTGTATACAAAAAAAGGACAAAAGATAAAACAAAGAAGTTTTGATAATCTTAAATTTTCTTCAGTGATTATTACCAGTTTCAAATGAGAATATGAATAAAAAATTGAAGTTGTATGTATTCCCATTTATCAAAGTTTCTACTTATAAAAACTTGCTATATATTAAAAGTAACAAATTTCCTTATAATTCTTTATAACAGTATAATGATTATGAAATAATAATGAATATGAAAAAAAATTAAAAAGGAGGAGTTTTTTTAAGTGTGACAAACAGATGAACACCCAGGAATTTGTCTTGGTTAGAGCTCAACCAACTACAGCATAACCGTTTCAGAATACTCAATATGTCATAGTAAAACATAAGAAATTGAAAAAGCTCCAGAAATCGAAATCAAATTTTAATTATTTTTATAATTATTTAAACTTTGCAATTATTTGGTTTTAATATTAATTTAATAATATATAGTGCAGGAATGAGCCCTGTAACTCAGAAATGCAGATATAAATTGTAATTGATAGATGCATAGATAGATAGATAGATTTGAATATATAGATTATATAGGCATATGTATGATAAGGTACACACACACACACACACACACACACACACACACACACACATATATATATATATATATATATATATATATATATATATATATATACATTTAAGTTAATAAGTTAATTATACATATATGCAAGTTAATAAGTTATAAATAAAAATTTAATCGTTTTTTTTGGCTTTGATTACATTATTTATGTTACCTTCAAAGTTTTCATAAGTATTTAGCAAATCTAAATAGTCATTATTGCACTATTTTGTTTCTCAAATACGTTTTCATCCTTCGTAACGGTAAATATTTCTTTTATGGGTCTAATATAAGGGGGGGGGGGCTCCAGCCTGCCAATCCTTCCTCTGGTTACGTACAGTATGGAACCCAGTAACAGCATGACCAGTTACAGTAGTTACGACCTTCGTAATGGTAAATATTTCTTTTATGGGTATAAGATAAGGGGGGCTCCAGCCTGCCAATCCTTCCTCTGGTTACGTACAGTATGGAACCCAGTAACAGCATGACCAGTTACAGTAGTTACGACCTTCGTAATGGTAAATATTTCTTTTATGGGTATAAGATAATGGGTATAAGATAACATATTACATTTTTGGTTTATGATACAATTATAATTTTAGTGAAAATAAGAACATACATAAAATAAAATTATTCTTTCAGACTGAAGAAAAAATGAACTGATCCCATATTTTTTAAAATGAATAAAATGTTCTAATTTTTATAGAATTACAGCTTTTGTTTATGATACAATTATATTTTTAGTAGAAATAAGAACATGCATAAAATAAAATTAATCTTTCAGACGAAATCGAAAAACGAACTGAAAA
Source organism: Pardosa pseudoannulata (assembly GCA_032207245.1). NCBI lineage: Eukaryota > Metazoa > Arthropoda > Arachnida > Araneae > Lycosidae > Pardosa > Pardosa pseudoannulata. Next base: position 150,187,979 of record CM063508.1, read on the forward strand.
CTAAATTTTGATAGAAATAATCTTCTAAATTTTGATAGAATTACATTTTCTTGTTTATGATACAATTATATTTTTAGTAGAAATAAGAGCAAAAAAACTGAAATCAAGATTTTGATAGAAATAATCCTCTAAATTTTGATATAATTATATATTGTGTTTATTATACAATTATATTTTTAGTTTTTAGTAGAAATAAGAACATACACAAAATAAAATTATTCTTTCAGACTAAATCAAAAAAATGAACTGAAATTTTCTAAATTTTGATAGAATTGCATTTTTGGTTTATGATATAATTATAATTTTAGTAAAAATAAGATCATATATAAAATAAAATTATTCTTTCAGGCTAAATCGAAAAATGAACTGAAATCTAAATTTTGATAGAAATAATTTTCTAAATTTTGATAGAATAAAATCTTCTAAATTTTGATAGAATTACATTTTTTGTTTATGATACAATTATATTTTTAGTAGAAATAAGAACATACATAAAATAAAATTATTCTTTCAGATTAAATCGAAAAATGAACTGAACAGATGTATATTTTAGTGGAACCGAAAGGGAAACCGGGATGAAAAAATTACTGTCCGAAACTCTGATTTTTCGAATGCAGAACACCATTTTGTTTCATTGATAGGGTTACACTGACATCGTGATATCTAAAGGTCATTTCGTTAGAAGAGCAATGTAGTTGTGGAAATTGTGTTCTATTAATCACAGGATATCAAAAGGGCATGCCTCTCTCTATCAAGATAAAGATCTGAGTCCAACTGGTAAAATCTTTGATAAACATTTGTTTAAACATGATTTTTGCAATATTAAGTTAGAAATTTGGCTGATATTGCCGACAATAAGAGTTTCACCCATTTAAAATATTCTATCTCATTCTTAATTCTATTCATTTTTGAGAAATGTTTTGTTTCAGAATTATTTTCCTAATTTTGATGTAAATAAATCTTCCATTTTCATCCATATCCCAGTAAAGTAAATTTAAATTATTTTGTCTTTAAATGCTGGAAGAAAAGCTTGGTTTTATATAATCTTACTAAACATACTATAAATTATCTGATAACAAAAACTTTGTACTTGTTTTTACAAAGCAATGACTATCAGATCGAAGTGATTTTTTAGATATGATAGATTAGAAAGTCCAGACACTTTTAAAGGATAAATAGTAAAATGCAGCAATGTTTGGAAGGTTCGAAATAATTCTTTGGTTATAATATATTACAATTGAAACTTTATTATTAAATATATAAATTTGTATGTATATTAAATATTATTTGAAAGAAATTAATATTAAAGACATGAATGCTTTAGCATGTATATTTTGATTATATAAATTTTCGTATAAATAATATTTATAAATACATTATTATGATTCTACAATGTAAATAATTTAATATATGCTATGCATATTTGAACTAATGTATAAAAAGTTCATAAAAATCTCCATATTTTGGATTATGTTTTATTCTGAATACGTTAATAAGTGAAAACTGGTCTGATCCATGATGATTATAAAAATTCAATATTTATTTATAAATTTTGGAAATGATAAATGTTTTTATTCCTTTATAAATGACAACACCTGGTTAGGCTTGTGAACTGAATTCTATTTTTCGTATTGCTGCGTGTTTGGATAATTATATAAATTCATTTCTCATTCTACTTGTATGCTGAGGTGATTTTTTCAAAATTATAAGAAATTTTAGTTTCATTAACCTATTATTCATATGTTAAACCGATATGATCTGTATATATATATATCTATACAAAAATAGTTATAATCTCAAATTATGTTATAATATATTAAACATAGTATATTATATATTATGTTATATACTGTTATTTGATATATTATATTTAAAAGTTTATATATATCTGTTTTTGGTTTATATTATTATATAAATATATCTGTATTATATGTATATTTATATATATATATATATATTATATATATATGATATATTTATATATTTTTATATATATTATATATATTATATATATATATAATATATATATTATATATATTATTTATATATATATATATAATTATATATATATATATATATATATATATATATATATATATATATATGCATGTATGTATATTCATATATGTGTGTGTATATATATATGCATATATATGTATATTATATATAATATATAAGATATATATATATATATATGTATATATATAAGATATATATATATATATACATATATATGTATATATATATGTATATGTATATATATACATATATATATATATATATATATATATATATATATATATATATATATATATATTATATATATATATATGTTTATATATACATATATATGTATATATATATGTATATATATATATATATATATATATATATATATATATATATATATGTATATATAAAACATATATTTATATACTGTATATGTATAGTATATGTATATATATATATGTATATTACGATATATATATATAATATATTTATATATATATGTATATGTATATATATATGTGTATATATATATACATATATGTTTATTATATAATATATATGTATATATATATATATGTATATATATATATATATATATATATATATATATATATACATATATATATATATATATATATATATATATATATATATACATATATATAACATATACATATACATATATATATATATATATATATATACATATACATATACATATATAATATATATATATACATATACATATATATATATATATATATATATATATATATACATATATATATATATATATATATATATATATATATATATATATATATATATATATATATATATATATATATATATATATATATATATATATATATATATATATATATATATATATATATATATATATATATATATATATATATATATATATATATATATATAAAAGGATAATAAAACCGAACCAAAACACTATAACTCCATAAGCCCAGTAAATGTAAAACGGTTAGGAAGAAAGATGGATTAGGTGTGGAAGGTTTAAGACTTCCATACACAGTTAAAACAGTTTAAATAGGCCTGAACGTTCTGTTCCTGTTCAAACAATTGTTTTACCCGTGTATGGAAGTCGTACACCTTCCACAACTAATCTATTTTTCTTCCTATGCGTTTTATATTTACTGGGCTTAATGGAGTTATAGTGTTTTGGCTCTGGTTTTGGTTCTGCTTTATTATTATATTTATTTAACTCTGTGTAATTGCTGCGTGGAGCGCATTACATGGTAAGTAATTTTAACTGTCTTTATCTATCTAATATTTTATCAATATATATATATATATTATATATATATGTATATATATATATATATATATATATATATATATATATATATATATATATATATATATATATATATATATATATATATATATATATATATATATATACATATATGCACATATATATATACCGGTTGATCCAATAGTCAGGACGAACTTTAAAAATGAATAATTCGAAAACGAATGAAAATACAAAGATACGATTTGCACCAAACAGATGGAAAAGAAACCGAATGTTGTGAGTAAATAGTTAGTGTGTAAATAAATAGTGTAAATAAATGTGTATAAATAAATAGTTCTATTTTCGACCAATAAATGTCTCTGTGGTGTTTTATTGCACCAAAAGATGATTTACAAGTGAAAAAATGTTGACAACTTACAAATCAACTTAATTACACTTAATTAGTACTACAGTAAAAGTTCAATGTGCTGTCATTATTCAGTAGTACAGCTGTGAGGCGGGTCACCACACTGTTCACAGCATTTAGTAGCATTTCTTGCGTTATCGCAGACACGTTTTGGTGAATGGCAGCTTTCAGTGCTGCTAGTGTTGTCGGTTGGTAGCGGTATACGTTTGACCCACAGCCAAAAGTCACTGGGTGTCAGATCGGGAGATCTTGGAGGCCATGCGTGATTAAAGTAGCTACTGATGATGCTATCCTCCCCAAATGTTTAGCGTAGCAAGCATTGAACAGGCAGAGCAATATGAGGTGGTGCTCCATCTTGCATAAAGGTGACTGTTTGGAGTGCCTGTAGCGCTTGCAGTTCAGGAATAATGATGTTCTGTAACAGTGCTACATATCACTCACTAGAGACAGAAACTGTTTGAAACCCGTCTATGTGACTTCCTTAAAAATAAATGGACCAATTATGAAATTCGCACTGAAGCCACACCAAACTGTCTCTTTAGTTTGTTGGAAGAGTACTTGAAATGCATATGGATTTTTGATGGTCCACACTCGACAGTTGTGGGTGTTAACATCGCCAGAGAGTGTGAAATGCGCTTTATCTGACCAAAGAACAGTGTAAAGCCAGTCGTGCTGCTCTTCCATCTTATAGAATGCAAAATTTTCAAAACTTCGGCCAGAGTCGAAGTCAAGTCAGAAGGTTTCAGTTTTTAGATATATTGCAACTTGTCGGGATACCGTTTCAGAGTTATTCGCAGTGCTCTCCAGATACTTCTACCTGCCTTGAAATTTCTCGAGCACTGCAAATGTATATGTATATATATATACATATATGTATATATATACATATATGTATATATATATACATATATATACATATATGTATATATATACATATATGTATATATATATACATATATATGTATACATATATACACACACATATATATATATATATATATATATATATATATATATATATACATATATATGTATACATATATACACACACATATATATATATATACATATATATATATATGTGTGTGTGTATGTATGTATATATATATATAACATATATGTTTGATGTAAGTTCTTCATGCTTAAAGATGCCAAAGAAATGTTAATCTAAGTAAAAAAGAACTTTATTTAACAGAACATTTTGAAGTATTCGACGATTCAGGATTGAAAATTTACCTATTTGCATCTGTTTTAGAATTTAATAACCATTTCCTCTTATTTTATTCTTTTAGACGAAAGATCCAGACGTAAAATGATCACGATCAGCATCTGAAAAAGAAATTTACCTTGAATAATGGATACGACTCAGAACACTATGAATGGAACTGTTCAATCCTCGGACGCTTTGGGCATCTCGAATGGTATCGTCATGGATTCGTTATCAATACGGAAAGATCCAGATGTCATCCATCAAGAAAAAGCTATGAATGACGACAAGGTATAGTGAAATATAGTGAAATAATTTAATGCTTCCATCTAAATATCGACTTCTGCAAAGATATTCGATAAAGATAATATTTTCATATTGGTATATACAAAGAGTTGTCAATAAACGCTTGCACTATTCCGATGATTCTGTTTTACACAAGTAGCACGTAATGTTTGAATCACGTTCGATGTAGGGTCCTTGTAATACAAGGCATTTTTTTCAGTGTCTACGACTCATTTGAAGACGTAATAAAAGCGCTACAGAGAAAAATATTCCTCTAAAATTTTTACAGCCACCCTCGCATAGGTAAAAGGTTACCTTTGGATTTCTTTTTCTGGTGTATAAAGAATTATTTTTATAAACATTATTTTTATTTGGAGATTCATCCGGACCATAACATGAATGTGGTACAACTTGAATTCACACGCTCACATGTTTATACATTCTGGTTTTGAAGCAGTGCTCTACTTTGTGTATGGTACCATGTATTTAAAATAGTGCTAATCAAATTACTACTTCAAGGGATTTTCCTTTAAATCTCTAAAATCTTTACAGCTACCCTCACACTAGGTTACCTTTGAGTTTCTTTTTGGCCTTCTTATTTGGACTATAAGATAGATGTATCACAATGGGATTTCACTCATGCACATGCTTACATGTTCTATATTGAAAGAGGTGAAAATCATCACGAGTACAGGTAAAATAGGTAAAATTAATTTAATCTAATTGTGTATATGCTACATATTGAGAAATAAAGGTAAATAAAGCTATTTCATCGTTAAACACAATTCAGAACATTTAATCACAGACTTCGTATTAATCGTTTAATCGGTAAGAGCGGGAAAAGAGGACCTGTGCCACCTTAAAATAACTTCATCCGTCCTCCTCTGAAAAGTACGCCCACGTTCTTGTACATATAATAGAATTTTTTTAATGCCACAAACAACTGTTTATAAATATTGTTAGTTTTAAATCAACATAATCCCCATATTTTATGGCACATCATTGCTCATACAACGCTCATATCATTAAAATTTAAACTACATTACTGTGATATTCGAGACTGATTATAGTATTGTCATGAAATTTTGCTTGATTTCAGCAAATACTTTTATCTTTCACATGCCTACCATGAAATTGCACTTATGGTACTCATTTGCGTATCACAACAACAGTGACAGTCTTTATTAAACACACCTCGTATATATATCTGTTTATCTATATAATTAGCTATCTATATATATTTGTCTCTCTCTGTATATATTTAGAGAGAGAAAGATCTCTATAAATGAGTGTATAAGTGTGCATAGGTATATACATACACATACATGCATATATAAGGTTGAATAATTAATCTGAATTTCAAGATATGTTTATTTGAATTAATTTTTTCATATTGCAGGTACATTTATTTTGAAATTGATTAAATCTTTCCCAAAAATGTCCTACAATGATTGCCCTTATCATTGTTTGTATTTCGTGAAACGTAAGATCATTTCCAAGAAACAACTAACTGCTGTGCTGTTCCCTTTTAATATCATTCCATAAATCATTCCATAAATGCACTGATAACTAATTCTTTACTAGGAACTGGGAATAAATGAATGTCCGTTGCATGAAATAAGTTTCAAACATTCCCGTAAAAATGTTTCCTAAAAATTGAAAACAAAAATGCTTTTCACTCAAAGGGTGCAGCCATTAATAGAAAGTTAGCTCACACACACACATATGTATATATAGAGACACACACACACACTCATATATATATATATATATATATATATATATATATATATATATATATATATATATATAAAGTATGTACACATTAAAATCAGCACCTGCTCTTTAAAGAAATGATTACTTTATTGTAAATAAATTGTTTTCGATAAAACCAATTACATATTTAATGTTTTCTTAATCAACATATTCATTATTATGGAAAAATAAATGATTTGCTTTAAAAGATAGTAAAAGTTTTCTTTAATTTAAAAAAATAATTTTACTCAAATCACTTTCAATCCCTTATCATCTTCAAAAAAGCCACTTATGTAGTGCACCTTCAGAATGAAATCTATAAAAAATCTAAAATCCTTAAATTACTGTTGAAGATTAGCATTAAAAGCATCTGAAAATTAGAAAAAAGTTAATATTTTTTGAATATGCTAACAGTATTATTAAATATTTATTTTATATAGTATTTTAACAGAAATGTTTTAATTAAAAGTAAACTAATGTATTTCACAAAAAATCAATGAAAAAAGCACTCTTGAGTTTCTATTAGAAATCTCATACTAATAAATAAAGAAATAATAATAACGAAAGTTTCATATATTTTTCAAAGTAATTCTTAAGGATATGGATTCAGAAATGAAAGTCATTTTTTTTAAAAGTTAAAATAACATTTGTAAAAATAGTAAATTTTGAGAGGGCATTGAACCTTTAAAAAATTTTAATAATAATAATAGTAAAATAATAAATAAAGTTTAATAATAATAATAGTAAAATAAGCTTTTTAAAAATTTTAAAAGTGAATTTTTCACATGTTTTTATATAAAGTTTCAGCTTTGAAAATTGATTTAGTTTTGTTTTTTCAAGGAGAATAGTGTTTCAAATTAAGGTAGAAAATAGACTAATAGAAAAAAATTAAATTAGCATTTAAGCAAGGTAACTTTTCAAATATGCATATTAAAAACTAAATTTTAAAATAAAGTTGAAGTAAAGTATTCTGGAGCCAAAAAAATTTAAAGGTGTCTGACATATTAAAATAAAGAAAAAAATCTTAAAACAGTTAACAGATAAATTGAAAATTTGATAAAATTAAGGCTTTATCAAGGTATAAAATAAAATATACTTCATGAATTAATTTGGTTTTGGTTTGGTTTGGAGTGCTACGGTCTATTGTTTTGCAACACGAGGGCTAATGAGACCGGGACCTACAGCTTAAAGCAGATTCCAAACGGCTACGAACATCCACGTCACAGCGGGATACGAACCCACGAACTCCGGTACCGAAGGTCAGCACCCTATCCAATCGGCTGTTGTTCGGCTCTTTAATTATATCAATTGAGAATTTACAGAGTAAAATACTCACACGATAAAAATTAAGGGAATTTACATACTTTGTTGAATTTCATGAAAAGAACTCAACTAAATGTTAATCCACTGTTTTGTGACAGAAGTGCAAATCTTGCACGTTGAATACATAAGCGTAGACGAGAGGGTGGCTGAAGCCGGTAGAGAAACAAAATTTATAAGCTTGCTTGACAAAACACTCATTTCACTCAATCGCGCAGGTCACCATATTTTTTTTTTCACAAATCGGTTAAATTCAAATTATAACAGTAAAAATGAGTAATCACCAATGTTTACATGATGGAAGGATGTCGAAGATAGATGGAGACGTATAGTGAGGAGGTTAGAGACAAGCGAGTCATAAGTTCAGATTTGTAGAGAGTTTAATTTAATACCCAGCGTGGTGTGCAACTTATGGAAAGAGTTCCAAGATACCGGATCCATCGAGAGAAAGCCTGGGAGGGGTCGTTCAAGAACCATTACTGCCAGGGAAGTTCGCCATTAGTCCATAATAACGAGACGTAAAAGGAGTACTGCAGTTTTCAGCTCTCTCGTGACTCTTATCCGTCCACAGGAACCTGATTTTCATGGGTGACTGTTTCCAGAAGACTTAATGATAGAGGGATGTTTGCAAGAAGACCTGTTATCTGCATCCCGTTCCCTTCTACAGACAGAAGAGTCAATTTAGCATGGCGCATAGAGCGTAGAGATTGGGTCAATGGTCGACCGCTCTCATCAGTGATGAGTTCTGGCTCAGCCTAACCACCAATTTTAGGCAAGCGCTTGAATGGAGAGATTCATTGCCAGAATTCGATTTACAAATTCATCCTTTTTTATCTTCTGATATTAGCATTAGCACAGCTAATGATAAATATTTGTTCATTTACAGATTCAGATGACCACGAACAAGTACTTTTGCTAAATTAACCATTTTTCAACTTTATTTTGACTGAAAAGTTCGCCATTAAATAATATTATTTCTTCTGGTCATTTGTCAATATTAATTCAAATAAATTAACACTACTGAGTTATTGTCTTCAAAATTTAATTATTTAGGGTTGTTGTTTCTTATACCACTTGGTAAATCTAAGCATTATTCAGCCGGAGGCTACTCGTATTAAGTCAAAGATATGTACACGCACACACACATATATAATATAAGAATGTATACTTATACGTGGTGTGTGTATGTACCAGATTTAGAGCGTTAGCTATGAGAAAGATGTAACCCCCTTTCATTTAGAATTTGATATTAGTATTAGAATTAGTTTAGATAAGAAATATATAACAAGTAAAATGGCATCAATTAAGTAAAAGAAAAAGTTACGAAAATATGGAGACTCTAATGTAAAACCAAGTTTGAGATTCCATTAGAAATATTATTTATAATATTTATGAATTCATTAAATTAGTCATTATGAAATTGTTTCAAAAATTTATTAAAGAAATTATAAAGTTTTTTGAATTAAATAAATATAAAGACTTATTTACCTTAAAAATATTTACTTTTTATCACATTTTCTTCACGTTTAGTTTAAAGATTTAATATTTAGTACTCTTCCTAGTTCTTAGTTCTAACTCTTGTAATTAGTAACAAATAACTAACAGCCTAAATGTAGTCATTAGAGAATAATACCTAGAGACAAATATTATATCCTGTGATTTTTGGCTCTGAGAAACCAAGGACTATATCGGCAAGAAAATAACTGAAAAAAATATTTATTTATTTCAATGCTTGAAGCTTGATTACAGAAGACGGGCATCGTAGCTTGTTATTACACATATATTATTAACCTGAATTGCTGCGTAACCTATATTTATGGGTCAATGGTATGAAAAAAAATCATGGTTGATAAAAACTAGTCGGATAAGGACAACGCTGTGGCATACTTTTCTATGTACAACATAGACATCAACACTTAGGTCCTTGGCAATTCTTTGTTGTAAAATAAAAAGTATATTATGATTTATTAAAAAAAAACAGCTAAGGATGGCTAATATATCGGTTAAAAATTGGAAAGATTAAAAATAATCGTATTTTGTATATAGCAATAGAAGTAACACATAGGTATCACTTTATCCTTTTTTGGTTTGGTTTGGTTTTGGAGCGCTACGGTCTATTTTTTGAAACACGAGTTATTCCTTTTTTTTAAAACTTCTTGTTAAGTATTAGTTGTTTCATTTCTAAGTATTAGTCTATTTATTTGCCTACTATAAATGTATTTATAAACAAATTTGTTTAATTTGTTTACCTTAAAGTCAATTTATAACACAGGTAAACTCCATGAAAACAAATTATAATATTTTAGAGTATTTTCCTGTGAAAAAAAATTTATGTTTTAATATATATATTTTCTTATACTAGGTTTCCCGAAACTTCACTATCTCAATTTACAAGAAATGCAAATTTTCGATTTACAAACCACTAATTCCTTTAAAGTTAGCCTTATTTCTTTGGTATGGTGGTAAGTACTTCACTGATTTTTTTTAAATGTAAATGAATTGTTTATTAGTTCATCTGTTATTCTTAGTAGCTTATTTGTCACATGTGTAAGTTCTCTGTATCGGTTTTTAAAGGGCACTACGTCACAAAATTAAACTATTACAGGAGAGCATAATAAAGAATTTTTACATATTTGTTTGAGATGCTTAGTTTGCAATGTAAATTTCATAAAGATCCTTGATGTAATAGGGGGAACATACAAAGTTTCCACGGTAATCAAAAGTCCTTAAGAACTTCTTAATTTTAGCTTTCATTTTTAAGGGCTCTTAAAACTACTTAATTTTTCGCAAAAGTCCTTAAAAACTCCTTAGTTTTTAAATTGAAACTTGATCAATATATACGTTGTCATGTGATTTTCTATCAGTTTTCGCCGTACACTCCAAACTTTCTGGTTTTGTAAGTTGGAGTTTAACTTGCCCCAAACCGGTTCTAAGAACACTAGTACAGGTGATAAATATTGGTCAAAGAATATATAAAATATTTTATTAATGTTCATAACATTCTTTTACATTTTCTAGCCAAAATACAGTATTAATAATACAGAAAATCCTCAAATGCATATATGTTTTCAGTGTATTTCTGTAGTAATTCAAAATTTCTTTCCTTGATATCCTTAAAATATTATGAAAATACTTTTAGTTTATTAGTACATTTTTTGGTCACAAGTTAGAAAACTTTTTTGACAAATAAATAATCTTCCGCATACTGAAAAGATTTATAATGTCAGCTTCCTTTTCCTAATAGCTAACACTCATGCAAAGTTTAATTAAACGAAACATGGAGGGTGGGGGTTTTGTAGATATTTCAGTTACTTATAGAAGTTTAATATAAAAGTCCAAAACTCTCTTCTTTCCCAGGAAAAGTCGGGTATAATCTGCTAGTATATACATACAAACACACACACGCACGCACACACACACACACACACACACACACACACACACACATATATATATATATATATATATATATATATATATATATATATAATATATATATAATCAGTCATTTTTAAACACTCAGAAAGTACTGTTTATAATATTATATTTTATTCACAATTTATTTTTAATTTGATCTAAAAGAACTTTAGATGTGCAATTTTCAAAAAGTTTTTGTCAAATGGGTTTATCTTATATTAATTTTTAGGTATTTTTAAAAACTTAATTCTGAAATATTGTAGGGCATTTATAGAACATGCCTTGTCTTGTTCATAGTTAAAATATGTTTCTTAGGAAATCTAGCCATGAAACGATGTTAGTTTAAACAGTTTTTCCCAATTTGTTAAACCTTTCAGTTTTAGAAACTTGAGAAAATGATTTAATCACGTAATAGAGGGGAAAATTAAGCACTAATATGCAAATATCTCAGTGAAAAAAAGGCACTGTGACCTTTACGTTTTCGTACAGATCTGTTACTAAGAGATATCATAGAAATTGAAAATCTTACAGTCAGCCAAGATAAATTTTTTGCCCTGAAAATAATAGATTTTCATAAGAAGAGATTTAATGTTTTCATACAGATATAAAGTTTAATTTTATGGAATAAAATAAGTTGTGTAGCTTATGTTGAAATGCTTCATAAACAATTTGATGTAATAGAGTTTACACAGTACCTGTAAACATACAAAAATAGGAGAAATTAGAAGTGGTATTCTAACCATAAAACCATGTTAGTTCATACTGCTTTTTCCAATTCGTTGAATCTCTCAAGTTTTAGGAGATGGAATTGATTTGTTAGGAAATTTAAAAAATGCTTTGATTATGTAGTAGAGTTGGATAAATTATACCCGAATATGTGAAGATTTCATTTTTTTAATGGTCATTGTGCTCTTTACTATTATGAATGGTTATTTTACTACTAAAATGTATCATAGAAGTTAAAAATCTTTCCCTGATCCAAGATGAAATTTTGGCTCTATTAAAAGTAAGATCTTTAAAGATGAGACTTAATGTTATTATACAGATAAAGAATTTTACTCTATGAGATAAAATATTTATAATTGCTTACTGATTATTTATTTATATCCCCAACTGTTATATATAAGTATCATAAATATAATGCAGTGGTAATATTTGGGGCAGTTTTATTGCATTAGCTAAAAATAATTTTTATAGAATTTTTTTATGAACTAAAATTTGCTTTAATTTAATTGTTGGTGTAGCTTTTTTAAAATTAATTTTTAATTACTATATTATGATTTTGTGATGTTATTTTTTTTATTTCAGCTGGAGCTACAGTAGCTACTTTTCTTCTGGTATTTTTCAAGCAAAGGGGTGTCACGCTTTCTGAATTATCTATATTATATATTTTATCCCCCGTGGTTCAATTTATTGGACCAACAATTTGCGGAATTATAGCTGACAAAATTGGAAGATCCAAACCAGTCCTCGTCGTGAATTTGTTGTTGCTTATTGTTGTTGTAGTTTGCATGCTAGTGGTTCCCAGAGCGAATTTAACAAACTGTGATCCCCAGCCTGTTAACTTGAAGTGCCATCCTCGGGAATTCGGTCGTCTTATTGCTAAAACAAGCTGCGATGTAAATACGGATATCATAGACCTTACTTCCTGCAACGTAACTTGTCCAGAAAATGTTACCCAATACTGTAATGGCCAGAACTTGATATGCGAAATGTTAGAAGGCAACGAAAATTTTGATAATATTTCTCTATCAGTACATGTAAATTGGGCATACAAATTGAAGACTAAATGCTACTACAATGTTACTTCTATGTCTCACAAAAATGCTACTTATTCATGGTGCAACGTGCCTCATAAAATGTATTGCAGGATATCTTGCAAGATGAACGCTGAAGATGATTGTTCACTACTCAATGAAGGTAGAACAAGATATCTGGTGATGAATATGACCCTTCTGATTCTATTTTTCACTTTCTTTTCAAATATATATCGATTTATGGACGTCACTGCTATGTGTTTAGTAAAAGAGCATAATTCTGATTTTGGAAGAGAAAGATTTTTTGCAGTGGCTGGTATACTGATTTTCAGTCCCTTCGCCGGATTTGTTGTTGATGTATCAACTGCTGAAGGTGCAGAGAAAAACTACGATACTATATTTTATATTTTTATGGTTTTATGTGCTTTTATGATATGCGTGCTTTATCGTCTTGAAGTTACTATAAGGCCACCGGGTAAAAATATGTGGAAGAAAGCTGTTCATTTATTGAAAAATGTTGACAACCTCGCTTTTGCTTCAGTCTTAGTTGTTTTAGGTACTGCCTGGGGCTTCTCTAGAAATTTTACCTTTTGGTACTTGGAGGGAATGAATATTCCTGGATTTCTTCTTGGCCTTATTAATTCAATTAGTGCTCTCTATGGTTTGCCATTCCTTTTAACGTCTAACTGGTGGGTGAAAAAGATTGGAACATCGCAGATCTTTATATTAGGTCTGCTAGGTTATGTTGCCAACGGAATAGGATACTCTTTGTTATATGATCCATGGTTAGCTCTTCTTATTGAAGCTACTTCGATTGTTACATATCACTTATTGTGGGTATCAGTCATAGTTCATAGCCACAGTATTTCACCAGAAGGTTTGACAGCAACTGTTATTTCCAGTGCAGGAGCTGTTCATTACAGTATTGGTGAGTAGATTCTTTGTATAATTTTTGCTATTATTTGAATATTTAGAGGATGATAAAATTTCAGCCATTCATTGATTTTATTTTTTCTTTAATTATTCAGACAGTTTAATGTATTTATGACTGTATGAGATATTGTAAACTCCAGAAGTATATTTTAGAATCAATGATGATTTCTGATGTTAAATACAATTCATCCTTTGATAATTTATCCTTTAAATATATTGTCTTAATTAGGGTCAATATAATATATTTTAGGATCATTGTAGTTTTTATTATTTCAAATTGTTTACTGCACTATATTTATAACTCAATGTTATACATTTAATCTATTTCAATTTCGGTTAAAAAATCATACTTAATAAATCATTATGTGTTAAAATACGAGGGTTGGAAGTTTAATAGTGACAACTATGCTGTAAAAACGCAACGTGACAAAACTAATGAATGCCACGTATACCACACGTGAGCTACCTATCTACCTTACCTCTCAGAAAAAATTATCCAACGGCATGCTCGTGCGGAGTGAAGCGAAGAACTGTTCCTTGCTGTGTTGCCAACATTCACAGGCAAAATTATGAATTCTTGGTCCTAAAATTATGGCATTGGCTTATAAATTATCGTACATTTTTGTAATTAGTTAAAAATAGTGTTAATAGAGGGCGCTTGTACGATATATTTTTAATCAATTGAATCTTAATATCAGATAGATTTTAAAATTGTGGAAAAACATAGAAATGGCAGTATTTTTATTTTTTACCATTATGTAACTTTGTAGCCGATTATCATTTAATAATCGGTTTAATTACTAAAAATACCATATTTTAGTGAAAACTGCAATAGAATAAGTAAAAGGCAAAATTATTTCTAATTATCCATAATTATGTAATCATTAAAGAAATATCTCCAGTATAATTGTGAATATTCAGTAATTTTGCATTTAACAATTTTGCGTTTTATGTATTTAAGGATAAGAGTGATTTAAATAAATTTAAATAACTAACAGATAAAAACACTGGTCATAACCATTTTTAAAATTCTTTATTTTATATTAGTTTCAAATAATATCAAACATTAGTACCTAGGTCATATTCATTTTCACAAATATACATTTTTTTTTATAATTAACACTTTCCCTTCTATTATTACACAGTACAGATGGCCTTTCTCAACTTCTGTTACAGGATTATTTACTTTTATTTAATGAAGAAGCACCTCAAAACATGCTCTTTAAGCTGCTCTAAAATCTACAACAATAATTATTTGATGGGAAAAAATGATAAAAAAATTAATTAGACAATCTCAATTTTTTGATGTTGCTCTTTATAGAGTTACAGTTAAATTACCTGTTCTTTTAATTCTCCATTAGTCTACTTT
Organism: Pardosa pseudoannulata; assembly: GCA_032207245.1. Taxonomy (NCBI): domain Eukaryota; kingdom Metazoa; phylum Arthropoda; class Arachnida; order Araneae; family Lycosidae; genus Pardosa; species Pardosa pseudoannulata. Next base: position 150,203,732 of record CM063508.1, read on the forward strand.
TGGTTTATCGTACAAATCAAGAAATTATCGTACAGTTTTTCAGAATTATGCCACATAATTTTGAGATTATTTTTCCTCGTACAGAGTCCTAAGTTATCATACATATACGATAATTATCGTATGGTTGGCAACACTGGTTCCTTGTATTAGTTTGAGGTTCTAAAGTGTGTCAGGATGTTTTCAAAACAAGAACAAAGAAGTTGGATAAAAATTCAATGTGCCAGAGGTGGTACAACAGGATAGTGTCCCCTAGGGCTTTACCATCCACCTTACTCTCCAGGTCTAAGCCATTTGACTTTGTCTTAATTCCTAAGATGAAAGAACAACTTCCTGGCATTCGTTTCAGAACAGTTCCAAAAATTCTTGTGTCAATAGACTGGCCCATTCGAACTGTCATCAGATCAGGCGTTGCTACATGTGTTCAACGACTTCCACAACAATGGAAACGGGTTATACACAATGCGTGAGATTATATTGAAGGACTGTAAAACATATTGACATGAATCACTTTTGTATTCTACGTAAATAAATAGCTGCCACTATTAAAATTCCCACCTTCCTAACTTAAAAATATCTTTCATCTATACATCTAAGCATTGCACATTTGTATAGTAATCCTTCTTTAATACTAAATTCATTGCTTTTATAACGCTTCTTAATATATTTTATAGATAAATTATATTTCTTAAAGTGCCTGTTTTAATATTTTAGGTAAAGGTTTGGGAGGTTTTATTGGTGGACAGATTATGAATGCATTTGGCGGACGAATGGCTTACAGAGTGATGGCATCCGCATGTTTAGTTTATGCTGTAATATATGCTGTGTTTGTATACGTAAGGAGAACGTGTTTCACTGGAAGCCATGACGTAACGGCTCAAGGTAAAACTGAGAATTTTCATGAAGATTTACCTACACAAAATAATAAATGTATTATGTGTTACATTTCTTACATCATTAAGTACTATCGATAATTTTACCCTTCACCATATTGCCCGTACAAAATTATAAGTTGAATTAATAATACAAGGTCTGGAAATTTCACTACTAACAATAATTTTAATACACACATTTAAATCAAACAAAGATAAATTTCTCTTTATGCATACTTTTTGATAGGTATTTAATCTTAAGCATTTACTTTACATTCTTTCAAACAGTATTAAGCTTATTAAAATAAATATACCAGCAGTGAGCATGCATGATGTCATAAAAAAATTCAGTTTTATCCCCTATATAATAATAGACTAAGTTATCTGTCCTTCTGCCCTCGAATTTATGAATCGGTTGGACCTGGAATGGATAGAGGCGTCCATATTGAATTCTTGATGAGTTAGTAAAATTCAAACCGAGTAAAGTTTATCGTCTCCTCAACTATCGATCCAATTCTAAAGTAAATTGGTATAAATGTGCTTCATATCACAACGTCTTCTTTAAAACGTTCGAAATCCACCCCTTTCTCCCTTTTCGTTTGTTGAATACCATTATTTAAAGGCCTATTTTTCCCGGTTAAGAGCAGGGGATTAAATTTATCAATTTATCAAATAATAGGTAAAAATAACATTTTCTAGCATTATTTCATCATTTCTTTAACCATCTCAATTAATCATTTCTTATTTTAAATTATTTAAATATCGTATGCATTATTCTCCTACGTTTTACCGCTGCACTTATATTACGTAAATATTTTTTTATATTTGTTTTAAGTAATAGATTAGGTACATATGTGATAATTTTAAATTTATTCATCGATTATTTTTGATCCAATGCAAATTTTATAGCAGTATTTACAACAAATTATTTTCATAAAAGTCTAGGAGTCTATTTCATTGACTAATAAATATCTAGGGTATAAGTTATATATATCTTTGAAAATTAAGAAGTTTTTTTTTTACACATAACCACACAGTTTGCAATCGATTTGCTAAATTTTTTACATCATTCATATATACCATCAAATAATTACTGCCAATATTAAAACGTCTGATGTCCATTCTATCACATAATATGACAAGATAAAATAAAGTTGTTAACTAACATACGGTCAATAAAGTTTTTTTAATGTTAATTTTATATTTTACCCTGTACAAAACTTTTCGAGATAATTTTAAACTTTTAATATGATTTCAAAGAAGATAAAATCATGGACAAAAGAGCATGTATCGTATTACTTATCCCGTCATATGATGGGCTATATGATAGTATGCCTTATAAAAAAAGAAATGACAGTTACAATGTATTAAATGTATAAATTCACTTTTAATTTATTTAAACTGATACACGAATCTTAAGTGTTATATAAAATATGCAGATGAATAATATTTAAAAGCTTGAATTTTGTAAAACAATTGTTAAAAACAATACTGATAAAGTTAAATTATTACAAATGTGTATTGATAAAATGTAGCATATTTAAATACCTTCTTTCAAGTATTTGAAATTTGTCTCAAAATTTATTAAAGCTTTTGGCAGAAGTTCTGTAAAACTAACTATGAATAGTAAACTGAGCTTTATATTTTGATTTTGGGAAAGTCATGGTGTAGAAACAATAATAGAAATAAGAAGTTTTATGTCCAATTGAGGGCTTTTAACACAAAAACCTGTTGGTTTAGAGTGCTTTTCCCAGTTCATTAAATCTCTAAGTTTTAGTATCACACCAATAAGTTACATCAAAACTGAAATTAAACTGCCAATTAGTTTTTTTTAAATGTGGATCTTATGAGATCTTATGGATCTTATGGTAAAAGTTAGTAAAACTCACTTATTGATGAAGATCTGTGCAGTATTTTTGCAATTAGTTTTACAATTTCAAATAATTTTTAATTTTCCCCAGTCTTATTATTTTCCATATTGATGATCTACCTACAATAATATTACTAATAAATGGATTTATAAAAAATGCATGATAGCCTAACTTAACTCAAAGGATTTGCCCACCATTGAAATATACATATGTATTTATGAAAGTTATGTACAAAGGAAATTGTTAATTAAGAGCACATGTAAAATGTTCAGTTAAAAAAAAATGCTACGAGTTTTAATACATTCTTTCACTGAAACTATGTTGAGAATTACTTTTCTTTTTTGAACAAATTTTTTTAAGTCTTCCATTTCTTTGCAAAGCATTTTCAAATAAAAAAATATTCATGTTAAAAAGTATGAAGGAAAAATAAAATATTTCGGAATTTTCCAACTGTCAGCAAATTTAATTCTATTTATTAAAAGCTTAATTTCCTATTATAATACAAAATTTACAACATATTAAAATGTTATGCATTTTCTCTTAAAATGATTCTAAAAACAATCATGTCTTAAAAATATATATCAGTTTCCCGCATTTCAAAAGTTTTTTTAAAATTTCCACAGCTATGAGAACATATTTTAAAGCTAAAAAGAATTCTAGTTAACAAATATATAGACTAAAATTATTCTTTAATAATATTCTTTTTTATAAGACTCTGTATTATAAAGTGCATGCTAATATATGTGACTATTGAATGAAACAATAATTTTCAATAGATAAAGAATATATTTTAATGTTTACTTATACATATTTATTTGTTACTAATTTATTTTTATTGCATATGTGTATTTTTTTATATTACTATTTTATGAATATATATTTGAGTAAGAATACATAAATGTATAAGACATACATTTTATTTTAGTCCTGTTATTCTTTTTAGAAGCATATATTTTACATGGACTTATTTTCTTTATATAAAAATAAAGAATCAATATTCTATTTTTTTTTCAGACGGAGCTGTGAATGCTACATACGACAATGAAGAAGTTTCGAAAGAAATATACATTTTGCAAGCAAAATCATGAGAAAATACTCAGGAATTTTTACAATATGACATATTTCTCCGTCAATATTTATGACACTTTTACTATCATGTATCTTTGTTTCTCATATGCTACGAACGAGATAGCCTAGAACAGTGAAAGGCAGACTTTTTTAAAAGCTGGCCAAATAATGAAAAGGACAGATTTTGGAGTGCCAAAAATAGTTTTAATAAAACTCAAAAAAAATCTTAAATAGTACAAGTTCAAAATCTTTCTGTTAATGTGATTAATAAGACAGCATTTCTAAAAATTCAACTGAGCTGTTTGTTCTTATTTTCCTCAAATTCCTAAAGGATAAGGAAATATGAAGAGGATAGGCTTATGAGTGGTTTTGCTGAACTTTATGTGAATATAAATGTTCATACACAATAAAATTAAATTCTTTTCCATAATCTTATCCATAATTAATGTTTCTTTTTATTTTTATAAAGCTGAAATATAAAAGAAAAAAGTATGTTTTCATAATTTTATGGATATTCATTACAGATTTTTTTCTCACATATATACGTTTCATTTTATTTTCCATTTAAAAAAATTGCAATTATTTTTTGTGAAAGAAAACATAAATAAATAAAATATTTTATTTTCTTTGAAAATTGTTGCCGATTTTAAAACAGGCTGTTAAGAGGACAAAGTGTCTTTAGAGCTATAGAGCCTATTATAATAGCTGATTTTGAATTCACTTTAAATATACAAAACATTCTTCTCTGGTTAGAATAAATTTATTTCTAGCCAATTAATGAGAGTATAGCTTGATATAAGTTATAAAAAGTTATTTGATTTAATCATATGAAGAAACAAATTTGAAAAAATATGTAAAATACTCACACAAGGAGAAAAAAGAAAAATCCACTCTCTCGCAGAATAACTTTTGAATTATAAAAATTAGAAAATTTTATATGAAATAATTAATAGTTTTATGATGTGGACTAAAATTATGTTAAATATATTTTATTAAATATCTGTAAAATATTCACACTAGGGGAAAAAAACAAAAAATAACTCTTCCTCAGAATAACTTTTGAAATATAGTTCAGAATAAAACGCATATAACAAAATGTGTATAAGATGCATATAATAAAATGCTATTTATGCATATTATATGCATAAATAGCATGTATTTGCATTTGCATAAATAGCTTGCATTTCCATATGCATAAATAGCATGCATTAAGCATTTTATTCTATTTATATAATAAAATGCATATAATAAAATGCGCATTTTATCTCCATTTGATATAAAAATTTAGTTTCTAATATGCATTTCAAATTTTAACTTTAGAGTGAGCAACTTTCACTTTTTTGATTTAGTGTAAAATTCCTATTTTATTTTAAAAAATATACTATAGAAAGGGGAAACTAAGTGTTTTTAAGAGCTAGATTACTATTAAACAAACTGTAAGAACTTCATTTCAAAAAGAAAAAAAATGTATTAAAAATGTTGTTATCATGAAAAGTTTTAGTCTCGAAGGCATTATGTTCCCCTGCCTCATATTTTTTTTTAATACTGACAGAGAAACGTTCTCAATTGCTGTTTAAAAAACTGTGATGGGCCTGAAAAAACCTCTACATTGGCTCTATATTACCTTAGTTTGCCTGTCTTTGACTTTGAACATCATCTATACTTTAAAAATGTATAATTTTATGTTTAGAGATTATGATGAAGAAAAAGAATTGTTATAAAATTACACATACGGGAATTAAGAGTATTTGTGAAAATTCCTCCAAAGGGTTTTTTCGATGTATAGAAGAACGACTTTCGCATGTTGTATTCTTATTTATGTGCCTTAAGTAGGAGAGAAATGTGCTTATAACTATATTCATTGTATATTCAATATTTATGTATTTACTTAATTCTTTTTTATACTTATCAAATAATAATAAAAAATAAAAATTGTACATAGATCAAAGTGTTATTTCTTATTTTTTGTTTATTTTTACAGTTTTTTTTAACTATTATAAAATAAAATTACAACTTTTGCAAGATATGTTTTTGTATACATTGTAGAATAAAAGAAGGAAATATAAATTAAATTAATTTTGCTATTTTAAAAAAAGAATATTACAAATAAATAAAATGGGAACAATGTTTTTAAGGTTATATTTTTTCACATTCGTGTGAAAATATTTTATATATAAGGGAAACAAAAAAAAACTCTAAATCTGTCTCATATATATTATCTGTTTTAATATGATCTTTGACATTATTTTAAAAATTGAAGAAATCATGATGTTTCTAAGGATGGCATCAATGAATCTCAGTACTACAGTTTTAATATTCGTTTTCTTTTAAAAATAAATAAAATATGGAAGAATAAGAATTGCTATTTCAGCTAGAATCAGTCGTAACTATGCTTGAATTAAGAAGTTTTGACAGATTTTAATGATTTATATTTAATATTATTTTAAAAATAAATAAATTAAAAATTGGAAGAATTAGAATTGCTATTTAAGCTAGAATCAGTCGTAACTATGCTTGAATTAAGAAGTTTTGACAGATTTTAATGATTTATATTTAATATTATTTTAAAAATAAATAAATTAAAAATTGGAAGAATTAGAATTGCTATTTAAGCTAGAATCAGTCATAACTTTGCTTGAATTAAGAACTTTTGACAGATTTTTATGATCTATATTTAATATTATTTAAAAAAAATAAATTAAAAATTGGAAGAATTAGAATTGCTATTTAAGCTAGTGTCAGTCGTAACTTTGCTTGAATTAAGCACTTTTGACAGATTTTTATGATCTATATTTAATATTACTTTAAAAAAATAAATTAAAAATTGAAAGAATTAGAATTGCTATTTAAGCTAGAATCAGTCGTAACTTTGCTTGAATTAAGAACTTTTGACAGAATTTTATGATCTATATTTAATATTATTTAAAAAAAAATAAATTAAAAATTGGAAGAATTAGAATTGTTATTTAAGCTAGAATCAGTCGTAACTTTGCTTGAATTAAGAACTTTTGACATATTTTTATGATTTTTATTTAATATTATTAAAAAAAAATAAATTAAAAATTGAAAGAATTAGAATTGCTATTTAAGCTAGAATCAGTCATAACTTTGCTTGAATTAAGAACTTTTGACAGATTTTTATGATCTATATTTAATATTATTTAAAAAAATAGATTAAAAATTGGAAGAATTAGAATTGCTATTTAAGCTAGAATCAGTCGTAACTTTGCTTGAATTAAGAACTTTTGACAGATTTTAATGATCTATATTTAATATTATTTTAAAAATAAATTTAAAAAATTGGAAGAATTAGAATTGCTATTTAAGCTACAATCAGTCGTAACTTTGCTTGAATAAAGAAGTTTTGACAGATTTCAATGATCTATATTTAATATTATATGTCAAATTTCATGCTATATAGCGTATAATGCTCTATAAAAGAGAGTACCGTACACCCTATTTTGCCGCTCAAGAATTGCACATGTCTGTACATGCAGTCTGTCATAGTGCTACTCTTGTTTTGTATACATGTTAGAGTCGATTTCTTATAATTTATTTATAAATTCCACTAGATTATTTAGCTTTAGTGGCTCTAACCACTCTGTAAATATATTTCAGATTTTCTACCGATGAAACTAAAAAAAGAAAACGGATATTAAATTGACCGAAATGAGAGCTGAGCTTTGCAATGCATTAAAATTACTAAACTATTAATTTTAAGTTCGAAGTTGTGTTCTGAAGTTTATAAATTCTTTGGAACAATTTTTGGGGATTTTTTAAAAATATCTTTAAGATACTCAGAATTATCCACGGTAGCTCAGTTAGCAAAGACAACTCTCTCGTAACTGGAGGGTTGCGGGTTCGGAGCCCGAGGCAGCCTAAGATTAGCCGTGTTCATTAAAGGTGACTGTAACACGTAAAATATGTTCGTGGTACCAAAGTTCTCAATCAATACCTCTAGGGGTGGCAGTCCCAGCCTATGGGTGTTTTTCTTGGTCGCTGCTTCAAAATTACCAAGTGGCACAAAACAACAACCAGACTGAGAAGGAAGGATGCGATAAGCAATCTCCTTCTCAATCATACTATCTGCTAAGATTATTGGCGAAATTTTGGCTGATTTCGTCAATGTTTATTAGTCTGGAGTTCTTATTATTGTAATTATTATTTCATTAAAAATAACTAGCCTCAAATGTTAGTTTCAAAAACTATTTAAATGAAATAAATCTTATTTTGATGCATCAAATTTCTCAGTTTTGCCGATCAATTGCCGAGTGATTTTGCCGATGACTTTATCAGATTTGCCGAGTTGATTTACCTGTCATGTTTCAATTAATAAACCCCGGTGAGTTAGAAAGACAGTAAATTTTCTGTAGAGTAAAGAATATCAATTTGGGTTAAAGTGTATTATAAAAAAGGGCAGTTCAGCCCGTATTTTTAGGATCTCTAGTAATACATAAAGGTTCCCACACACTTTAAAGGAATTCTTAGCGCATGCTGAAAGTATTAGTTTTAAAAGATACCGAAAGTCATTTAATATGTAATTAAATTACATAAAAATTAACGAGACCTGGTCCAATTGTTATGAAGTAATCGAATTGATTGATTGTAGTGGAAAATGTACAACAAAACAGGAAAATTTTGAATAAAAGAATACAGGGTTTGGTTTGGAGCACTACGGCTTACAGTTTTGAACACGAGGGCTAATGAGACTGGGACCTACTGCTTAAAGCCGATTACGAACGGCAGTGGACATCCATGCCATAGTGGGATTCGAACCCACGAGCTCCGAAACAGACGATCAGAGCCCTAACCAATCGGACAGCGTTCGGCTAAAGAATATAGGGGATCTCACTTAAGAAGTTTCCAGTCAAGAAATTTTCCCACTTTGACGTTCGATTTCAGACATCCGAAGGTACGATTTTACTATATATTGACAGTTGTAAAATTTCGCAAAGTTTTGTTTTTAAACATTTTCCTGCTTCAGAAATTTGTTCTGCTCCAAACTTCCCTTTCAACTGTATTGTAAAGCTTAATTTGTGATCCAGTGGAAATGGAATTCTCCTTCCCCATGAAGCAGAGATCAGATTGTCCATGGAATTGAGCAATAAAAGATTAATTCTCTGGTTCCTTTAAGAGTCGTCAGGTGGATTCCCAGGTCATTAAGAAGGTGGGTCCAAGAGGGTGGACTATGACACATCGGCAGGCCATAAATGTACAAGAGAAAAATGTCCTCACAATTAAAACTAATCCCTTTACTATACAGTTTCTATGGTGGTAACTAATCAGGATTTATTCATTCATTAACACATATACAAAATTGTACACATTTACACTAAAAAACCATTTTTGTCGTATTATACCCAGTCGTTCATTTTAGTTGTTCTAGATTCAATGCCCCTATTGCATACTAAAATTAGATGAAGATCAGTTGTAATTCTGAGTCACATAAACTTGGAAGCTCGCAAAAAATTTTTGAGAATTATCAGACCTACAGAAAATTTTCAAGGCATATTTACCGAAGCAAAGCTTTATTTTCTCGCTAATTTCTGCTTTAGGCATTCTAGACATTGATTTAAATTAAATATTTTTAATATGTCTACACAATTATTAAAGCGTAAGATAAAGGCTTTACTAACTGACCAGAAACTGAAAATTTAAGGCTGAAAATAATAATAATCCTAATTCCCACTCTCACTTATCGCGTATACAAATTCCCCCCTCCCCCCAGAAAAAAAATTAGACTTCTATGTGAAAACGCTTAAGGCGGCGCTTTACTCAGCCTCCGATATGAAGAAGCTAATGTTAAGTGAATGGAAAAGTTATCCCTGGTTTACCAAGTCACATTTGAATTTTTTCAGAATTTTTTTTTTGCTCGAGGTACTTGATACCTTAATAAATTTAGGCTCTTTCTCAAATTTTTATTTTTCATTCAAAATCTATTTTTAAAAAGTAATCAAATTTTTGAATTGAAGAATAAGCGGTACTTTTTCCTTTATCTGTTTATAAATACTCGATATTAAAAAATTTTTTTAATTTTAAAAACTAACTACCATTCTTCAATGTTAAAGTTTTCTGTAGAAACTTATTTCGCAGTTCTATCTAAATTAGGGAAAGTGTAATTATGGGATAAATTTAAAGGGAAATGTGTAGAAATCGGATCATTTCTTCTCAGACTCCGCCTCCGCCCGTTATGAAGATTCATATTGGAATGGGGAAAAAATTCGGAAATAGGGGAAATTTTAGAGGAATGGGGAGTAGATAAAAGCCCCGTTTACATGTGCCAGTCAATTACCCTTCATTTTACCCGGGTAAATTGATTATGCTTGAAAGTCAGAGAAACCTGTTTACATTTTCAATTATTTCTACCCTCCATTTCGCCGGGATCGTAACTAGAAGTCACGTGATCATACGGGAAGACAATCCCTTCATTCCGTGCTTATACTACTTCCGCGCTGACTAGCTACTGTTTACAAAATAAGACAGCTACACCACAAAAACTGAAATGTCCCATTAGCCCTGTGTCAACATACATTATAGAAAAGTTTTAAAATATTATTCAACCTTATTACTTAGATATTAAGTGTTCTCAAACTGTTATTAGACAATTAAAGATGCATTTCAGTATATTTCAATTTTTATTTTTCAGCAATGGATAGAAAAATATTAATAATTTCGGTATTTTGATTTAATACATTTTCACAAAATTGCTCTATTTTTTTCTTCAGCTGCCTTCTCAGCCTCTTCTTCGAATTTTAAAATTCTATCTATTGTTTATTTTTAAACATTTTTTAATATTTCTTCCGTCATATTTATCTTTTTTTGTTTCCTATCAGAACTTATAACAAAACAAAAATTTTACATTTCATTAATAATAAGTTAAACTTTATTTTGAAATGTTAGCTAATAACATATATGCTTCTTTTAATTTCATTCAGTTGAAAAATAATGATTATAAAAAACCAACAAACTAATAATTGGTTTCAGGTCGAAGTTTCCTTTTCGGACAAGCGCTCAATTTTTATTACATCTTTAACAGCAGCGGAATCGGCCATTTTGGAATAAATAGTCTACAAGCACAAAGGATGATGGAAAAGGAGCGTAAACTCTGCAATTACCCGGGTAGAAAGGTGGGTTCTTTCTATCCCTCAATTTTTTTCCCTAGCTAGGGATAATTCTTGAAAGGGGAGTACAATTCACGGATCTACCCTGCATTTTACGCTGCTTTTAGCTCATGTAAACGGGGCTCATTATAGTCACTTAATAGTCATTGATGTATCTATCAAGACAAAGTGGGTAGTTCCTTTGGTTGCCTGGAGGTCATTCACGTTTCACACGAAATAAGTTTTAAATTGTTTTTACAATTGGCATTGATCTTATTTGTACTCTCTCGCAATATTTGCGTGTTTAAAATTTGGACGTTTTGTGCATGTTTCAAATTTTTCAAATTTTCTTAAATTAAAATTTAGTATGAGCAAAAGATACAGAAAAAATGACCTGATTGGTAATAAGTTCGAAATTTTTATGGCTATAATAATATCTTATTTAGCTCCTGCTCTTTTGATTGCAGTCTGAAATCTATACTTAAAATTAAATCATTAACTACATATTATATATTTTATAAACATATTTTTTTTTATTTTATGATTTATATTTTAAATTTGGAATTATGGATATTCCAGTT
>CM063508.1:150220220-150272720 GCA_032207245.1 Pardosa pseudoannulata
GCTTAAACTTTTTTTTTTAAAATAATCTTTCTAAGACTCAAATTTATTTTATACGGAGATAAAATTATGTTTAAAACTAGTCTCTTTATAATCTGTTTAAATCCTCACATCATTTTCTCTCAAAATTTTCTAAGTTTGAAAACACGTTGCTGTATCACTTTGAACCGATTTCTGCTAAAATAAGTCTTTTACAAATCGAATTGTTAATCTTTTGACTTGTTTGCTTTCGAGTAAACCACACACACACACACACACACACACACACACACACACACACACACATATATATATATATATACATATATATATATATATATATATATACATATATATATATATATATATATATATATATATATATATATATATATATATATACATATATATATATATATATGTATATATATATATATATATATATATATATATATATATATATATATATATATATATATATATATATACATATATATATATATATATATATATATATATATATATGTAATGTAAAAACTTAACTTTAATCCTAAACTAAAATTACTAACACCTCTATTAAAAAACCACCAAAGCCGCAATTTCTTCATCTTTTTAGTGGCCTTTCGGCGTTAAACTCTTTTGTTTCCTTCCTGTTGGCGAGCTTAACTCGCCAACCTACTTTGATGGTTAAGAGCACTTAAAAGCACTTATAATTTGAAGAGTAACAAATTTCTTTCTCAAGCGGTTAGCGTCCCCAAGGTTATATAAGGCTGCGCGACCATCCTTTGTTGGATTTTTGCTCTGTACGCTGCATAATAAAGATGTTATAAAACTTATCCTGAATATTCGTATTCTTGTTTCGACCACGCTACATCCGCGAAGCATAGCAGGCCAAGTTATGTTTCATATAACACACACACACACACACACACACACACACACACACACACACACACACACATATATATATATATATATATATATATATATATATATATATATATATATATATATATATGTCTGGTTTAAAAATGGTGGTTAAGAATCCAGCGAGTTATAATTAAAAATAGTTAGAACTAATTCATGATAACGTAATAGGAGGAAGACTCATCGTCAAGCGGAACTGTACAGAGTAAAAAGCTGACGCGGAAGTAGACATAGAAATTTGCTCAGGTAGCAGCGACAAAAGAGACAGTTCTGAGCGGAAACTAGGGCTGATAACATCCTTTACGCTTGTCGTGGCAAATTATGAGAAAGAAGGATATCTAAATGGCATAGACATTGGCAGAAGGATTACTATAAGGAAGTTTTTATATATGAAATTAAATGTGTCTTCCAAGCCTTAACCACTCGTCCGTTTCATATATATATATATATATATATATATATATATATATATATATATATATATATATATATATATATATATATGTGTGTGTGTGTGTATATATATATATATATATATATATATATATATATATATATATATATATATGTGTGTGTGTGTGTGTGCGTGTATATAAGTACACACACTCACACACAATTTTAGATCAGACTGGAAAATGTTTGATGTAAGTTCTTCCGGCTTAAAGATGCCAGAGAAATGTTAATCTACATAAAACAGATTTTTTTAAAAGAACTTTTCGAAGTATCCGATGATACAGGGTTGAAAATATACCTATTTGCATCTGTTTTAGAATTTAATAATCATTTACATTTATTTTATTCTTTCAGATGAAAGATCCAGACGTAAAATGATCACGATCAGCATCTGAAAAAGAAATTTACCTTGAATAATGGATACGACTCAGAACACTATGAATGGAACTGTTCAGTCCTCGGACGCTTTGGGCATCTCGAAAGGTTTCGTCATGGATTCGTTATCAATACAGAAAGATCCAAATGCCATCCATCAAGAAAAAGCTATGAATGACGACAAGGTATAGTGAAATAATTTAATGCTTCCGTCTAAATATCAACTTCTGTAGAGATACTAGCTTAAAAATAATCTTTTCGTATTGGCATATACAAAGAGTTTTCAATAAACGTTGGCACTATTTCGATGGTTCTGTTTACACGATTAGCACGTAATATTTGAATCACGTTCGATGTAGTGTTTTTGTTATACAACACATTTTTTCCAATTCCTGCGACTCATTTGAAGACGTAATAAAAGCGTTATTGGGAGAAATATTCCTCTAAAAATTTTCATTCACCCTCGCGTGGGTAAACGGTTACCTTTGGATTTCTTTTTCTGGTGTATAAAGAATTATTTTTAAAAACATTACTTTTATTTGGAGCTTCATCCGGACCATAACATGAATGTGGCATAACTTGAATTCACACACGCACATGTTTACATATTCTGTTTTTGAAACAGTGCCCTACTTAGTGTATGGTACCACGTACACCAAGCAATGCTAATCAAAGCCCTACTTTGAGAGATTTTTTTTTAAACCTTCTCTAAAATCTTTACAGCCACCCTTGCACTAGGTTACTTTTGAGTTTACTTTTTGGCTTTCTTTTTGATTTGGTTTATAAGATAGATGTAGCACAATGGGATTTCCCACATGCACATGTTTACACGTTCTATATTGAAAGAGGTGAAATTCATCACACGTGCAGGCGAAGCAGGTAAAATTAATTGAATCTAAGTGTGTATATGTTACATATGAAGAATTCAAGGTAAGAGCTATTTCACCTTTAAACGCGAGCCAGAACATTTAATCACATATTTGAATTAATCGTTTAATTGGTAAGAGCTGTGAAACAGGATCGGGACCACCTTCCAATTAACTTGATTCTCGGCCTCCTTTGAAGAATACGCCCACGTTCTTGTACATATAATAGCATTTTTTAATGCCACAAATCACTCTTTATAAATATTGACAGTTTTAAGCCAACGTAAACATCATATTTTATGTCATGCCATTTCTCATACAACGCAGATATTATTAAAATTTAGAAGCCAAATTTTAAGTCTACATTACTGTGCCATTCGCGTGAGACTGATTATGCTACTGTCGTGAAATTTTGCCTGATTTCAGCAAATACTTTTTTCTTTCACATGCCTACCACGAAATTCCACTTAAGGCTCTTATTTGCCTATCACAACAGCAGTGATAGTCTTTAATGAAATCACCTCGTATATTTATATATTTATTTATATATCTCTGTCTCTCTCTGTATATATTAAGAGAGAAAAAGATCTTTATAAATTTATGAGTGTATAAATATGCCCCCCCTTATATATATATATATATATATATATATATATATATATATATATATATATATATATATATATATATATATATATATATATATATATATATATATATATATATATAAGGTTGAATAATTGCCCTGTATTTCAAGAGATGTTTATTTGAAATATAGCAGGTATATTTATTTTGAAATTGATTAAATCTTTCCCAAAAATGTCTTACAACGATTGCCCTATCTTTTTCTGTATTTTGTGAAACGCAGGATAACGTTTCCAGGAAACAACTAACTGCTGTGCTGTTTCCTTATAATATCATTCCATAAATGCACTGATAACTAATTCTTTAGTAGGCAGTGGTGTAAATCTTTGCATAAAATAAATTTCAAAATGTTCCCTAAACATCGAAAACAAAAATGCTTTTCACTCAAAGGGTGCAGACATTAATAGAAAGTTAGCACACACACGCACACACACACACACACACACACACACACACACACACACACACACACACACACACACATATATATATATATATATATATATATATATATATATATATATATATATATATATATATATATATATATATATATATATATATATAATAAGTTTACATTTCAATCAGCACCTGCTCTTTAAGAAATGATTACTTTAATGTAAATAAATTGTTTTCGATGAAACCAATTACATATTTAATCTCTGCTTAATCAACATATATATTATTATGAAAAAAATAAACGTTTTCTCCGTAAACACCATAAATGTTTTCGTTAATTTAAAAACACTTTCAATCCCTTATCATCTTCAAAAAAGCCACTTATATAGTTCACCTTCAGAATGAAATCTACAAAAAATCTAAAATCTTTAAATTACTGTTGAAGATTAGTATCAAAAGCACCTGAAAATTAGAAAAAAAAGTTATTAATATTTTTTGAATATGCTAACAGCATTATTAAATATTTATTCAGGAGTATTTTAACAGAAATGTTTTAATTAAAAGCAAACTAATGTATTTCACAAAAAATCAATGAAAAAAAGCACTCTTGAGATTCCACTAGAAATCTCATATATGTTAATAAATAAAGAAATAATGATAATAAAAGTTTCGTAGATTTTTCAAAGTGATTCTTAAGGTTATGGATTAAGAAGAGAAAGTTATTTATTTTTTTTTATTTAAAATATCATTTGCAAAAATAATAAAATTTAAGAGGGCATTGAACCTATAAAAAGTTTAAAATCTTTATAATAACAGGTTTTTTCCTATTATAAGTAAAAAATTTTCTTCTTCAATATTAAAATAAAGTGGTAGATTCCAAGTTCCGGGGGCCCCGCCGCCATTTTTTTGGCTCTATGTTTGTACAAGTGATCGCCAAATTGTCGCCAAGTGATGTTTACAATTTGTGTATTAAGTTTATACCCAATTTCAAAGCATATTTTGAACAAAAAATGTTTGAAATTTTGTTAAGATGAATACATCGGCTAGAAAATAACTGAAAAAAAATTATTCCCTTTAATGCTTAGAGCTAGATCACAAATGACGAGTATTATAGCTTG
The DNA here is from genome assembly GCA_032207245.1 of Pardosa pseudoannulata. Taxonomy (NCBI): domain Eukaryota; kingdom Metazoa; phylum Arthropoda; class Arachnida; order Araneae; family Lycosidae; genus Pardosa; species Pardosa pseudoannulata. The sequence goes on from CM063508.1 coordinate 150,224,980, forward strand.
TTATTATACATATTTTATTAAACTGGGTTCCTACGTAATCTATATTTGTAAGTCAATGGTATAAAAAAATCATGTTTGATAAAAACTAGTCGGATCAGGACTTAAAGATGTGGCATACATTTCAATGTATAACAGATACATCAACATTTAGGTATTCGGTAATTCTTATTTTGTTGTGAAAAAAAGTATATTATGATTCATTAAAGTAAAAAAAGAGCTAAGGATGGCTAATATATTAGTTAAAAATCAGACAGATAAAAAATAATCATATTTTTATATAGCAATAGAAGTAATACAAAGGTGTCACTTTATCCTTTTTTGTAAAATCTTCTTGTTAAGTATTAGCGGTTTCATTTTATTAAATTTTTCCTTTAAATGGATTTATAAATAGATTAGGGATTCATAAAAAACAATATAGCTGTCATTTTACCTTTTTTTAATTTTCTAAGTATTAGTCTATTCATTTGCCTACTATAAATATATTTTGAAACAGATTTGTTTAATTTGTTTACCTTAGAGTGAATTTATAACAAAAGTGAACTCCATGAAAGCAAATTATAATATTTTAGACTTCTTCCCTGTGAAACCATAATTTTATGTTTTAATAAATTTATTTTCTTATACTAGGTTTCTCGAAACTTCACTATCTCAATTTACAAGAAATGCAAATTCTCGATTTACAAACCACTAATTCCTTTAAAGTTAGCCTTATTTCTTTTTAACGGTGGTAAGTACTTCACTGATTTTTTTTGAAAAATAAATGAATTACTTAATAGTTCATCTGTTATGCTTAGTAGCTTATTTGTCATAGGTGTAAGTTTTCTGTATCGGGTTTTAAAGGGTACTATGTCACAAATTTAAACTATTACAGGAGAGCATAATAAAGAATTTTTATAGATTGATTTTAGATGCTTAGTTTATGTTTAAAAGCTTCATAGACAATTTGATTTAATAGGGTTTACATAGTACCTGTAAACATACAAAAATAGGAGAAATTAAAAGTGGTATTCTAACCAAGAAACCTTGTTAGTTCATACTGCTTTTTTCCAATTCGTTAAATCTGTCAAGTTTTAGGAAATTGAAATGATTTTTTAAGAAATTTAAAAAATTCTTTGATTAAGTCGCCAACAGCGAGCGCCAAGTAAAAAGTAAACATGGCCGCTGTTCCAGACTCTGCTGTTCAGCCCGTAGGAGCTGGATAAATTATACCTGAATATGTAAAGATCTCAATTTTAAAATTTTAATTTTATGAACGGAGATTTTACTACTAAGATGTATCATAGAAGTTAAAAATATTTCACTGATCCAAGATGAAAGTTTGGCTCTATTAAAAGTAAGATCTTTAAAGATGAGACTTAATGTTATTATACAGATAAAGAATTTTACTCTATGAGATAAAATATTTATAATTGCTTAATGATTATTTAATTATATCCCTAACTGTTATTTATAAATATCACAAAAATACTGCAGTGGTAATTTTTGAGGCAGTTTTATTGCATTAGCTAAAAATAATCTTTATAGAATTTTTTTATTAACTAAAATTTGCTTTAATTTAATTGTTGGTGTAGTTTTTTTTAAATTAATTTTTAATTACTATATTTTTATGATTTTGTGATGTTATTTTTTTTATTTCAGCTGGAGCAACAATAACCACCTTTCTTCTCTTATTTTTCAAGCAAAGGGGTGTCACGCTTTCTGAATTATCTATATTATATATTTTATCCCCCATTGTTCAATATATTGGACCCATAGTTTGTGGAATTATAGCTGACAAAATTGGAAGATCCAAACCAGTCCTCGTCGTGAATTTGTTGTTGCTTATTGTTGTTGTAGTTTGCATGCTAGTGGTTCCAAGAGCGAGTTTAACAAACTGTGATACCCAGCTTGTTAACTTGACGTGCCATCCTCGGGAAATCAGTCTTTTAGCTAAAACAAGCTGCGATGTAAATGCAGATATCATAGACCTTACTTCCTGCAATTTAACTTGTCCAGAAAATGTTACCCAATATTGTAATGGCCAGAACTTGATATGCGAAATGTTAGAAGGCAACGAAAATTTTGATAATTTTTCTCTGTCAGTACATGTAAATTGGGCATACAAATTGAAGACTAAATGCTACTACAACGTTACTTCTATGTCTCACAAAAATGCTACTTATTCATGGTGCAATGTGCCTCATAAAATGTATTGCAGGATATCTTGCAAGATGAGCACTGAAGATGATTGTTCACTACTTAATGAAGGTAGAACAAGATACCTGGTGATAAATATGACCCTTCTGATTCTATTTTTCACTTTCATTTCAAATGTATATAGATTTTTGGACGTCACTGCTATGTGTCTAGTAAAAGAGCATAATTCTGATTTTGGAAGAGAAAAATTTTTTGCAATAGCTGGTATACTGATTTTTAGTCCCTTCGCCGGATTTGTTGTTGATGTATCAACTGCTGAAGGTGCAGAGAAAAACTACGATACTATATTTTATATTTTTATGGTTTTATGTGCTTTGACGATATGCGTGCTTTATCACCTTGAAATTACTATAAGGCCACCGGGCAAAAAGATGTGGAAGAAAGCTGTTCATTTATTGAAATATGTTGACAACCTCGCTTTTCCTTCAGTGTTAGTTGTTTCAGGTACTGCCTGGGGTTTTTCTAAAAATTTTACTTTTTGGTACTTGGAGGGAATGAATATTCCTGGATTTCTCCTTGGCCTTATTAATTCAATTAGTGCTCTCTATGGTTTGCCATTCCTTTTAACCTCTAACTGGTGGGTGAAAAAGATTGGAACAAAGCAGATCTTTATATTAGATCTGCTAGGTTATGTTGCCAAAGGAATAGGATACTCTTTGTTATATGACCCATGGTTAGCTCTTCTTATTGAAGCTACTTCGATTGTTACATCTCACTTATTGTGGGTATCAGTCATAGATCATAGCCACAGTATTTCACCAGAAGGTTTGACAGCAACTGTTATGTCCATTGCAGGAGCTCTTCATTACAGTATTAGTGAGTAGATTCTTTGCATAATTTTTTGTTATTTGAATATTTAGAGGGAGATAAAATGTGAACCATTCATTTATTTTATTTTTTCTTTAATTATTCAGACAGTTTAATGTATTTATGACTGTCTGAGAAAATGTAAAATACAGAAATATATTTTAGAATCCATGATCATTTCTGCTATTAACAGTTGGGCTGAAAAGTGCGTAGGGTAACATAGAAAAAAAAAACTTTTTTTTTGATAAAATTTGATTTTATTCTTCAGTATTGTTACCTTCAAGGACGATAAAACGATTATAGCTGTCGTAAAATTTTCCATACCATTTTTATAGTATAATTCCTCTTATAATGGTGTCATAACCTTGTCAGCCGACTGTTGCTTATTTCAAGGCTTTGGAGTTCGTTCATCACGTGCAGTCCACTTGGTTGACTCTCGATTGGACTTAGGTGTGAAATCATAGAGCCATGTTTCATCAATTGTTACACATGGACGCATAAATTTGGGTTTGTTAAAATTAAACTGCTTCAAACACAGCTCAGAATCATTAATTCGTTGTTGTTTTTGTTCGATTTTGAGCTCGCGAGTCACCCACGTTGTTCAGAGCTTTCGGATACTCAAATATATTTTCACTATATGTCCAACACGTTAATTTGATATCTTAAGAGTCTCAGATATTTCGATCAACTTCACTTTAAGGTCATTCAAAATTATTTTGTGTATTTTTTTATGTTTTCACCTGTAAAAGCTTCTTTGAGGCGTCCACAAAGTATATCGTCCTCTGTGCTCATTGCCTGGTTTAAATTTAACAAAGCACTTTTCAACGGTTGATTTTCTTGGTGCAGACTCTGAATAGTGTTTATTAAGCGAAGCATTGGCTTCAACATTATTATTATTATTATTATTATTTTGCTAAAAAGGAAAGTTTTACTAACACAAGAAATCCCTTTTCATGCATTGTTTTCAAAGTAACAAAAGTTGCTTCACTCAAAATACTATATCTCACAAATTAATTCTCTTACAGTTGTCAAATTTATACACGTGTCTTTCGAAGGTTAGGGCTAATTAAAAATCATATGGATCGAATACTAGTAGCTCCATCTATATGTTAGACTACGAACTTTTCAGCCCAACTGTTAAATAAATTCAGTCTTTGATAATTTATCCTATAAATGTATTGTCTTAATTAGGGTCAAGATAATATATTTTAGGATCATTGTAGTTATTTCAAATTGTTTACTGCAATACATTTATAACTCAATATTATATGTATAATCTATTTCAGTTTTGGATAAAAAAAATACTATTTAATACATCATTATTTGTTAAAATAACTTAAAAATATCTTTAATCTGTATGGAGAGCATTGAACATTTCTGCAGTAATTACTTTTTAACACTGGATTCATATCTTTTTACCAGTTCTTAATATATTTCATCGATAAATTATATTTCTTAAAGTGCCTGTTTTAATATTTTAGGTAAAGGTTTGGGAGGTTTTATTGGTGGACAGATTATGAATGCTTTTGGTGGATGAATGGCGTACAGTGTGATGGCATACGCATGTTTAGTTTTTGCTGTAATATATGCTGTGTTTGTATACGTAAGGAAGAAGTGTTTCACTGGAAGCCATGATGTAACTGCTCAAGGTAAATCTGAAAATTTCGATGAAGTTTTACTTTCATAAAACAATGCATGTATTATGTGTTACATTTCATAGATCATTAAGTACAATCGATAATTTTACACTTCACCATATTGCCCGTATAAAGTTATAAGTTGAAATAGTAATACAACTTCTAGAAGTTTCACCGCTAACGATAATTTTAATACACACATTTAAATTAAACAAAGATAATTTTCTCGTTATCCGTACATTTGATTGGTATTTAATTTTAAACATTTACTTTACATTCTTTCAAACTGCATTAAGCTTAGTAAAATAAATATACCAGCAGTAGGCATGCATAATGTAAAAAAAAAAAAAAAAAAAAAAAAAAATTTGCGAGTACAGTTTATCTTCTTCTTCTTCTAAACTATCGATCCGATTCTAAAATAAATTGGTATAAATATGTTTCATATCACAGTAAAAAATACAGTCTTCTTTAAAAAGTTCGAAATCCACCCCTTCCCTCTTTTCGAGCTTTTAATGCGATTATTTCAAGCCCTATTTTTCCCGGTTAAGAGCAGGCAATTAAATTTATCAAATTATCACATAATAGGTAAAAATAAAATTTTTTCTAGCAGAAGATCTGTGCTGTATTTTTGTAATACTTTTTCTACTAATAATTTCTAGTTTCACAGTCGTACTATTTCCCATATTGATGATCTAACTATAAAAATATCGCAAATAAATGGATTTATAAAATAAGCATGATAGCCGAATTTAACTTGAAGAATAATAGCATTTGCTCACTGTTGAAATATACATTTGTATTTATGAAAGTTATGTACAAGTAAATTGGTATTTAAGAGTACGTGTAAAATGTTCAGTTAAAAAATATACTACTAGTTTTGATACCTTCTTCCACTGAAACTATGTTGAGAATGACTTTTCTTTTTTGAACAAATTTGTTTTTAAAGTCTTCCATTTCTTTGCAAATCATTATCTAATAAAAAAAAAATATTTATGTTAAAAAGTAGGAAAGAAAAATGAAATATTTCGGAATTTTCCAACTGTAAGCAAATTTAATTCTATTAGTTAAAAGTCTAATTTCCTATCACAATACAAACTTTACAAGGTATTAAAATAGGATGCATTTTCTCTTAAAACGATTCTAAAAACACTCATGTTTTAAAATTAATATAACATCAGTTTCTTGCATTTTTAAAGTTTTTTTTTAAACTATCCACAGCTTTCAGAACACATTTTAAAGCAAAAAATAATTCTAGTTAACAAATACATAGACTAAAATTATTCTCTATTTCTATTTTGAAAATAATATTATTTTTTTATAAGGCACTATATAGAAAGTACATGCTAATGTATATGACTATTCAATGAAACAATAATTTTCAATAGATGAAGCATATAATTTGATGTTTACTTATACGCATTTATTTGAAACTAATTTATATTTATTTCATCTATATATTTTTTCTTATATCCCTATTTTATGAATATATCATGAATTTATATTATATATATATTTGAGTAAGAATACAAAAATGCATAAGGCATATGCAAAAATGCATCCATTTTATTATCCTGTGTTTCTTTTTAGAAGCATATATTTTTTGCATGGACTTATTTTCTTTTTATAAAAATAAAGAATTAATATTCTATTTTTTTTCAGATGGAACTGTGAATACTACATACAACAATGAAGAAGTTTAGAAAGAATTATACATTTTGCATGCAAAATCATGAGAAAATACTCAGGAATTTGTACAAAATGCAGGCTTGCAATTCCGTCACTTTTCTCACTTTTAGTCACTTTTTTTACATTTGATCAGTTTTAGTTACTTTTTTAAGTAAACATTCACTTTTAGTCACTTTTCTCATGGTGTATCACAGTAAAAGTGTTGTTGAAAAAAGGAAATCTGAATTAATGACAAAATATTTTAATAAAAGACCAAATATGTGATGCTCTAATCTTATTTTTCTTATTAAAATGTAATTAGTCAAATGGCTTCCAGAATTTAGTGATTTTAAAAAGTCGTAAAGAAGTTCCTGAAATCTACATTTGTACTGAAATGTACATTTAATACATTAAAGAAATTTACGTCAAAGCAAACATTTCTCTTTTTCTTTTTCTTCACAATTTTTGTTAAACACTGTAATCTAGCTATGTACATATTTATAAACATCATTAATATATGCAAAAAATTGTGATTGTAAAATTAATGTATGTATTCAAATCTAATTTAGAGATTTTCTTGAATAAAAAGCAATGTTGAGTTGTTAAACAAAATTTTTAACCTTTTTGTATTCGACGCTAAAATCATGTCTTGCATGAATCATTTGATTTAGAGTTAAATAGAAAAATCTTAATAGCATCTGTAATCAAGACCAGAAAAAAATCGCTTTTTTTCAATGTGTATTCCTTTTTTAGTGACTTATTCGGTATTATTTGTCACTTTTGTCACCTTTTTGAAAGTACCTCAGCAGTTGCAAGCCTGAAAATGACATATTTCTCCTTCAATATTTATGACACTTTTACTATCATGTATCTTTGTTTCTCATATGCTACGCACGAGGCAGCCTAGAACAGTGAAGGGCAGACTTTTTAAAAATATAGCCAAATAAAGAAAAGGACAAATTTTGGAGTGCCAAAAATGGTGTAAATAAAACTCAAAAAAGACTTAAATAGTACACGTTAAAAAGCTTTGTGTTAATGTGATTAATAATACAGCATTTCTATAAATTCAACGCAGCTGTTTGTTCTAACTTTCCACAAATTCTTGAAGGAAAATTAAAAGGTAATGTAATACTTAAGGTAATGTGAAGAGAATGTGAGCTTATAAGCGGTTTTGCTGAACTTTATGTAAATATAAAAGTTTGTAGACAATAAAATTGAATTCTTTTCCAAAATCTTATTTTTATTTTTATAAATTCGAAACATGAAACAAAAAAGTATATTTTCTTAATGTTATGGATATTCATTAGAGGATTTTTTTCACATGCATACGTTTAACTTTAATTTCAATTAAAAAAATATACAATTATTTTTTTCTGAAAGAAAGCAGAAATAAACATAATATTTTGATTCCTTAGAGAATTGTAGGTCTGGATATTAAAGCTGATTTTGGATTCACTTTCAATAAATAAAATTTTCAGCTCTGGTTAGAATAAATTTATTTCTATAGAATTAAGAGTCTAACTTGATATAAGTTATAGGAAGTTATTTGGTTTAATTATATGAAGAAACAAATTTGAAAAAAAAAAATGAAATATACTCACACAATGAGAAAAAATAAAAATCCACTCTCCCGAATCTTTTGGACTAAAAATTAGAACATTTTTATATGAAATATTATTTTTTTTTATTCTGTGTATTAAAATTATGTTAAATATATGTTATTAAATATATGTAAAAAGTATTCACTCAAGGAGAAAAAACAAAAACCAACTGTCCCGTAGAAAAACTTTTGAAATATAGACAGAATAAAACGCATATAACAAAATGCATATAAGGCGCATATAATAAAATGCTATTTATGCATACTATGATGTATCTTAGTGTCTCATATGCAACGAAAGAGATAGCATAGAACAGTAAAGGGCAGACGTTTTAAAAAACTAGCCAAAGAAAAAAAAGGGCAAATTTTGGAGTGCCAAAACAGATTTAATAAAACTTAAAAAAGACTATAATATTACACGTTAAAAATATTTGTTTTAATGTGATTAATAAGACAGCATTTCTAAAAATTCAACTGAGCTGTTTGTTCTCACTTTCCTCAAATTCCTGAAGGATAACGTAATATAAAGAGGATAGGCTTATGAATGATTTTGCTGAACTTTATGTAAATATAAATGTTCATACACAATAAAATTAAATTCTTTTCCATAATCTTATTTTTATTTTTAAAAAGCTGAAATATAAAAGAAGAAAGCATATTTTCATAATTTTATAGATATCCATTACAGATTTTTTTTTCTCACATGCATACGTTTCACTTCATTTTCAGTCAATAAAATTGCAATTATTTTTTCTGAAAGAAAGCATAAACATAATATTTTGATTTCTTAGAGAATTGTAGGTCTGGATATTAAAGCTGATTTTGGATTCACTTTCAATAAATAAAATTTTCAGCTCTGGTTAGAATAAATTTATTTCTAGACAATTAAGAGTCTAACTTAATATAAGTTATAAGAAGTTATTTGGTTTAATAAGATGAAGAAACAAATTTGAAAAAAAATGAAAAATACTCACACAATGAAAAAAAAATGAAAATCCACTCTCCCGAATCTTTTGGACTATAAAAATTAGAACATTTTTATATGAAATAATTATTTTTTTTTCTGTGGACTAAAATTATGTTATATATATGTTATTAAATATATATAAAATATTCACACAAGGAGAAAAAACAAAAACCCACTCTCCCACAGAATAACTTTTGGACTATAAAAATTAAAAAAAAATTATATGAAATAATTATTAGTTTTATGATGTGGACTAAAATTATGTTAAATATGTTTTATGAAATATATGTAAAATATTCACACAAGGGGAAAAAACAAAAAATAACTCTCCTGCAGAATAACTTTTGTAGTATAGAATAAAACGCATATAACAGAATGCGTATAAGATGCATATAATAAAAGGCTATTTATGCATATTATCATGTATCTTAGTTTCTCATATGCTATGAAAGAGCCTAGAACAGTAAAAAGAAGACTTTCAAAAAGCTGGCTATATAATGAAAGGAAAAATTTCCAAAAATAGTTTTAATAAAAATTTCAAAAAGTTTATAATAGTACACGTTAAAAATCTTTGTGTTAATGTGAATAATAAGACAGCATTTCTAAAAATTCAACTGAGCTGTTTGTTCTCACTTTCCTCAAATTCCTGAAGGATAACGTAATATAAAGAGGATAGGCTTATGAGCGGCTTTGTAGAACTTTATGTAAATATAGAAGTTCGTAGACAATAAAATTAAATTCTTTTCCATAATCTTATTTTTATTTCTATGAAGCTGAAATATAAAAGAAAAAAGTATATTTTCATAATTTTATGGATATCAATTACTGATTTTTTTTCTCGCATGCATATGTTTCATTTCAATTAAAAAATTACAATTATTTTTTCTGAAAGAAAGCATAAATAAATATAATATTATGATTTCTTAGAATATTTTCGGATGTCTGGATATTAAACAGGCTGTGAAGAGGGTAAAGTACCTTTCTACCTGAGAAGTCTTTATTATAATAGCTGATTTTTGATTCACTTTAAATAAATAAATGTTCTGCTTTGGCTAGAATAAATTTATTTCTAGACAAACAAGAGTCTAACTTGGTATAAGTTAAAAGAAGTTATTTGGTTTAATTATATGAAGAAATAAATTTTAAGATTGTTTTCCCAATGAGGAATAGGAGAAATTGTTGAATGATAACGAAAAATTTCAACCTTTTAACGGTCTTATAACAAGTCAACTTGAACCAAAATAAATCGGTTGAAGATTTTTCGCTATTTTACAAGAGATTCATACATTCTTCGTCAAGATAAAGAATCGTTGACTGAATCCGTTGTTTTACATCTGTGGTGATAAGCCCATTGGTTGACGTGTGATAAGGCCTAATGTCTGTTTGTGGACGTAAACCTGATACAGTCGAACTTCGATAGGTAGACTTCCTATAAGTCGAATAATCCGCTAACTCGAACTTTTAATCAAGTCCTGAATCATTTCTATACTTTTCTTTAAAAAACTGTCTCTATAACTCGAAGTGAACATCTTCTAAGTCGAAGTTTTTGTGATAGATTTCCCCGGTAAAAAACTCAATTCTGTTCAAAACTTCGAATGCCAGTCCACTCGTGACTCGTGGTCAAGAGTGGACTGCCATTCACGATTAAGGACGCTATTTGATTAAAGACGCTAAAACGACGATTAAAGAAGCTATGTCTGGGTTTTTGACATTACACTACAAAGGGTTGTCACTCCGACCACGCTTTGAGATTTCCTTGGTGATTGGAAGGTCGAAAGCGAAAACCGAAAGGTCAAACAGTGAGGCGCCACCTAAGGAACCAATCAGAGGCTACAAAGATGAAGGAAGAAAAGCCAATGTTAAGAGGCGAAAGGTGATGTCAGGCTGCGCGAGTTTTTCGCCGGAGAGTCCCCAGAAAAAAGAGAACGAACAGAGTTTGGATTTGCGGCGGTTGGTTTGTTTTGGAGAGCTTTTCTCCAGCCTTTTTGTGGGACTCAAGGAGGCCCAGTTGTACCCCTATACAACGGTTTCTGTCGGCATCTGACCGCAGATTGTTTTTTTAGGTTCGACTTGAACCTGGGATTTTTAGGTCCACACCAGCCAGCCTGAACTCTGTGATTTCCATTTGGAAAATTTGTACATATCCCATTTTAATCAAGAATAAACGTTGTTATTGTTTCTAAACTGTACGTCGTGTCATAACCACTTCGACACCCACACGCTACTCGAGGATCTCGTGACATTACAGACCTCTCACGTGCCGTGGCCGCGTTATTTGACAGAACTCCGTGAAAGGATCAGAAATTCAAAGAATACCGTTAGAGAACCAAATTAAATAAAGTCTGGCAGGAACTGGACTATCGCATTAATATTAACCATGTGACCGAGTTCACATATAAAACATACGTAATGCCTAAGAGTAAAATTTGAAAATTCTATTCGATACAGAAACGTTCATTAATTAAGCAGTCACATTCACTACAAAGAATTGTATAAATGAAAACCAAATCCAATTTTTCTTCTTTTTCTCAAAAAAAAAAAAAAAAAAAAAAAATAGCAGATAGCATTTAAAACATCTTACGACCAAGGCACAGCCAGTTTCCCTACACACTGAAAGAAAATTGGGTAATGAGTAAAACCTATCGAGTAAAATTTTTTAAATCTTACGAATCACGATGTAGCGTATAATTTAATTTTTTTCGTATTTATTATTCTATATTTTTATTGTAATCAGTATAGAGGAATAATTTCACATTTTATAAGAGTTGAAACAGATCTTATATATATATATATATATATATATATATATATATATATATATATATATATATATATATATATATATATATATATATAATTTTTATACAATTTTATTAAAAAGTTCAAGTATTTATAATCGATAGTAAAAGACGCACTTTCAGTATGCGCCATGACTTTTTAAAAGTTGTGAGATACCTATGAGTTAAAGGGACTTCATCATAAGATTTTCAAAATATTGTCACGTAGGGGCTAAGGTGCAACACAATAAAACACACACAGGAAGTAGAGTTAACCTTCTTTATCAACTGAACTCAACTGACCTGAACTACAATTGAAACCTCTGTACCACTCTGGACTAAGAACTCTCTGTGACTGAACTTTTATAACACCAGGGAAAATTCTACAAATCTGTCCGAGAAGACGATGAAAGTTTTACTGCGTAACGCAGAGAAATGGCGAATATTCTAGAATACTTTTCTGGTAAACTAAAGAAAGGTCCAGAATCTCCTGGAACACGAAATAAAGTAAAACATGAACAAATGAATTAAGTATATATTTACACGGATTTTAATTCTATCGTCGCTACCGGGGTTCGAGCTCACTATCTCTTAATTACCAGACGAGTGTGATGACAATTCGGCTATAGATACGTCATTACATCTTGTAAATGCGGCAATATTTCGTTAAAATAAATCAGTTTAAGTGACTAGAATTAATTTTCATTAGCCTTTATTTTTGTAATTCAGCCCCAAATATTTCCCAAATAATTTAGACTAATTGAAATTCTCCAAAATTTAACTGAAGCATAAATTATTACCCCTACTTAAAGATATTTCACATTGCTTTCAAACATTAATCTTAGGAAAATAGTATTCTTCTTTTATTTAAGTAATAAATCATTTAAAACATTCATTTTTAATAATATTCCTCATTAGTATGATAAATTGTGCCATGAGTGATTATATAAATGTAATCTACACTGCATTAGGTAAATATATAACTCATAACTCATGGGTGTAATTTGGGAGGGGCAAGGGGGGGCAATTGCCCCCCCTGAAGTTTCGAAGTAGGGAAAAATTTATAGTTTTGCCCCTCTAGAGTTTTAGGGTTTTGTTGATATATGAAATTTTTGATTCGACATTTTAATGGATGTTAAAGTTAATAAGTTTTTATTAGTGTGCTTAAGACATTCTAATTATGGTTATCGTCCTTTCCTGGGACATTTTTAAAACAAGTATAGGTATTCGAACTTGTAGTTTTGCCCCTCCAAATGTTTTGGGTTATATTCATACATTAATTTTTTGAAAGTCTAATAAAACTTTATAGTTAATCTGATTTTATTAGTATGCTTAAAACTTATTACGGTTACCGACCTTTTCTAGGACATTTTAAAAACAAGTATAGGTACTTGAACTTGTAGTTTTACCCCTCCAAATGTTTTGGGTTTTATTCATACCTTAATTTTTTGACAGTCTAATAAAACTTTGAAGTTAATCTGATTTTATTAGTGTGCTTAAGTCATTCTAATTAAGGTTACCGTCCTTTTCTAGGACATTTTTAAAACAAGTATAGGTACTCAAACTTGGAGTTTTGCTCCTCTAAATGTTTTGGGTTTTATTCATACATTAACTTTTTGGCATTCTAATAAAACTTTGAAGTATCTGATTTTATTACTGTGCTTAAGACATTCTAATTAAGGTTACTGTCCTTTCCTGAAACATTTTTATAGCAAGTATAAGTAATTGAACTTGTAGTTTTGCCCCTCCACATTTTTAGAGTTTTATTCATATATTAAAAAGGGTTAAAACACTAACGTTTTAGGATTATGGAATATTCATTATTGAAAACTTTTGCCCCCACCCCCCAGTTGAAACTGTCAAGTTACGCCTCTGTCGTAATTCAGAGTTCATTTGAAAATATATAATTAATATTTAGGTATTAAAAATAGTATTTATTCTTGAAAAACGCATTTAGAACTGCTTTGTTTTGATAGCATTTGTTAAACATTATTCTTTAAATTTAAATTAAATAATCGTTTTCAAAATACGTATATTTTAAGTCTAAAGTGTTTTATAATACTTTTGATTTGTTGTAATAATAGATTTTCAGTTATTCATGTGTTAGAAGGATAAGCATTCACTTCGAAATGCTCCTTGAAACACATTAACATAATTTTATCAGAATTATCCGTACTTTATAAAAGCGTAAATGATAAATTTTTTTCTTCTTGAATATAAATCTTTTCACATTCCATAAATGACTATGCATCAGACTCTTTCTACGGTTTTGCTTTCCCTAAATATAATAAGAACATGATTCAGAGTCAAGTACGCATACAGAAAATTCACTTGAAAATGCTACCATTTGCATCACAATAAACGACCTTTTAGCGTGCGGAACACTGGAAGCAAAGAATGATTCTCCGAAAAAAAAATTGACAGAAAGAGTGCGAAGGGATGTTTTATGGTGTTACGAATTGGAAAGTAGGTCCGGACGAATCGTTCCGGGAGTTCTGTAATGTGTTAAAGGAATGTGCCAAAGAGTCTAACTTCTGAATGGAACTTGTCACGCGCTTCAGCCGGTATAAAAAGCCACAGTCTGTTGCTGAACTTCATCAGGTCTCATAAGTCTTGACAGTAGTAAAGTTGTCTTAAAGATGATTTTCATTTTCGCTGTTATTGCTTTCGTATTAAATGACTTATTTTTCTCAAGTATATGATTAAATGAGCATTACTAAACATATAATCAATTCAAAAATAAAAAGTTTCAAACTTAAAATGCCTTTTAATTTTGATATAACTGAGGAATGAATGCTCAAAAGAAAAAATTTTTTCAGAGAATTTTATAATATTACAGAAAATATTATAAAATAACTTCATATAAATATTATAAATTATCTTCAGGATTCATAAAGACATTCCTTATGCCTTTTTTAACAATTCATAAAGAATAATAACATTATGCTTGTCCTTCTTTTTTATAGTATTTTTTTTGGTCAAAACTAATGTTGTAAATTAATGTATTTTAGAGACAAAATCAAAGAATATCTGAATGAAATTTCAACATGTAGCTGAATTAATATTTTAGATTTTTCAGTTTCAATTTCACATTTTTTTTTAAAGAAAACTTTTTGGGGTAAAAATTCCAGTATTCCAGTAATAGTGGAAACTTCTTAAAATATTAAGAAGTTTCCACTATTTGTTGCAATTTATACTATTATTTTTTGTCTTGTGGGTAATATTTTCAAAGCTATTGTTTTTAGTTAATTTATTCTGGAGATAAAATCAAAGAATATCTGAGAGAAATTTCAACATGTAATTCAGTTATAATTTTAGATTTTTCGATTTCAATTTCACAAATTTTTTAAAGAAAACATTTTGAGATAAAAATTCCATTATGCCTCTTTTAGGAAATACCCACTATTTGTTGCATGTTACACTATTTTTTTTTTGTCTTGTAATATTTTCAAAACTATTGTTTTTAATTAATATATTGGGGAGATAAAATCAAAGAATATTTGAACGAAATTTCAAAATGTAACTGAATTATAATTTAAGATTTTTCGATTTCAATTTCACAAATTTTTTAAAGAAAGCCTTTTGAGATAAAAATTTTAGTATGCCTCTTTGAAGAAATACTCACTATTTGTTGTTTACACTATATTTATTTTTGCCTTGTGGGTAATATTCTCAAAACTATTGTTTCTAATTAATTTATTCTGGAGACAAAATCAAAGAGTATCTGATTGAAATCTCAAAATGTAGTTGAATTATAATTTTAGATATTTTGATTTCAATTTCACAAATTTTTTAAAGAAAAAATTTTGAGATAAAAATTTCAATATGCCTCTTTTAAGAAATACTCACTATTTGTTGCATGATAGACTATTTTTTTTATTTTGTGGGTATTATTTTCAAAACTATTCTTTTTAATTAATATATTGTGGAGACAAAATCAACGAATATCTGATCGAAATTTTAACGTGTAGTGGAATTATAAGTTGAGATTTTTCAGTTTCAATTTCGCAATTTTTTTAAAGAAAGCTTTTTGAGATGGAAATTTCAGTATGCCTCTTTGAATAAATAACCACTATTTGTTGCCTTTTACACTATATCTGTTTTTGCCTTGTGGGTATTTTTCTCAAATCTATTGTTTCTAATTAATTTATTCTGGACCAAAAATCAAAGAATATCTGATTGAAATGTCAACATGTAGTTGAATTATAATTTTAGATTTTTTGATTTCAATTTCTCAAATTTTTTAAAGAAACATTTTGACATAAAAATTCTAGTACTCCTCTTTTAAGAAATACTTACTCGTTGTTGCATTTTACACTATTTTACGTAGCTATGAAGGAAATTCCCTATATAATAAGAGCCTAAGTTATCTGTCCGTCTGTCCTCGAATTTACGAAGCGGTTGGACCTGGAATGGATAGAAGCATCCATATTGAATTCTTGATGAGTTAGCAACGTTCGAAATCTACCCCTTCTCCCGTTTTCAGAATTTAGAGCCATTACTTCAAGCCCCATTTTCCCCGGTTAAGAGCAGGTGATTAAATATATCAGTTTGTCACATAATAAATAGGTAAAAATGACATTTTTTTCGAGCATTATGACGTCTAAGAAGAGCATAAAATAAAGTCATTCCTTTAACCATCTCATTTGATCATTTCGTATTTTAAATTATTTAAATATCGTATGCATTATTTTCATATGTTTTATCACTGAACTTAGATCTTACGTAAATAATTTTCTTTTATATTTGGCTAAAATAATAAATTAGGTATATAGGTGATCATTTTAAATTTAATCCTCGATTATTTTTGTTGCATTGACAATTTTATCCCAGATATTAACAACAAATTCTGTCTACCTCCAGGCTGTAGTAGAAATGATAGTTTTATTTCTTTTCTTCCATTAATTACTGTAGAAAAAAAAGAATTGGGTTAATTAAAACGAGTTATTTAAAACGATATTAAGCGAACTACTGAAGCTATCGTCTTTATACTTGGTAAAATAGCTTAATACACCGTATTACACTATCCTACAAAGTTTCATTAACGTAGTTTAAGTTGAACCTAAAATATCTTCGGGATTGCTTATTTGGTCATTACAGTGGTATTGCTTATTACATGCTAAAAATCAATTTTGAGAAACGAACGATATTAAGCGAACTACTGGAGCAATCGTCTTTATACTTGGTAAAATACCTTAATACACCGTATTACACTATCCTACAAAGTTTCATTAACGTAGTTTAAGTAGTACCTGAAATATCTTCGAAATTGTATATTTGGTCATTATAGTGGAAATTATAAATAAAATATAAAGTAAGAATTAAATGATAAAGTAAGAATTTAACGATAATTTCGACGTAGCTAAGAAAACTTTGAATTATCTTTCTAAATGAATTCAACGTGATTCTAAACTGCATTCACAGTATCGGGAGATTTTGGAGGAGTATGAAGATAAACAAATTATTGGCGGGTACCAGATAATTCTCGGCCAAAAAGCAAACCACTTTTTCATCTGCCATATAGGATACTTTACAATTCTGGAAAATTAAAAATTTTACTGACCCCGTCATATGACGGGCTATATGCTAGTTTAAAAATATTAATGTAAAATCACTATAAAATTAACTGCACATTAGTATGTACATTGAAATGTTTTTATTAATATAGCTGCTTAGCACAAATAATTTAAGGATGAGAGCACTGTTCAAGAACTTCTAACGGTTGCTGAGGGAGTGGTATATACTAAGAGCATAAAATAAACAATGGAGTCATTATTTGCTGATTATTGTAGAAACATGCAGTTTGTTGGTTTGTTTTAAATTGGTGTTTTTATTGCGTAAGTATTAAAACAAAATAGCATTTTTAATTTAAAAAATATTACAAAATTGACTTAAAATGTGTTTTTGATTTAGTTTCTATTTTGAAAGATCATAAGTCAAAATACTTATATATGCTTTTGAATTTACTTGAGCTTCGTTCAAATGTTATTTTCTACTACTTAAACTAAATACAAAAATTAAAATTTAACAAAATTGTGGATAAACATTTGTATGTTATCCACAACAATTTTTTAAAACTAACGTATATTATTCTTTTATAGTTTCTATAACTTTTTTTTGACCATATACCTAAGATTTTAATTAATGCAAAAGAAAAATTATGAAAATTATAATAGGAATAAGAATTTTCATATCAATTTAATTTCATATCACTTAAATTTTATTATTTTTGAAAAGGTTTGGTTTGGAGTGCTACGGTCTACTTTTTGCAACACGAGGGCTAATGAGACCGGGACCTACAGCTTAAAGCCGATTCCGAACGGCTACGAACATCCATTCCACTGTGGGATTCGAACCCACGAACTCTGGTACCGAAGGCCAGCACCCTAACCATAGTTCGGCATTTTTGGAAAGATCGCTATTTTTTTTTTCAAAATTCCATTTATTTTATTGATTTTTAAAAATCCGTCATATTTATATGTTATACCTTTTTAACTCATATCCAGCTATTTTAATTATATTGAATTCTATTTTTTATGGAATATTTTATACATGTTAGATGTTGTATTTTGCTTGTCTTAATCGTTTTCCTTCCAGACACGAGAGTCCAAAAACTCTTTCATTACCAATCCATTGGGTGAATAACAACACTACTGCATAAATCAGCTTTAATATCGACTTCAAATAATTTATGTTATTACGATTGATAATTGTTTTTGCAGTTCCTCAGAATATCTTTAAAATTTATATTTTCATAAAATAAATATATTTTATGCAAAGTAAAATATATATAATGCATTTAGTACCTTTAGAAAGTTCAATGACATCTTTTAAATATTTTTATGAAATAAAAGATCTGATTCTTTTAAAATGAATATTTTACAACTTTCTCAACTCATATTCAAGCTTTACATATTTAATTCATATGTTTTAGAAATTTTTATATCCAGTTGAAGTAAAATATGCAATTTTTTCCGTAAACTAGAGCTTTGAAAGTTTGTGTTTTAATACTTAAAAATTAAAAACTATTAAGATATTAAAAATTAAAAATTAGTGTTTATATTTCTATGAAATAAAATTAATTTTATATAACAAATTCAGAAAATAAAAATGATAATTAATCTCTGTTTCACATAAAATTTATATATTTCAAAAGTTATTCTCCAGGGAAGTAGACTCTTATTTATTTCTTTGTGTTTTTCATTTTTCAGTTTCTGATAAAAGTTTTTATAAAAAGTGAAATTATTAATTATCTATGAACAAATTTATTTTAACCAGACAGTACATTAAAAAAAATTTTTTTTGAGGAATACTGAGCATTCTTCTTTGAACATCTTAGTTCTCGATACATTTAAAGTTATTCTTCAGGAAGAGTAAATAATCTGTAAAATTTGAACATTATTAATTATTTAGGAACAAATTTATTTTAATCAGACAGTCCATTTAAAAAATTTTTTTTGAGAAAGTTGTGAGAATTCTTCTTTGAACATTTTAGTTTATGTATACATTTCAAAAGTTATTCGGTAAATAAATCATTTCTGTAAAATTTGAACATTATTAATTATTTAGGAACAAATTTATTTTAATCAGACAGTCCATTAATAAAAATACGAAGTTATGAGCATTCTTCTTTGAACATTTTTGTTTATGTACACATTTATATTACATAAATACCCTATTTAACGAGTAAATAAGTAAAAATATTGAAAAATCAACAGGAAATTATTTTTCAGTTTCTGATAAAGTTTTTTTTTATCAAAAGTGCGAATTATACACCACTCCTATATAACCACTAAATACGTAAAAGTAACTAAATAAATACGAATTAAATACAATAAAATAACTGTAACATTTATATTTACTTTATTCTCGATCCATTTAAATATCTGTCTGCAAATCACACAGGAAATTATTTTTCAGTTTCTGATAAAAGTTTTTATAAAAAGTGCACGTTATACACCTACATAACGGTTAAATACGTAAAAGTAAATAAGTAAATACGAATTAAATACAATAAAATAACTGTCCCATTTATATTTACCTTTATTCTCGATCCATTTAAATATCTGGGCTACAAATCACACAGGAAATTATTTTTCAGTTTCTGATAAAAGTTTTTATAAAAAGTGCGAATTATACACCTACATAACTAGTAAATACGTAAAAGTAATTAAGTAAATACGAATTAAATACAATAAAATAACTGTCCCATTTATATTTACCTTTATTCTCGATCCATTTAAATATCTGGGCTACAAATCACACAGGAAATTATTTTTCAGTTTCTGATAAAAGTTTTTATAAAAAGTGCGAATTATACACCTACATAACTAGTAAATACGTAAAAGTAATTAAGTAAATACGAATTAAATACAATAAAATAACTGTCCCATTTATATTTACCTTTATTCTCGATCCATTTAAATATCTGGGCTACAAATCACACAGGAAATTATTTTTCAGTTTCTGATAAAAGTTTTTATAAAAAGTGCACATTATACACCCACATAACGCTTAAATACGTAAAAGTAATTAAGTAAATAGGAATTAAATACAATAAAATAACTGCTCCATTTATATTTACTATAATTTTAGATCTCTTGAAATACGTATACAGTAAATAAAGTTAATAGAAAATGGGTAGATTCAAAATTAGTCCCAGACTTTAAATTGTTTCAGAATTTTATGTAGTAGAATGAGTAAAAGGAATTAATTTTAAACCCAGGCGTTCATTTATTTCTCTTGTTGGCCTCCGACAAAATTTCAGAAAAGTCTAATTTGTTTCTTCTGAAGGTGACATTAATTCCATTGCCTCACTTCGTCTCCATCTGAAAGCCATCTTTAGAGTTGGAGTCTCATCTCTCTTGTGCTTCGAAAAGTGAAAAAAATTAACAGCTAAAACTTTGGTACTGAAATAAATATGGTGTTCATTTTACATCTGAAAAAAATTGGAGAATGTTATTTATCTTAGAAATAAAGATCCCAATTTTTACAGACAGAAATGAGGTACTAAAATAAAAATATAATCAATTTTCTAATAAAAATTTCAGACTATTAGTCTAACACAAAATATCCTAATCTTTTGTTAACCCTTAATG
This sequence comes from Pardosa pseudoannulata, assembly GCA_032207245.1. NCBI lineage: Eukaryota > Metazoa > Arthropoda > Arachnida > Araneae > Lycosidae > Pardosa > Pardosa pseudoannulata. The sequence goes on from CM063508.1 coordinate 150,245,727, forward strand.
TGGCTAAGTCTGGCCGCTACACCGGACATGTATATTTATAACTACTATCTAACATAATTGTCAGTGTTCTCCACAGCGGACATTAATTATCTCAAAAATGGAAAATGATATATTTTTTTTGTTTATTTTAAAGAGATCCTAATGTCTATACAGACATGGGAAAATAACAGAAATTAAAAAATATTTGAAAAACCATCTTGTCAAATTAAGGGTTAATGGAATTGTGTTTTCCATAGATGCGTGTTTGATTAAATCTAGTATGGTATTTAAGGGGTAAATGTTGGTCATATGATAAGGTAATTTTACCTTTGGATAAAACCTTCTGTAGCTTTTATAGTGACATATATTCTATGCCATTTGTCCCGGATCATAGAGAACAGCAGTATGCGCTAAACTTGGCTCACTCTATAAGTACATGTGCCACATTGTATATCTGCTACTTATTCTTATCTTATATACTACTTATTTTATTTATTAATTTTTGAAGTAGGTAACATAACTGAATTGATCTTCATATTTTCCTGACTTGACTATTTGATAAATTCATTCAGCCTTTCTCCCACATCATATCTCCTCTTTTTTACAGATCAGAATTGTACAATATAAACAGTGTGTGTATTGGAAAGAAAAAGACAGAGATAGATCATGGGTTAAATCTAAATTACAAGATGATATGAGACTCAGTGTCCTATCTCGACCAGAGTTTTTCTGTCTCCCACTCTCACTCATCATATCAAACAACTATGTTTCAGAGTTATCTTCACCAGACAAAACTCTGTAGCAGCTGTAGCAAGATCGTCGTGGATCAAGACAATGACTGCCCTCTAGTCCTAATGAGATTATTTTCTACTACTGTGCATTCGTTTACCAAGAAACGGATGTCAAGTACTCAAAATTAATAATCTAATACCACGATTGAGTTATTAATTTTCTTCTCCTACGCCAGAGGTCTTCTTCAACCTGCATACTATGGACCCCTAGAGTTCCCTGGAACTTCGACAGAGGTTCATCAAGTGATCTTTATCTGCTTTATTATATGATAACTATTCAAAAGATGCCTAAAATTTAAATTATCTGGTATAAAGCTGACATCTGGGTTGTACTATATGTCTCTTACTATCTTACCAAACCAAACCAATACACTAGTTCTGTTAACATAATTCTGTCTGTCAGTAACTCGCAAACGTAAACAAGAATGTTATTTTGCCTTGATATAATAATTAAAAATTTATTTATTTGTAATTTATACTATCATAACAGTAATGGATATGTAGTTAAGACTGATGCGTTTCATACAACGGATCTAGAAAATAGTTATTTTTTACTGCTTTTGATAAAAAGCTTCTTTTAAGAAAATTATAAACTGAAAGGGTTCACCAAAGTGAAAAAAGTTTGAATAACCCTGTCTTGCGTTAAGAAGATTTTATCCCTTTTCATAATATCTGACCCTGACCGCAAACTTAAAAAGATTGTTAAAGTACTTGAGATGTATTGCTCACCCATAGTAATATACGTAAAAAAAAACATACAGCATTTGAACTTGTGTGTGAAAAAAAGATACCGTATGGTTGGACATCACCGACTTACATGTATGTTTTGAACAGACTCTTTTTAATACAATTTCATCTCATCTTAAAGGGGATAAATTAATTTTGGATAGAGATTGTTGGATGGTTTGTACATTCCTATCCAGTTTTAAGCTTTCCATTATGAACTAGATATTTAACACTAAACATACCATATAACGGGTCAAATGACCCATAAGGTTTATGTAAAAAATGCGATGGGAAATGAATTAAAAATTCTTATTCTTTGTGTTTGCAATACATAAAAATTGACAATATACGATTTTGTTTAATTATAATAAAGCTTATTTGTCTATTCCCTTCCAATTTTCATATTTCATACATTTATAATCAGAAAAATAAAGTCCGGTCATTTGACCCGCTATGGTAGAAATAGGTATATATTAAGTGTTGGTATGTTTAGTGTTAACGTAAAGAAAACATGAACTAGGGATAAAATATAGCAATAAATGCAAAACCTAGGTAAGCCATAAATATAAAGTGAAATTAATCACATGTCTGTTTTGCCGCCTTGAACGAGGTGCATTATCAATTATTATTACAAGCTCAGTGGCTGGAAATGCGGATAGACTGAGGAGACAGAAAATCAAAATCTCCTACAAGATGCATGCCGAACTAATTTGAAATGAACACAGAACCAATTTTATTCTATTAGAGAGAATATGGTAGATTTTATGGCAGGTAGCTGACTCTAGTACACTTAAGTCTAAAAAGTCCGCCATTAAATCTTCCTGTACACTCTTTAATTGAATAGTTCCGAATTTCTTCTGTAACTCACTATGCCAAGTTTTATGCCAATAAAATGAATGAATCTTAATAGTACGATGCCCAGAACAACAAATAAGGTACAACAGTGAAAAGTCACTAAATATGCATGTTTTTATTTAATCAATTAAAAACTCATTTAATTTTTAAAACATTAATTTTTCTTTTATAAGTGCAGAGTTAAAAATGAAACCTAACTAATGTAAAGTATTTAAGAACGAAATAAGCTAGGTATGCCAATAAAATGAATGAATCTTAATGGTACGATGCCCAGAACAACAAATAAGGTACAATAGGGAAAAGTCACTAAATATGCATGGTTTTATTTAATCAATTAAAAACTCATTTAATTTTTAAAACATTAATTTTTCTTTTATAAGTGCAGAGTTAAAAATGAAACCTAACTAATGTAAAGTATTTAAGAACGAAATAAGCTAGGTATGCCAATAAAATGAATGAATCTTAATGGTACGATGCCCAGAACAACAAATAAGGTACAATAGGGAAAAGTCACTAAATATGCATGGTTTTATTTAATCAATTAAAAACTCATTTAATTTTTAAAACATTAATTTTTCTTTTATAAGTGCAGAGTTAAAAATGAAACCTAACTAATGTAAAGTATTTAAGAACGAAATAAGCTAGGTATGCCATAAAATGAATGAATCTTAATGGTACGATAAACAACAAATAAGGTACAATTGGGAAAAGTCACTAAATATGCATGGTTTTATTTAATCAATTAAAAATATTTAATTTTCATTAATTTTTCTTTTAAGTGCAGAGTTAAAAATGAAATAACTAATGTAAATATTTAAGAACGAAATAAGCTAGGTATGCCATAAAATGAATGAATCTTAATGGTACGATGCCCAGAAAACAAATAAGGTACAATAGGGAAAAGTCACTAAATATGCATGGTTTTATTTAATCAATTAAAAACTCATTTAATTTTTAAAACATTAATTTTTTCTTTTATAATGCAGAGTTAAAAATAAAAAATAACTAATGTAAAGTATTTGAACGAAATTTAAGCTAGGAATCAATAAAATGAATGAATTTAATGGTACGATGCCAGAAAAACAAATAAGGTACAAATGAAAAGTCACTAAATTTGGTTTTTATTTAATCAATTAAAAATATTTAATTTTAAAACATTAATTTTTCTTTTATAAGTATATTAAAAATGAAATAACTAATGTAAAGTATTAAAAAAAATAACTATATCTAAAATGAATGAATCTTAATGGTACACCAGAACAACAAATAAGGTACAATAGGGAAAAGTCACTAAAATGCATGGTTTTATTTAATCAATTAAAAACTCATTTAATTTTTAAAAACATTAATTTTTTCTTTTATAATAGAGTTAAAAATGAAACCTAACTAATTAAAGTATTTAAAACGAAATAAGAAGATATGCCAATAAAATGAATGAATCTAATAACAGAACAAATAAGGTAATAGGGAAAATATAATATGCAAGGTTTTATTTAATCAATTAAAAACTCTTTTAAAAAACATTAATTTTTCTTTTATAAGTGCAGAGTTAAAAATGAAACCTAACTAATTTCAAGTATTTAAGAATGAAATAAGCTAGGAAAGAATAAAATGAATGAATCTTAATGGTACGATGCCCAGAAACAAAATAAGGTACAATAGGGAAAAGTCACTAAATATGCATGGTTTTATTTAATCAATTAAAACTCTTTAATTTTTAAAACATTAATTTTCTTTATAATCAGTTAAAAATGCCTAACTAATGTAAAGTATTTAAGAAAAAATGAGTACCTTAATGAATGAACCTAATGGTACGATGAAACAAATGAGGTACAATAGTGAAAAGTCACTAAATATGCATGTTTTTATTTAATAAGTTAAAAACTAATTTTATTTTCAAAATATTAATTTTTTTTAATTGCCGAGTTAAAAATGAAATCTAACTAATGGATATACTATTAATTAACAACGAAATAAGCTAGTATAATCCATTAGATATTTATCATACTTTGTTATTTACCAAACGGATGTTAAAATACCGGCGAATTGAATAATATTTAAAAAAATGCAAAGCCAAATATTTATATGTAGTAGCTATGAAGTGAAAAATAGTCTTACCATTCATTTTATATTTTTTTTTTTTTTTTTTTTTTTGGTTTTTTTTTTTTTTTTTTTTTTTTTAAATTTTTTTTTTTTTATTTTTTTTTTTAATTTTTTTTTTTTATTTTTTTTTTTTTAATTTTTTTTTTTTTTTTTTAATTTTTTTTTTTTTTTTTATTTTTTTTTTTTTTTAATTTTTTTTAATTTTTTTTTTTTTTTTTTTTTTTTTTTTTTTTTAATTTTTTTTTTTTATTTTTTATTATTTTTTTATAATTTTTTATATAATATAAAATTCCTCTGAATTTAAGATTAATATACATTTGACATGAAATATACCTACAGCAATAAAAACTTATAAAAAAAAAAAATTTCATACAAATAAACATTTTTTCTCTGTCTTTAAAAAATATTGAATTTTTCTTCAAAATTTTAATAAAATTAAATATGAATCTACAGCAGCTTTTTTGCGTAATAAAGCAGAGAAAATCAAAAATTATTAATTTTTAAAACATTTTATTTTTTGTCAAAATAAATTTTTAAAGAATCAAATTTTAATTTCTTTTTAGTTTAAAAAACTTAGAATAGGAAAGTTTTTTATTCAAAAATTTTTTACAGTTTTTTATGATATCTTTTTAATAATGAAATTTTTATTTTTCCATATAAAACAGAAATATGTATTACAAATTAGGAATATAAAATTTATTTTTACAAATAATTTTTTAGTAAAAGATTTTATTGAATAAATGATTACTATTGATTTTTTTTTATAATTGTTTTTTAAAAACTGTATCAAATTTCTGATTAATTAATGACATGTTCCAAAGAACAAAAACTTTTTTATATTTTAAAAACAAAAGATAATCAAACATTTTTTCACTCCTTCAAAACTCTTTGTGGGATTGTTTTGAATTTTCTTGAAAGATGACTTATTTTTATTTTCATAGAATATTAATCTTCAAATTTAAAAATATACTTTTTGTTTAATTTGTTCAAAAATGTGTATTGAATTCTCATTAAAAACAAAACAATTTTACACATAATATATCTTTTTAATGTACAAAAATTGCAAGTTTTTTAACAAACTTTTTAATTGCAAAATTTTATCCTTTAAGATTTATACACTTTTCCATCCTTCAAACAATCTTGAAACATTTTTTTTAATTGTGATTATTTCTTCAAGTGTTGAAATTCGCTAAGATTTTTTTCTGAAAAGAGAACAAGAAATAGTCGTTATACAAATCAAAATATATGACATTAAACTAGCATCTTTTTTATCCTTCATAACATTTCACTTCAATTCTTTGTATGAAATAATGATATTTGATTTTTTTGTTTTAATATCAAAATTTTGAAACAAATTTCTGTATATATTTTCTTATTTTATTCCTATAAAAAATTTTTTGAATATGTATAAGAAAGAAAAAAAATATTCTTTACTTAATAACAACTTTTTTTACAGTTATAAACCCAGACAGTACGTATTTATAGCTATAAGAAAATATCAATCGTTTGTAAAATTATACTTTTCTTTTAATTTGAATGTTTTTATCTTATTTCTTAATTGACGAGTTTCATTTAATCAGTCAAATTGTGCGAAAAACAAATTTTTATAAATGTTGTAAAAATCATGTATTTCTTAATATGCCAAAAATTATTTTCTAAGAATCTTAATATTACAGTACTTTCTAATCAATACCTTTTGGTCATTTCATAGATTCATCATAACTACACGACGACAAAATTCTCAAACATTTATAATCTTTTAAATCTTACTAAAATATGAAGCATTTATTTTTATATTTTTAAACATTGTGTATACATTTATAATAGTTTTAGCGCAAATTTAGTTATTCAGTTAAATTTTAATAGATCAATTATTTTAATTTTTTACCACTTTTCTACTTTATATTGAAATATAAAAAATAAATAAATGTATATAAATACACCATGATTTTTTAAAGAAAAAAGTATTTTTTAGTGGAAAAATTTATAGTATGTAAATAAAAAATAAATAGAATAGTAGTATATAGTTTTAATGTTTCGAATTTTGCTATATATTAACATTTTTACATTAAAAAAAATGAAAAGAGCAGTCTAAAAACTAATATAAAATGTTTTTATTTGTCTAAATTTTTGAATCTATGTAGTGAAAAACATTGACATTTTTGTATATATTATTTTTTGCAAATAACATGTTTTACACTAATATTAAATGTATTTAATATATGTAAAAAATATATTAAACGCATATAATTTTAAAATCATAAAAAATATTAAGCCTTTAAAAGTTATCTCCATTTTTTCATCATTTCTTTTTAAACATTCACGTAAAAATACGCAAACATTTTTATGCAACTGATTAAGACAAACATGTGAATTTTACAAATATTATTAAATTTTTAGTTCTATTGGTCATCATTTGTATTTAACATTGACTTTTTTATCGATACACTCTATTTTGAAAGAAAAACATTGTACATACACAAAATCTTTTTTTAATACTCTATATAGGAAATGTTTTAATTGAGTACGTCCTTTTAACCTAACTGAACTGAAAAATAAACAGATATCCTTATACAATTATGTATTTTTATTTTTTCTTTACATTGTATTTATTTCATTGACATTGAGCTAAATTAGGCGGCTAAATTTATTATATATAGTCTGTTTTAAAATGTTGTATACCCACCCTATGAAGTGTTATTATACTTTTACTCATATATATATTGCTATTCAACGATAGATGGCAGCACTACAGCGTAATTTTAGTTTATCATAACATGAAATATATATCCTCTTCATTGGTGGTCATACATACACACACACACACACATACATTTTCAAGACTTTTTGGACATTTTAGCTCTTTGTCTAGGAAGGCAGGGCAAATTAAATAATAGGGGCTAATCGATTTAAGATAATCGATAATAAGATTTTGAATTATGCCTAAATTAATAGTTTATCCCTACTTTTGCCCTACGTTTGCTGAAAAAATACACACATTTTATATATATTTTATACATTTTTTTATTTTTTATTATATATATTTTATGTTATTTTATTTTATATATATATATATATATATATTATATTATAAATATCTAAAAATATATATTATATTATATATATATCATATATTGTTTGTGTTTTTTTTGTGTAAATTTTAAGCATTCACGCTAACAGGCTTTTAAAGACAAAGTATTTTTGAAGGTATGTAAATGAATTAATTCTGCCAGCATAGGGATAAAATACTATTAAAATTTTTTCTGGTGTCACGATTTCAATTTTAAGATGTCTCTGCTTAGCAAATGAGGTCAAATTAAATATTCAAGTAATCAAACTAAGATATTGATACCAATTGATCTATTAAAGTTTATTTTTTGTTTTTTTGTAATATTTGATAGTGTGATGAAAAAGCATTGACATACACACATATATCCTTTTGTAATAATTCTCTTATGAATTTTTAGCCTTCACCTATTGTCTACGTTTTTTATTTTTATGCGTGGAAGTGGAATTTCTGACTGTATTAATAGATTAACTTCTACTAAAATTTTAAATTATTTTTTATTGATTAGTTAGTTGCTGTATTTATTTTGAGATTATAGAAAATGTATATAATCGTAAACATATGTTTATACTGTATAGATAATTCAAGTCACCAGCAAGAAGTATACATCACTTTACTAAAAATTAAAGCTTATGTTAAACAAGATTTTCAGTTTATGATATTCATATTTCAATATAATATTTTCCAAGAAAAAAATTTTAAAGCATGCTTACACTAACACAAGCGTGATGTGAAATGAAAATTGGTTTTCCGCCACTGTTTTATTTACTTGCTTTTCCTAAAGTAAAGAGGTTGGGAATTCATTTAAGAAAGTAATTTAATAAGCGAGAATACCTATTCAAATAATTCTACAAGTATTCTCTTTGAATGAAAATGCAAATTTATTCAAAAAAGCTTTGTCCTTTGGTTTGACTTTTCAATTATTAAATTTCTTTTGTTATTTTTGCGATTTCCCTAAATTATCCCTGACATCCCTTTTCTTTAATTAAATATGCTAAAAATATGAAAAAAAAAATTAAACTACAAAGCATTTTTTTTGTTTAAAATTATCGGTGCTAAATAATGCGTTTCATTAAACAATGGATATCGGAAATTGCAATTTTCCTGTTTCGGGGGTAAAACTGTCTTGTTGTAAATTTATATCTAAAACTACACGTAATACGGATAAAAAATGGAAAGTAAATAACTTTTAATTTACGCTTTAGTAATGGAATCTGTTGTTGAATATACTTAATTAAATTATAAAGAAAAAGAATCAATTATGGAGAATATTATTAAATCAAGCTTTCATACCTTAATGAAAATGCTACAATTGTTTTTGTAATTTAGATCATCTATATCAAAGCCTATCTTTACAAATAATTTTGCAGTAATTTAATTAAAAATACGCAGTTCAATAGTCATTTTAAAAAATCCATTCTCATGGTTCTTTTGTTCTTAAGACCTAAACAGTAAGAGTTTTAATTGTTGTTTCTTTAGTTCAATTTTCCTGATACAACTCAGGCAAATTAACTTAAGATTTCGTGTTGTTTGTCTGATGTAATTTTTTTGTTATTTTGCCTTTTCCCCCTTATGGTGTACAAGTTATCTCATACCAGGCCTGTTGAGATACACAAAGAGTAAGACACCAGATACAAACGAGTGAAGACTTACCTTTCTGAAGAATCTTTATTTACAGTACTATTTTTGATGAAGAACAATTCTCATGTGGCGTAATGGGGAGTCTCAATATAAAGGAAATGGTGAAGCAAATAAAACAATTCTTCACTATATCAATATGGCGTATCACTATAATGGTGAAAATGGTTGATCAACTCCCTTCCTCCGATTGTGGTATTTGTTCCCTCCGTCTTGACCTGATCTCTCTCTGAATTGGTCTCCAAATCTACAGAACAAGTCCAATGACCACTGTTGCCAGGGCCAAAGACGACTGACCCGCGTTAGCAACCCCTCTTGTCCATTGGGGTACGTCAAGGGCTATACCATGCTGAAAATATCGGTTCTCGTCCGATCACCGAAGTCAAGCAGCATCGGGCAGGTCAGTACTTGGGAGAGTCACCACCTGGGAACACCGCGTGCTGTTGGCATACTTTCCTCACGGCTATATGAGCCCGGTTGGAGCTTGATTGTCCATTGGTGTAGAAGTGGGGGGGGGGTCACTGACATCACTTTCGTCCTTCGGTCAGTCTCCAGCGCTGGCGTTGTTCAGTAGTGTAACTCATTGTTACACCCCTGTTACAGCAAAGAAAAATATTTTAAAATAAAGATAATTAATATTTAGTAGGTAACAGTAGTGTAAAATGAACAAATTATAAAGGATGAGATACAAATAGATAAAAGCTAATCATCACTAGATATATATATATATATATATATATATATATATATAATACATACATCATATATACATATATATAAATATACATATATATAAATATATTATATATATATATTATATAATATATAAAATAGATATATAATATATATATATATATATATATATAAATATAAATATAACATAATATACATAATATATATATATATAAAATATAATATATACATATATACATATATATATATATAATATATATATATATATATATATATATACATATATATATTATACATATATATATATATATATATATATAAATATATATATATACATACATATATACATTATATATTATAAAATATATATAAACAATATATATACATATAAACTAATATATATATACATAATATATATATACATATATACATACATATATATAATATAAATATTTATATATATATATATATATATATATATATTATATATATTTATATATAATATATATATATATATATCCTTTATAACTAAGACACTAAAGAAATATATTCAAAACTGAACTAAAAATAATTGAAAACTTAGTAGATGTTAGTGTAAAATTGACAAATTGTAACGATCTAAATTCATGTAAAATTATCGAATGTGTCAGTAATCACTATTCAGGCAATTATGTTTCAGATATTAACATCCAAATCTCACATATTTAGCAATTAACTAATACTACAATACTCCTAACACATATTAAACGACATAAGTAAAGAGATAGTCATTTAATTATAAATACACAGTTCAATTAACAGTTTTTAAAATCCATTCAATTTTTGATTTTGTTTTGAAGAATAAAATATTAAGAGTGTTAATCTCTCGCTAGTTAAATTTTCCCATAGTTATACCTCAATCACATTAACTTAAGATTTTATGTTGTTTTTGTTTATTGTTTTTTCTGTTTTCACAGGAAAGAAAAATAATTGAAATTTGAAAATATTCATAGAAAAAAACATTTAGCAGGAAATAGTCGTGTAAAATTGACAAACAGTTAACGAACAAACTAATAGAGATTTCCACATTAACTTAAGATTTTATGTTGTTTTCCTGATTTTACTTCTTTTTTTTTTGGTTTGCAGGAAAGAAAAATATATGAAACTTGAAAATATTCAAAGGAAAAAATATTTAGCAGGAAATAGTAGTGTAAAAGTAATACACTATAAACGAAAAAATTCATAAAGACATACACATTAACTTCGGATTTTATGTTTTTTTAGTGATTTTTTTTTTTGGTCTGTAGGTAAGAAAAATATTGGAAACTTGAAAATATTCAAAGGAAAAAAAATATCTAGCAGGAAATAGTAGTGTAAAAGTAATACACCGTAAACAAAAAAATTCATAGAGACATCCACATTAATTTAAGATTTTATGTTGTTTTCCTGATTTTTCTTTCTTTTTTTGGTTTGTAGGAAAAAAATATTTGAAACTTGAAAATATTAAAAAAAAATTAACAGGAAATAGTCTTGTAAATGGGATAAACTGTAAACGAAAAAAAATTCATAGAGGAATTCAGATGAACTTAGGATTTTATGTTGTTCTCCTGCCTTTTCTTTTGTTTGTAGGAAAGAAAAATATTTGAAACTTGAAAATATTCAAAGAAAAAAAACATATAGCAGGAAATAGTCGGGTAAAATTGATAGATTTTAAACTAAGAAATTCATACAAACACCCACATTAGCTTAAGATTTTATGTTGTTCTCCTGCCTTTTCTTTTTTTTTTGTTTGTAGGAAAGAAAAAGATTTGAATTTTGAAAATATTTGAAGAGAAAAAACCCAAAAAATTAAAAGAAATAGTGGTGTGAAAATCATAAACTGAAAATGCCGAAATTTACATAGATGTAAAGTTATCCATTGTGACTATGTCAGTTTTTAAGCATTTATAGCCGAGATAATATCTTCCCAATAACATATTTAACACTTAATCAATACTTCAATTAATGCACTATTATGTTTACCAAATATATTAAAAAAGCAGCAATTTAATTATAAATGTGTAGTTAATTTTCAGTTTTTAAAAATCCACCCTCTTGTTGCTTTGTTTTCGAATCTAAAACAGTAAGACTGTTGATTATTCTCTTTCAAGCTTAATTATTTGAACAGTTATACCCCAATCACCTTAACTAAAAACTTATTTTTTGTTACTGTTTTTGCTCTTTTCATTGTTGGCAGGAAAGAAAAATATTAGAAACTTAATTAAAATAAAATAAAATAAAATTGACAAATTGTAAAGGAAGAAATTCACTTAAAGTAATCAGTTGAGGTTGTCTTCAATTTTATGCATTTATAACATAATACTATCCTCCAAATCCCATATTTAATGCCAATCGAAATTCGTCGCAAATTGAGTTTCGTGTACTGACTGGACATCAGGAACAGATTTTTCATCTTTGGTGTCGAAGATTTTCCGAACGCAGGCATGCAGACATGGTCCTATGATGTAGAGAACTTACTGTTTTCGACGACGATTTTCCCTCAACAGTCCTGACTTGCTCTCTGTGACTTCGACATGTTCTTTCCCTTGACAAAATTCCTTGTTATCAAAGACCCGCAGACTGTTATGCTATACTATCCTCATTCTCTAACGGTATTTCATGACAATGAAGTACAAAAACTTTTCCCAATGCTAACTGTTATACTTCCACATGTTCTTGTGACTTAAGAAATTCCTGCCTTACAAAGATTTGCAGATAATTGTGACACTCTGGCTTAATTCCCGGGAGATATTCCATGACAGTAGAATATAAAATTTCCCCCCAGGATATGTTAATTATTATACTTCCACCCGTTATTGTTTTTGAAGAAATTCCTGCCATAACAAAGACCTGCAGATAATTCTGACATACTGGCTTCATTCACAGGAGATATTCCATGACAATAGAGTACAAAAAATATTCCTAAGGTATGTCAATTGTTATATTTCCACTCTTCTAGATTTTGAAGGTATTCCTGACTTAATAAAGAACTGCAGGCAGTTGGGCACACTGGCTTCATTCAAAGGTTGCATTCTATGACACTGCAGTACAAAATCTTTCCCAAGGTATTCAACTGTTATACTTTCACTTGTTCTTGAATCTGAAGAAATTCATATCATAACAGACAAAAACCTACAGAGAATTATATCACACTGGTTTCATTCACAGACGGCATTTTGAAGTACAGATACTTTTTTCAAGGTAAGTCAATTATTATATTTCCCCCTGTTCTTGCACCTGAAGAAATTCCTGTCATAACAGGCCAAGATATGAAGACAAGCAGACAATTGTGACACACTGGCTTCATTTCCAAACGGCCTTCCATGACACTGTAGTACAAAAACTTTTCTCGAGGTATGTCAATTATTATATTACCCCCTGTTCTTGCATCTGAAGAGATTCCTGTCATAACAGGCCAAGATATGAAGACAAGCAGACAATTGTGACACACTGGCTTCATTTCCAAACGGCCTTCCATGACACTGGAGTACAAAAACTTTTCTCAAGGTATGTCAATTATTATATTCCCCCCTGTTCTTGCATCTGAAGAGATTCCTGTCATAACAGACCAATATATCAGACAAGCAGACAATTGTGACACACTGGCTTCATTTCCATACGGCCTTCTATGACACTGGAGTACAAAAACTTTTCCCTATGTATGTAAGTTGTTATAATTTTAGTGGTTATTATGTAGATGAAATATATCTTTAGCAATAAATACTTTCAGACAATACTGTTTTGTTACTTCTTGCGGGCCTTGTGAAACTACTTTTCTGGACAATACTTGTATTATATGAATATGAATTAAATGAATACTAAATATACAGAAAAATGTGAGGCTGTTAATTAACAAAGAATGTTCTAGAATTTTGAAAGATTATACTCTGACTCAATTTATTGGAAAATAGCTTTTATTTTAATTAAAAAAAATTTTCAAAAATATTAAAATTTTTCATGGCCATATTAAGATTACAGTTAAAGGTTGAATAGCTGTTATTGACAGTAAAAGTTTCCTTTTTTCACAAAAGTTATATTTATCTCACAAATGTACATCCACCAGTATGCATAAAATATTTAGAATCCCTGAAATGCTGAAAAAGAATCCAATATTGTAATTTCTTTTTAACGTGCTAAGATTAAAATGTAGATTTTTCATCAGTGAAGAAAATATAATAGTGAAAGAGGCTGTTATATAAAAATTTAAAGTGAAGTTAATATCAATAATAATACTTTTTTAAACTTTGAAATTTAGTAAAAAATAGCAAACATGAGATATGTATGTTTCAAGAAAAGAATAAATCAAATATGAATTGAGATCTGAATATTTAAACACTTATGTAAACTTAAAGAAATAACTTTTTAAAAAATTTTGTTAGGAAATATTTCTTTTTAATGACTTTTTTTTTTGTAGCAACAAACGTAAGACATAAAAAATAAAAGCAAATAATTTAGGATAGTATTTAAATTGATGTCATATAGTTTAATTTGTAAAATAACCTTTTAGTTTAAATTATTTTCAGTTTTCGAATTTGAAAATTTCCTATTAACCTGTCACTAAAATGTTATTTAAACTAAATTTCTTTTGTGAAGGAATTTTGTGTCTACAAAATAAATTTTAATGTAATCTTTTTATTATCTTTGTAAAATAATACTTTGCATAAATGCTCAAAGTTTTATTAAGCTTTATGTTTATCATCTGAAACACATTTGAAATATAAGCAAATTTTTCTAGAGTAAAGAATAACCTATCACAAGATGAAAAATATTAGTGACATTTTTAGTGAACGCAATATGAACTACCTTAGTTTTAAACTTAAAGCAATTTTTTATTTTTCATTGTCTAGAGTAATACAAACAGCAAATTCAGCAAAGTAGAACCTAGGATTCACTTTTAAGTTTACACATTAAATCTGTCGTACACTTTAAAATTATGACAGTTTATCTCATGTTATAAAAACTATTAATGACATATTTAGTGAAGGAAATATGAATTACTTTATCTGTATGCAACAACTGGTATATAAAAATTCTAATCTTAAGGTTTGTATTTCAGCCATTAAATATGGGTTGGACTTCATGGCAAATCCAAGGTTTTCGTTTCTTGAATTTACTATACGTATTATTATAGACAATGGAAAAAGGACATATTTACACACATGGATACATAAGCAGATTGATTAGAATGAAATAAACCAACTCTTGCGTACAAACAAGGTTTATATTTTATCCACTAAATATATCACTAATAGTTGTTCTAACATGAGATAAACTGTTATAATCTTAAAAAGTACTAAAGCTTTAATGTGTAGACTTAAATGTGAATAAGGTTTTCGTTTCCAGAAGTTGTTGTTCATTTTGCTTTCGACAATGAAAACGAATTAAATGTCTTGAATTTAAAACATTTATATACCAAAATCTGCATATAATTGATATAGTTCATATTATGTTCACTAAAGATGTCACTAATATTTTCTCTCCAACATTCTTTATTCTAGAAAAGATTGGGTAAATAACTAAAGAGTCATATCATTTTTATGAATTTGTTGAAAACTAATTTTTCTTTTTTCTGATATTTTCTTACAGAAAATGTTTTATCAAGAACAACACAATTTAATTTTATAAATACGCTTAGCAGTTCAAATATAGAAATAAAAATTTAAGAAATGTTTCAAAACAACCATCTTCTATGAAAGAAAATAAATGTAGTCTCATTAGTACGAAATTCTGATCTGGTAATAGTTACTTTAGAACAAATACCCCATACAGAAATTTCTAAAACAACGTTATTTCACTCTGTCAGAAAACATTTTGTTTTGTAATCTGATTTCTAAAGTGGAAGCGTGCTATTTCGTATATCATTTGATTGTTTCAAAATATTTCATTTTTCTATAATATTTATTTCAAATATTTTTAAAATGCTAGAATTTCTGATTCTTTAATACTGGAATTAAAAAATTTTATCTGAATGCTTCTTGTAACATTAGATACTACTTTTGAAATATTAGGATTACCAGGAAGTATTACCCGTTTCGGAAATGTAAGAAAATTTTATATTTTTCGTACCATCTATACTATTTATTGTATAATATGATTTCCGCCATTATTTACAACCTATTTCTAGCACGATAGTAATTTGTAAATACCAATTTTGAAAAATGTCTCGTCTTTAGGAATGAAGAACTCAACTGCTTGAATTTTAAATTTTACCCGTTAAAAGTTTGTAATTAACGAAGTCTACTAGATTTGGAAATTACGGTGAATGCAGCAGAATTTTTCAACCTATGTATATGATATTTTGACGATTCCTCAAAGCACCATTGGTCTGATATTATCAGGATGTATTATAATTAATTTTTTATTAAACATAGCTGGCATCCCTTCTCTGATTTATTTGTGTTAATAATTCAGTTGCTGACAAATATCTCTACTAATAGAGCTGTTTGTTAAATTTATGAAGCTCGTAGTACCTAATAAAAAGTTTGAAAAGTTGGTGGTCTATGGATATCCGAACACATATTCAACATTCCCTTATTCTCAGCTGTTGTTTAAAGAAGATATATATTGTACTGGATAAGAATATGCTTTATTCCTTGCGATATTTTTGAAGTTAACTCACTTTTCATTACTATTTATCTTATTGACCGTTTTTGTTCCACAGAAGTAGGTATGATGGATCTATCGTGAAGGTTTTGTCATTTAACTCATGAAGCTATAATTTGGTATATTTATTGGCTGTTCCTAGTTTCTGCATATGGTTCAAAATGGTTTCCTGAGCTAAGCTGTCACACATTCTTAGACGTTATTAAAAAGATTCCTACTGTATCAAGTTTTTCACAACAGTTTCACACTTTTAAAACAGTTGGCTCTAAAGGTTGTTAACCCTCTAAGCGGTTCTCACGTACAATTCCGCCAAACCGATAATGTCTTCAAAGCGGTTGTCACGTACAATTTTCGACCTCCAAAACGTTCTTAAATGGATGTAATGTACATTTCTGCCAGTGTTTCCCCTATGGAGTTTTGAGGTAGGAGGGTCAGGTCGAATGTTTAGGAACTGCACACCTTCTCTCTGAGGTACAAAGATGCTGATAGCTTTTCATGGCTTTGTAAATCTCTATTTTGAAGTATTTCATTTGCGGTAACAGATGTATCTCTAATTGCACCACTTAAATAGCTTGGATGACTTTCGTAAAAAAGATAGAAATCATTCTCTTAAAGAATATTTTTATTTGTACTTTTAGAACCCATTATTTCTTATGGGATTATTTTCGAGACTTGACGTGCTTTGTGTATTAAAAATTAACAATCTATAATGTCTATTTATATATATCTATTTATAACCGGAAGTAAAGGGACAGTAACAAGGGTGGGTTTCCCGTAGTGCAATCTAGTCGACAAAGGGTGAAGTAAAAAATCATAGAATACTTTTGTCACTGACACAATGAAACTTTAGCATACTTTTGGAGATTTTTTCCTCTGTATGTACCACTAGGAGGTTAGTAGTATCCCATCTGAAGCCTTGGCCATCTGTACAGATGTTAGCAAACTTGAAGACGGTAGGACCAAGAGTAGTTTTTTCGTCAACAATATTGATCATGAAAGTATTCTCAGCATCCGAAACCCTGGCTGTTGTTCAGTCTTTAGATCGTAGATCATAGGTACTGGAGCAGCTCATAATCATGCCCTGACTACTGACAGAAGTATCATTTGTATTTTGACAGATAGCAAGAGTGTTATAAAGAATTTTAAAAACTGGCCAAAAATATTTTATATCCCAGATCAGATTATAATGAGGCTTCTCGGCGAGATTGACCTGAAAACACTATGCCTTCAGTTTATTCCATCGTAAGTTGGCATGAATGGTAACGAGATAGCAAATATACTCTCTAAGAATAGTTGTGATATTCCGATAAACAATTTAAATGATTTTACTCCAGCGGAAATCCACTCCTTAACCCTCCGAGTGGAACAGATTAAAAATAGTCTCCAAAAGTACGCTAAAGGTTTATTGTGTCAGTGTCCAAAGCGTTCTATGATTTTTTTTACTTCACCCTTTGTCGACTAGAATGGAATACGGGAAACCCACACTCGTTATTGTCTCTTTACTTCCGGTTATAAATAGATATATAAATAGATATTATAGATTGTTAATTTTTAATACACATAAATCTCTTCAAGTCTCGAAGATCATCCTATAAGAAATAATGGATTTTAAAAGTACAAATAAAAATATTCTTTAAGAGAATTATTTATATATTTTTTAAGAAAGTTATCCAAGATATTTAAGTGGTGCAATGAGAGATACATCTGTTACCGCAAACAAAATACTTCGAAATAGAGATTTACAAAGCCATGAAAAGCTATCAGCGTCTTTGTGCCTCAGAGAGTAGGGGTGCATCCCTCAATAAATGTCAGTCAAAGAGGGATGCAGTTTCTAAACAATCGACCTGACCCTCCTACCTCAAACACTGGCAGAAATGTACATTACATCCATTTTCGGAACGTCTTTGGAGGTCGAAAATTGTACTTGACAACTTCTTTGGTTCGGGGGTGGTTCATCGGTTTAGTGGAATTGTACATGCGAACCACTTAGAGGGTTAAACAGACAGCAATTGCTCTCTATATAGCGTCTTTCACCGGTGCACCACTGGTATGCCGCCAATGGTTCTGGTCTATCCCTGTCCTGCATTGGTCCCCGGCTTCTTTAATCGGTCATAGCGAGATTTAGAAGCGCTTGCTTAAAATATTTGAGGTTCTAAAATATTCTTAAAATATTTGAGGTTCTAAAATATTCTTAAAATATTTGAGAGAAGGGGTTTCTCGCTTCTTGTTCTTGTTCCCTGTCAGCCAGTCCTGCTCACCTTCTTAGTTGTCTTGGCGCCACCTGGAAGCAGCTGTTTGATGAGCTGGATCTGATCCATGAGGACCTGGCATGTTAGGGACTTTTGGACCTGGTGTAGGCTTTCTTACACCGGGGGGGGGATAAATAACAACAACAACGCATCTCAAACGAAAAGTTTCACTAAATTTTGCTACGCTTACGTAACATTTCTTTTTGTTGAGATTAATATGGAGTCGTAAATCATTGTAATAAAAATTTTCCTTAATAATCACTTAAGATATTTTTGTTTAAGTTAAT
Organism: Pardosa pseudoannulata; assembly: GCA_032207245.1. Lineage (NCBI taxonomy): Eukaryota > Metazoa > Arthropoda > Arachnida > Araneae > Lycosidae > Pardosa > Pardosa pseudoannulata. The sequence goes on from CM063508.1 coordinate 150,264,736, forward strand.
ATTGAACAGCAGATGTTCATAAATAGAAGGAAAAAAAGAGTTAGTCTAATATGCCTCAGTTTAACATCTGAGTGCGTATTGAAACTTGAAGTAGCATTATTGGAGAGAACTTTCCGGCAGACTTAATAATATGAAGAATGTCTGGTCTCTTGAAAATTAATGCAATATATTTAATGAAGCCAGACAGTTATATGAAACATATTTTGGAAAATTGCGATTTAGTTAAATATGCAGATATAGCATTAAATATGTAAGTATTTGGAACTAGAGAAAGGTGAATCGTAGCTTGAATTTCTATGAATATTTATTGGCATCGTAACGCAAAGCTTAAATTTAGTTGATTAAATGAGTTATAAATTTAGATTTAGAAGTATTAAATTCAAACAAAATCATATTTTAAAAAGTTAAATCAACCTAATTTAATCAAAATTTAAATATAGAAAAAACTGATATCTTAGTAAACTTTGCAGTATCAGGAAGTTTGTAAAAAAAGCTGCAGTTACATAGATCAGAAAATATAAAAATAGATAAAATTCAAAAAGTGCTGTAAGCTTATTTTAATAATGTATAACATATACAAAACATTTATAACAAATATGTTATTTTTAAGGTTTCAGAGTAAAAGAAGAGAAAAATTTGTTTAGATTTAAACGCTAAAATATATTTTACATATAACAATTTAAACTAATTTTTGTGAACATAAATTAGAATTTAAATATTTTAAAGGTACTATAGTTAAATTTAAAGTAGAAAGATAGTAAGCTTTGATAAAAGACCTTTTTTTTTGAACAGTTGCTGGAAATTAATTCTTTTTGCATTACTTTGTATTGTGTTTTCATGGCTTACTTTTATGTGCGAAATCTAAATTTACTAAACTCACTTTATCCATCTAGGGATTCTCCAATTTGCATTTCCCATCTCATATTTATTTATTTCTCTTCCCATTTGATCCTCATATTAATTCAGAAACATATTTTTATTGACCTACGATATAACGTATGTTTTATTCATCTTTTTCTTCTCAAATTCAATACTATTGGTATTTATTATTTTAGTCTTGTACCTTTAATGCTTTTTTCACCTTAATCAATACTCCGTTCAGTATTATTTTCGTTTTTTGTTCATTATTATATTTGGTTTAACTTATTAGATATTGCATAATCAAATATAAGATTTCAAGAGGAACTAGTTTTTCGACATTGTCGATTGCTAGAAAGATAATTTATTTTACTTATTTTGCTTTTGTGATAGCAAGATCTTTACCAATTGTAATTAATAAATGAGAAAATTGGTTTTGGTGCTCGAACATCATATGCCGTTATGCGATTAAACAAAATATTGTTTTTAAACATGTAAGGTCTTATAGTGAGAGAAAGAACTAACACTAACGTATGAGTAGTTAAGGTATTATGCAGGAAGCTATGCAAAACACTTTCTATAACGAGAACAAGCCGTGGGTTGTCTGTGAATAAAAATGAGAGGAATATTTTGATAAGGCAATGCAGAGGGTTTGGTTTGGTTTAGTTTTTTTTTTGTTTTGGAGCGCTACGGTCTACTTTTTGCAACACGAGGGCTAATGAGACCGGGACCTACTGCTTAAAGCCGATTCCGAACGGCTACGAACATCCATGCCATAGTGGGATTTGAACCCATGAACTCCGGTTCCGAAGGTCAACACCCTAACCATTCCTGGTTTGGAGCTCTACAATATACTGTTTTGCTCACTAGGGATAATGAGACCTAAGGCAATGAAGAAACAAGGCAGCTATATTTATATTGGACAGAATTGAAAAGACATTTAGGGGAAAAGTGGGTGTAACTGAATAGGCGCTTTCGGTGTGTTTAGGTTTTTAAATTTATGTGTAAGGACGGTGACAGAGATAAGTACGAAGTACCAGTTATTATTTTAGGATAAAAGAGGAGTAGGAAGATACTCAAAGTGTTCGGCATCTCCCTGTACCGTTATTATTATAATAAAACTGTGTTATTGTTAACAACCTTGCCTTATAGGAAGACCGAAGCGAAGCAACTAACATCATTATTCTCAGGGCAGACGAACCAATTAGTGCATTAAAATATTAATGTACTAATTGATTCAAAACTTTCAAGTTCAATAAAACTTTCAAATATGTTTGTAAATAGGGTCCAGAATCTACGAACTTCATGAAAACTAGTGACGTCACTAGGAAGGGTTCATAGAGAGTCAATGAAAGGATAGGAAGTTTTTTTTAACCTTAATAAAGAGAAACTTCACTAGTATTAATTTTTAAATTTTTATATATTTTTATACCGTGAAAGTACGTATTAATTTTAATTTTTTAAATTAAAAAAAATTAGAGAGAAAGGACGGGTCTAGATCGTTTATGATTGTGAGTGTCTGCATGGTCGTAGTCGAATAATTCCAAAAGGAGATCATTTCTAATATTATCGGTATTATGCTTTGGGAGACGTTCTCTTGGGCGTCTCTGGGACCCGTGGTTGTGGTAGAAAAGACCATGAATGCTACAGGGTATCTGAACAACACTGCGGACCATTGCACTCTTACATGGCCTCTGTTTTTTTCAGCTGGAAATGGAATGTTCCAACAGGAGAACGCCAATTCACAATATCTCGGATTTGCGTAACCGTTGCTTAAACATCTGGTACAATCTGTCTCCGGCCATCTACCAAGGACTTGTGGCATGAATGCCAAGGATGGTTGAAGCTGTGTTGAACGCTAAAGGTGGGCCAACTCGTTATTGACAGGGGGTCATAATGTTTTGGCTCTTGAGTGTATATTTATCTACTAAATAAATATATTTTCAAAACTTGAGTTGGTAAAACTCCCGTCTAATCTCTTTAAAATAGTGATAATAAATAATTTCCGTTTTGATATTTTGGTAAATCATTTATTTTCCCATTCTAAATAATAAGATTCAGTTTGAAGCTAAAACATATAAAACATTCATTCTAGACTAAAATTAGTTAAAGGGATTACGTAGAACTTTCATTTCGTAAAAATACCTTCTGATACTTACAAGATATTGTTTCTTTTCAATATAAATTTGGAACTTTGAAATAAAAATATTATAAAATCTTTTACTGCTTCGTTAACAAATAAACATATATTAAAATTTTTTTTCGCATAAAAACAAATATTAAAAACATAATGTGTTTTTAATCTATCTGTTTAACTATGCAGTTTAAATAGCTTGAAAACTTCATACTGTACATATTTTTAAAATTATTCTCGCCAGGTATTCTTTTTAAAACATATATTTCTATAAAAAAGGAATTCATATATAGTTTTATTATTTCTTATTTAAAGGTTGATGTAAAAAGTGTTTAACTACTATACACAAAATAGAATGAGAAAGATATCAATTAAAAAATTATTTTTTGTAGCAATAGAAATCTAGATATAAGGTGTAAAAAACAGTGTTTATTTATTCATAACAATGTAAAGTAAATATAAAAGAATGGTTTCACATTGCTGTTAAAATATGCAGAACTCAGTGCAATAATACAACCCATTAATATTTATGTTCTCCGTTTGAATTTTTTTTTTGGGAAATTAAGCAAAATGGAATAAAAATCAGTCAAAAAAAAGGAAGAAAAATTCAATAACTTTTAAATCTATTATATATTTCTCTAGAAAGATATTTTGAAGCTTAATTTATTGTGCAAAGGTAAAACATGCAAAAATATTTATATAAGACGGCATTTTCTGATTTTAAAAATTTGTTTTCATATCTGCACACTTTTGAAAAGAAAATATTTTTTCCAATCAATATATTGCTTCTTTTAACACTTTATAAATATTTATGACTCTTTCATTAATAGTTTCTTTATCTCTTAAAAGGGGAGGATTTTGAGAAAATGTACCATGTTATTCAGCGACACACACAAACAAAAAGTTATATATATGTATATATGTAATGATATTATCACTTTCGGATCTGATTCTGTTTTTCCGGTAATCCTTTCAAGCAACCCTAGCGAATGTTCTCGAATGTTCCCTTGTCGATTTCTTCCGGTTGCATAGATTGTAAGGAATTTGCACCCACGACTTTGTGTGCTCTAGATGACATCGGGAGAATCGCCCCATTTGACCCCTTCCACGCGGCGTTTCTTAGGAGAAATAAGAAGCCGGCCGGCAAAGGAGGCTGATAACGTTTTTCGGAGGCACTGGTGGATGTTTTTGCAGGTTCTCGGAGAAGGAGTGTATGCCCTTTTCGGCAGGGCTCAAGTTTCCAGACAACCCCCCTTCCTGAAGAAGGAAGGGGGCAGTTGGTGTTCAGAGAGTTGGGGAGTCGAGATAGAGCCGCCAGCCGAGAAACATCTCTCTCTAGGCTGATGTGAAAAAAGACGACGCTCGGTCATTTAAAAAATCTAGCTAGGACTGGCTCTGAGACTCATTGATGTTTGATTTTCTTTAATTTGTTATTTCATGTTGCAAAAATGTAAATAAATGTTGTTTTGTCCGTCCAAGTTTCCGGAGAAATTATATTTAAGTACATGCATCCCAGTGACCACTGTCGAACATACCTGCCCCCGTACAGTAGGCGGGCAGGTCCCACGAAAGTATAGTGCCCCAGAACAGGGTGTTATTACATAGATGAAAATAGAGTTTTGATGTTTAAGTTACGTCATTCACGTGACTTATAGTGATTGATAATTGGCTGGTACAAACAACTATAAAAAGAGATTGTACAATGTTTGAGGACAGTTGGAAGTTTCTTTCCTAAGAGAAAATATGAATAAACTGCGATAGTTTGATATTCCATTTGTCCTTATTTCGTTGTCCTTCTTGTCGCAAGTTTCACGACTGCACTGAGGCGGAAAATTTTTTGCTCTTAACTACCTTCGAGAAGAGACAAAAATCTTCATTTCATATACATATATATATACACCCCCCCACATATATATAACTATTTGTTTATCTATCTATCTATATATATGCATAAATATATGAGTACTTGTGTATGTTTCTATATGTATATATATTTGTATATACACCTATCTGTTAGAACAGTTTGCTACTCTTTGAGTACTCGTGCGGAAGAGTTTAATAATATAAAAGTTTAATGTAGTTTAATAATATAAAAAATTTTAACATTATTTCATGTAATCATCATATATTGTCAACTTTTATATCCTAAAAACAGTAAGAAAACAAATTATTTAATCTTCTAGAGTGAAATAGCCGAAAGATGGCCGATTGGTTAGGGTGCTGGCCTTCGGTACTAGAGTTCATGGGTTTGAATTCCAGAGTGGCATGGATGTTCGTAGCCGTTCGGAATCGGCTTTAAGCTGTAGGTCCCGGTCTCATTAACCCTCGTGTGCAAAAAGTAGATCGTGGCAACTAAACTAATCTAAAATGAAGTAAAACAATAATATTCATAAATTTTAGTATAATAAGAAAACCGTAACTTTTGTGATTGTAACCGTAATTGTAAAGTTTTTCAACAATTATTTATCGTTTTTATGCATAATGTTATCGTTATATGCATAGCGAATCTAAATTAGAACAAGACAACTCACCATTATCCGATTCATTCTCAGAAAGCTCTAGCAACAAATTAGCAATTTCATCAGGGCTTAGACCTTTTCTACGAGCTACATTTCACTAGTGTCTGCTCTGTAACAAAACAAAGTACGTAATATTGTAAAATGAAAAAACAATAAAATTCATAAATATTAGTATAATATGAAAAATCATAATTTTTGTGAGAATACAAGTTTTTCAATATTTATTTATCGTTTTTATGCATAATGTTATCGTTATATGCATAATGAATCTAAATTAGAACAAGACAGCTCACCATCCTTCCATTCATTTTAGAAAGCTCTAGCAACAAATTAGCAGTTTGATTAGAGCTTGGATCATTTTTACGAGCCATCGTTTCAGAGGGTCTGCTCTGCGCAAGGTTCGATAATTGAATGATTTTTTTTTATGAGAAGATAAGCAAATGTTTTCTAACAAAACACTTAAGGCCCTTCCACACTATGGTCCACTGCAAGCCATTACCACCGTCTGGAGGGGGTATGGCTTATAGTGGTAGATGGCGGCAGACGATAAAATAGCCTTGGCGGACGATGGCTTCGGAGGCGGTTTTTCTCCAAAGATCAAAGGCAGCCAGATGCGCAACTAAAGTGCGCAGTAGACTCTATGGACGAATCCACGCGTTCGGCTCATTTAGTGGCCCAGCGTGTGGATGCAACCCGTGAAACATCGATAAAGGTCACCATCAGGAAGTGGTGAACAATTGGCCATAGTGTGGAGGCTACATTGGACATAACAAGTTTAGTATAATTCATTTCCTCTGTGAACCCAATAACACTGCATTCAAGATCAAACAAATGTGCGATACTACTTTGGGTAGTTTATTTTACTAATGCTATCTACTTAGTGAACTATCTTTTGTTGAACGACAGCTATTTATAATGATAAATTGCCTTGGTGTTGGACGGTCTAGGTATATATAGTTATAAAAGCTCTCCTAATTAACCTAGAGCCACAAAAATGTTTTCTGCTTAATCGCTATAGAAAATGATTAAAAGTCACAACAAATTTTCAAATTCACTGCAAAAATATGAAAAGGAGAAGAAACTAAACAGGATCTGATGTCCAATCGACACCGACGGAAGTTCTATTGTTAATATAAATTATCTTCTCAACTATTTCTATGGTATGGTTATGCTACCAAATCCCCCGAAATGAAATACGGATTTAAACACATACGAGGTAAACATTAGTTATTCTGTTCCGTCTTAAGTTAGGAAAGAAGCGATTTTTCAGTTATGACAGATTTGATAATAAAGTACATCAAAAATACGCCTTTCTATGGAGGTGAATATTGAAAAGATAAAGTGCTTGACACACTGGGGAGATATCCATTCTAAAATTCTGGATAAAACGTGAGTATACGCATAATTTGTGAAAAGAAATATTAAATGAATATCCATTACAGACAATGAACGGTAGTTACCATGGTAGTAAATCACTGATATCATGTCGAAGTCGATTTAGTAAAAGATATATTTTGTCGTTTTATTCGCTATTAGATAGCACAGAAGTTGAAAGTTAAGTGACGCTTCGCTTCTGTGCTCTTTTATTTTGAAGAACACATAAAATGTATTGTAATTGTGAAATGTTACAACTTGAGTTTTTCATATATGTAGATGTTTTAGTTGTGCCTGAGTTTGAAACAAACACATTCGGTATTATATCTCTTTTTGTGTATAATTGTCTTCTACGTGGGTTGTCAACACGATAATATTTAACACTGAGATAGATGGATAAAATTTGGTATGAGGTCTTTATACCAAAAATGTAGATCTGAGTATCTAATTTTGGATGTAGAAAATCAAGTTAGTCAACTGAAAAATGGGTTTTATATAAAGGCATAGCTGTACTAGTCCCAGTTCGGTCATTTTGCCAATTTTTGATCTCAGCCATTTTAGATGCTTTCTATACTTTTAATACTGCCTGTCGAAAGTCTTATTTATATATGGGTACTAACATACGATCGGAGCTATTTTATTACAGGAGCACAATATAGGAAGCCAACATTACTTCTTAGAACAACACAAACAAAGAGAATTCCCGTAATTTAGAAGCAGAGATCAAGCAGAAGACCCACAGAATTGCCCTGCCACCTTCAAAGGTATCGTTTGGTATATTCTGATTTGACAAAAATATTGTAGACAATCCGGGTTTTTGATACATTAAAAATAATATGATGAATAATGTGAATATACAGTTATTATATCTTACTGATTACGTTTAGTGTCAGCAAATATAATTCTGTTATGTATTCCTACCAACACAATTTTTCATAATTAAATGGAGGCTATTATCAAAGATAATTTTCATAAATAGTATTAGTCACTTTTAAGAAGAAATTTATTTCTCTTATTTCAAAAGACTGTTAAATCTCTCTATGCATATATATATATATATATATATATATATATATATATATATATATATATATATATAT
>CM063508.1:150275220-150280220 GCA_032207245.1 Pardosa pseudoannulata
TGTATTGTGCATTTAGAGATTATCAGGAACACACTCTAATGTTACTATATAGTTAAATGTATCTAGTAGTTTCAAACATTTTCTAAGAAATAAAATACGTTTTTTTAATTTTAGTTCGAGAAAATATTGAATCTATATTTATCCTTCTTAGAGGTTTCTTAAGAGTCTGGAATGCATAATAAAATATAATTATAAATTTAAAATTTAGATAGATAAATCTCCATAAAGAAAATAGTATCGCAAAATAAAAAAAATGTAAGTTTGTGTAGATTTTATTTTTTAAATGTGACTAGACATTCGTAGGAGTTTAGAAAAGACAACCAATAACGCTATTCATAAGATCTATTCATGTTTTTAAAATTTGTGAGCATAACTTTTTTTCATACGAAATAATGCTCTTGCCAATAAAAGGGCTTTATTAGAATGTCAATAACTAATAATGAGTCTTAGAAATTTCATAAGAAGGGAACTTTTATTTAAAATTTCTTATACATTTTAAAATTTAATATTGAGTCATTGAATATACAAATACAGATTAAAGTATTGTAAACAAATCTTAATTCTAACCAATAAGATCCTTCTACACTTTTATTCCTTTTAAGCTTCGAATTTCTTGGAAAAGAATCATCATTAAGGAAAATAACATTTTTCAATTATCTTATAGAATAAGAATGTGTGTGTCTTCTCTGTCCATAGACTCAAAAACTATGCATCCAATCGCCGTGAAAATTGGGAAATGAAAAAAAAAAAAGTCGAAATTCTTCCTTATTTAATTTCCGTCATTATTAAAATTTCCTGGATTAACGCAAACGATTAATTTTTAATTATCGATCATACTAGGAAAGAGAATGTTTCTATTCTGCAATTGACGTCATCAAGTAATTGTTTTAAACGCATTTATTAAAAGCAAGATTAAAATGTTCAATTCATCACATAATAAATAGGAAATGATATTTTTCTATCATTATAGAACATTTAAATATTTCATTTATTCATTTCTATTTTATATATTTAAAATCGTCTGCTTAGTAGATTTGAATGAAATGAGATAGAATATTATTTCATTTCTATGTGACGCAAATTATAGCATTTTATATGAGAACTAATTTTAAATTTATTCTCATTTTTGTTACAATGAAATGCATATAAACAAAAAAAAAAAAAAATTTTCAGGACTCTCATGGCCAAATAAAAAAATTTTATATACTTATCTTCATATTCATATGGTTTCGATATAATTGTGTTTTCTGTTCATACAAAACTATGTGGTTTGTCATAAATTTCTTAATTTGGAAAACATTTATTACTAAACAAAATTAGCACTGTTCTGTCAAAACCTGTGCTTTATTCTATCATGAATATGCAAGATCTTTATTTTAATCAACGTACAAAATACAGTAATGCAATTTATAATTATTTTCATAAAAAAAGTTTGAGCAAATTTAATATAAGACAAATTCGATTATAAAACTTAATGTTATAATACTATGATAAAAATATATAAACATAATACTCGAAGAACTTTTAGAATTTAGAAGTTATTCACGAAAATAAATCTTTGTTTAAAAGTAAATATATTAAGTTCACCGTAGCGAAGCACGCAAACTACTAATATCTTATAGATAAGAATTCATTTTTCAATGTATGCATCTTACATTATAACTGCCAACTGATTAGCTTTCTTGTCATAGTCCGGATAAAAAAAGGAAAAAAAAACATAGGAGCTACAACAATATTTATTGTAATTGCACATTTAGAATTTCTGGATTAGATGAATATGTATAATTTTCTTTGAAAAGTAATATACTGCGAGAGAATACTTGCTTATATTGTGCATTTAGCGATTATCATGAACACACTCTAATGTTACTATATAATTAAATGTATCTAGTATTTTCAAAACATTTTCTAAGAATTAGAATAGGTTATTTTTTTAATTTTAGTTCAAGAAAATATTGAATTTATATTTATCCTTCTTAGAGGCTTCTTAAGGGTCTGGAATGCATAATAAAGGATAATTATAAATTTAAAATTTGGGTAGATAAATCTTCATAAAGAAAATAGTATCGCAAAATAAAGAAAATGTAAGTTTGTGTAGATTTTTTTTTCAAATGTGACTAGGCATTCGTAGGAGTTTAGAAAAGACAACCAATAACGCTATTCAAAAGAGCTATTCATGTTTTTAAAATTTGTGAGCATAACTCTTTTTTTTTCATACGAAATAATATAACAGTAAATGAATTGGAGCTAACAATGGTTATAAGTTTCTATTCACGAGGATTTCGATCTTTCTCACTGATAATAAATTGAAAATACTTCTAAATAACTGTTTATGAAATTATATGTTTTCTTTTATTATAGCATTCACGCTTCATCATAGTATACAAGATTCTTTTTTGAAAACAGCTATTCAACAATAGATTTACCAGAATATAGCAACTCTTGCCAATAAAAGGGTTTTATTAGAATGTCAATAACTAATAATGAGTCTCAGGAATTTCAAAAGAAGGGAACTTTTATGTAAAATTTCTTATACTTTTTAAAACTTAATATTCAGTCATTGAATACACAAATACAGATTGAAGTACTGTAAACAGATCTTAATTCTAACCAATACGATCCTTCTATGTTTTATTCCTTTTCACCTCAGAATTTCTTGGAAAAGAATTATCATAAACTAAGCAAAAGAACACTTTTCAACTATCTTATAGAATAAAAATGTTTTAGAGAATATTTTATTAAAGCATTGTAAAAGAACTGGAATTTTTTAAAGCTGAGATAAAGTAGGAAATTAAGGGCTAATTAAGGAAATAGAAGCTCTGGAGAGTTACTATGAATTTATCTTTATAAATGTGTTTGTAATCTTTTTTTAAAAGTTTTTCTCTGTATAAAATATTAAATGCACATTCTTATAGACTAGACATATAAAAGGAAAGTACCTTTATACTAGACTGAATATGTTTTTCATTCAGTTTAGAATATGTTAGGAAGTGAATTAAAAAAGAAGAGTTTTATAGATATTTATTGTCTGCTGTTGAATTACAATTTAGACTTTGAATTAGAAAACTAAGAAAGCTGAATTTTATTTCTTTTAAATTAAGCCTACAAAAAGATTTTGTCAGCTTAACAATACGCGAATAAAATAATTGAACTGAATTTTATGTGTAATTCCTTTTAAAAGATAAATTATCTTTTAGTAAAGTATCGAATTTAACGATAGCTGGTTAAATTTTATGAAAATTTATATCATGAGATATTTTATATTGACGTTTTTAATACAAAACTTGTGCACTTTACTTTTGTATATTCTAACTATAGCTAGAAGGGAGCAAGTTATTAGTTAATATAAAATCTTTTCGGCATAATTAATATCCTATTCTTAAAACAAAACACATAATTTATACTTCAGTGAAAAACCTTTATGATCAGTGGTCAAACATTCAGTTCAAAAGAATATCAATCGGAACCAAAAACCAATATTGAGAAATTTAATATCAATATAGTTTGTATGTATTAGAATGCCAATGAGATAAAAATATTTTAGCTCTTTAGAATCAATTTTAAGAGTTATATTTTATGAAAATATATATCATGAAATACTTTATATATATTGATGCTTTTAATACAGAACTTGTGCACTTTACTTTTGTATATTCTAACTATAGCTAGAGGGGAGAAAGTTATTAGTTAATATAAAATCTTTTCGGCATAATTAATATTCTATGCTTCTATTTTTAAATCAAAACACATAATTTATATTTCAGTGAAGAAATTTTATGATCAGTGGTCAAATATCAGGTTCAAAAGAATATCAATCGTAATCAAAAACCAATAGTAAGATATTTAATATCAATATAGTTTGTATGTATTAGAACACCAATGAAATAAAAATATTTTAGCTCTTTAGAATCAATTTTAAGAGTTATCCAACGGTGTGGTGTACACTAAAGTATCAAATCACCGAGTTATAGTTTTCAACGAAACAACTATAAAAGAACGATGTCAAAGAAATATGAAGTTTTTCTAGATGCAAAATATTTGGAGAAACCACATAGATTTATTTCATCTTTTATGAAAGTTCCCCGTATTTAGACATGAATCCAAAAGAAGTATTTTAACAACTATCTAAGGGTAATGTGTTTACCAAAACACTTTAAAATTTGTTTTAAGATGACTTCGTATATTTTCCCGTCTTCTGGATATTACCATTTTTGTCATCGTACACAAGAGATAAAAGAATCTTATCCAACCAGAAATGCGAAGAGTCAGCACGTGACTATACCCGGATATTCTGCAACTCTTCAATTGTTCTGAATTTCGGAATCTTTAAAATACTTTCACTTTCAAATTCTTTGAAGAGACTGTATAAGAATAGCCAAAAAGTATAATAAAATACATCTTAAATTCCACAGTGGCATTAAAATCCGTTTTGGATTTTCAATATAATCTATAGGCATTAACAAGCCAGGACAGCATTTGTAGTGTCATTTTATCACCGGTGCATTAAACTGTAGCATTAAATATCAATATTTCTATTAGCATAATTAAACTATGTTAAACGTTATCACTTAAGCACTGGGTTGTCCATTTTAAAGCATTGTCTATATTGAAGCATATATACGTATCCTACTAATATATTATATTTGTAAAATCAAGAAAATTTTATAATAAACAGAAATATAAGATAAATAATATGTTTTATATCTATATAGTTATCACTCTACACCAGGGATGGACAAACTTTTTCGGCCGTGGGCCAAAAATCGACAGAAAATAAGTTTGGTGGGCCAAGATAATTTTTTCTAAAATTTTAAAAACAATATACAAGTACCTAATGGTTTAAATACTTTAATGAGATGAATGAATTTGCTATTTCATTTTTTAAAAGTTCCTTATACTGAGGTTCGAAGTGAGATGCACTAATTTTAAGGAACGATGCTAAATGCTCATCTGTCAGTCTACTTCTGAAATTATCCTTTCTAAGGTTCAAAGTTGAAAAC
>CM063508.1:150285220-150295220 GCA_032207245.1 Pardosa pseudoannulata
TGCCATACAAAGTCCAGTCTTTTTTCAGCTATGAATGCTATTTATCTTTGTTTATATAGTTGTCATTTATCATGTTTGACGAATTCAAAATTTTCCTTTATGGAATGAGCATACAAGACTTTAAAATTCTTACAGAAATTTCTAGTCTGGTAGCTCCAGTAGACAAATACTGCGAAAAAATTATTATAGGTATCCTAATTCCTGTCGAACCGAACTGGCTTAAAATTTTTCATTAAGTGAGCTATAAATATATTAGACTTTCAAAACTTTCATATAGAGCATGTGCACTTCTATTGAGGCTATCTTTGATACTCTTTTTGCTATCAGTAACAAGAATAAAAACAAAGTTAGGTTATTGACGTTGCTAACTATTGACTAGCAGTTGACTTAGTGATTCCACATTATTTCCTCAAAAACGTATAAATAAAAAAGTTAATTTACTTCAAACTCAATCAACTTGAGCTAAGGATACTATATGTTACGTAAGTATTCTTCCGTTTATTTATGTATTTTTAAAATGAACTCTTTTGAGTAAAACAAAAAACAAACTATATCTTTTATTCCAATATTTTCACTGCTTTGATATCAGATTATGGAAATGATTATATACTGTATACACTTTAATTGTATTTATTAATTTTAAATTAACACACACACACACACACACACACACACACACACATATATATATATATATATATATATATATATATACATATATATATAAACTATATCTCTGGGCTTATTTATCTGCTTTGTTATCCTATTTTACAAAAGAATTGCATTTAAACTATCACGGAAATATACCAATTGATTAATAACTCTTTACAATGCATTAAATAAGTACTAATGTTTTTATAAAGTTTTTCAATAGCCATAATATTTGGAAATTTTTTGTAAAACACCTTGTTTATGATATTAGAAAAGTCAGATAGTGTTTGCAATCAATCCTGTTTTCAGTAACATTTATTATGTTGTATAGTTGTTAGTCTGTATAACATAATTATTCTATAGTGTTCAAAATTTCGATGAACATATTTTCGGTTTTATTCCATTAATTTCCAAACGACGCTTCGTCCTCGTCATCCTGTGAGTAACAAATATTACACTGACTGTCTCAAACCACCATATAACGGTATGTAAGTGTTTTCTTTTAGAGAGAGTCCCCTAGACATGATGTCAGAATAAACTAAAAAATTTTATTTCCAAATTTTCTTGTATTCTCTTTTATCCCCACCATATCCAGCATGGATACTATTTTTTCACTTTTGGTGGGTTTAAGACGTCCATTAATACACACATACATTCATATATATAAATACACACACACACACACACACACACACACACACACACACACACATATCTATATATATATATATATATATATATATATATATATATATGCACATGCATAAATTGTCTGCAAGAGTCCGATGTGGCCATGCATTGTCTGCCTTACTGTGGCCAGACGCCTTAGCGGGCCTATTCGGCTGCTCCCAGTTGAAAGTTGGCTACTGACGCCACCTTTTATAATGTTGCAGATATCACAAAAACTGGACAACTCATTAATGGAGTTGTGTCCTCTTTACGGACGAGAGTCGATTCTGTACCAGAAGTGATTCTCTACGCGTTTTGATTTGGAGAGAGGCCGGGGCCCTGTTTTATCTGGGACTCCATTACGGTGGTCCTGGAGTTCTTGTCTGGGGAGGCATTATGCTGAACGGTCGAACTGAGCTCCACGTTTTCCACAGAGATTCTGTAACTGGGGATAGCAATTATGAGGAGGTACTCCTTCCCCATGTGAACCTGTTCCGAGGTGCCATTGGCCCAGACCTCATCTTTATGGATGACAATGCACTATGATATCGGACTCTTGCTGTTGAGAATCTGCTGGAAAGTGAAGATATCACTCGAATGGATTGCCCAGCGACCTCCCCTGATTTAAACCCCATCGAACATGTGTGGTATGCTTTGGGGAGACCCATTGCAGCACGCTTACATCCTACGGAGAATACCCAACAACTCAAACTGATGCTGATTACGGATTGGGCATTCCTACCGCAAGAAATTTTGGAGCAGCTAGTTCTGAATATGGGGAGACGGTGCGAAACAACCATTCCAGTTAGGGGAGGGCATATCCTATATTAAGGAAGCTCCTTATCTATCCAAGATTGTCTATCCAAGAGGAAGTTCTTTCTCTTGGATAGACAATCATGACTCACGATACTATGAGTTCAATAAAGCTTGTTTTTGTTTGATTCTATACCGTATGCATTGTATTCCTTTTTCATCGTTGATGTTTCCGTTATCCTTTGCGTACATAATACTCTCTCTCATATCTGAATTTCATGTCTCTCAAATGATTCCTGGTGGATTTATGGCAAAAAACTCATCTGTTGCTTAAGTATTGCACACTAGTGTAAATAATACTTTAAATTAGAGTATTGATTTAACATACAATACTAAAAGTCAATATGAGGTAGAAATCACTTAAAGTATTTTTAATATATAATGAAAATTGTATTTTAAAAGATTGTATTTTAAAAATAGAGCAATTTTTATTTTAAAAAAATATAATCTTATTGTGTTTAAAATCACATCTCGGCTCTGAAGGAGGGTAGGCTCTGATTCGTAATTAATTCATATACCTATAATTATTATTAATTTTTTATTGTTTGGAGCCCATAATAACTTCAACTTTGGTAATATTATCTTCATATATAGAGTCATGAATATTCAATAGGCATATTTTCATTACCTTCATGTTTAACTAATTTCATGTTTATAGATTTTTATGAAAAGGAAATTTATTTTTTGCATGCAGAAATTTTCTTTACATTGAATAATTAACTTGCTAGGCACCAAGGTACAAACAATTTATACTGTCGCTTTGAGTTTCAGAAGAAATAATTTCCATTTTAATCGTGTTTAAATGCTTAAAAAGGTTATCCTGATCGTGACAATGCAATGTGACATTACCATACGTTTATATTAATCGTTCATTCGGTAAATAAAAACTTTTGGTGTACGAAATGAAAATTTCAGGAGAATAATAAATGCTATAAGTAAAGGGAAAACTTGTTATTGATATTGATGTATTCATTGGGCTATAAATGTAGTTAAAAGCTGAACAATCGTTACATTTTTATAGTTCATAGTAATTCTCCGAAAATATGATTTTGAATTGGATTGTATTTCAATATGTACTTTCGAGTAGTTTTTATTTATAACTTATATTGGAATTTTGAAATATTTTATGCTATGTTACAGATGAATCTGATGACACAGAAAAGTATTGCAATAATTAGATTCTAACATTGATATAAAATAAGTATATGTTATTTTACTACTGCACTGCGATAAATGTAATAATTTTAGTGCATGAAGTTTCATGTTTAATATATTTTATATTTATACATTTTTATGAAGAAAAATTTATTTTCAGTAGACATAAGCTAAATAATTAACTTGTTAGGTAACAAACTACAAAATTTATTAATTTATAATAAAGTAGGAAGTTCCTTTTAACTGATAATGTACTTATGAAAATGAATTTATTCTTCCGATACTATATTTTTTTAGAAACAATCGATATCTATACCTTAATTCGTAGACAACTCAAGCTATATTGATTTTAATAGCAGAGGAGTATATTAAACAGAGAGACAGTGTGTTACTAGAGAGAGACATTATGTCAGAGAAAATAAATTTTTTAAATAAAAGTTAAAACTGAAAAGAATAGATACGATTTTAAAAACTTCGTTTATAAAATAGTAACAAGATATAAATACAAAATTTATGATAAAAAATATTGGTTTTATTGCTTTTATTAAATGCATTCTTAACCTCAATTTAGGTACAGTTAAAATCTTTAACACTAGATTTACGGATGTTGATAATATACCTATTTTTACTGAAGTGAGCCAGTTTGACTCATACAAGTAAACTGAGTTTTTGTAGAAAAAATAGTTCCAAATTAATTTAAATAAAATGTTTATTATTGAAAAATTCATGTAAAATATTTTTTACATATAAAATCTATTTTTGAAACACATTTCTATTACATTTAGCACAATGGTTTCTATATTTGTTTCTTTTGCATGATTGTTGAACTTGACACTTCTTCCGTGAGTCAGTAGCATGAATTTCTGTCATTGGAATGGAAGTGTTCTCGACTTCTTCACTATATTTACTTCTTACCTCTTCAGCCAATTGGAAAATATCCCAGGCCTGATAGGACCAATAGATTTCATGTTATGCGATTAACTGTTAAACCATTCTATGAGTCAAATTGATTTACAATAGGTATGTCACATTTGATAATGCGAAATGAAGGGTTCTGTGGGGAAGAGGAATAAAAGTTTACATATATTTTATTACTTAACTAAAAATCAACGTATGTTTTTGAAAAGTGATATTAAAGTTTTATATATATATAGTGATCAAATTTTTAATGAGTCAAATTGGCTTGGTCCATAAATCTAGTATTAAAGACAAATAAATGAAATTTTCTATTGTAAAAATAACGATAATCTATAATAATATTATTGTAATGTACATACAACCTAAACACCAGTGTTCGTTACAAGGGGGAAACACAGAATGAATATAATACTTTATATTGAGATTTAGACATTTATTCTATACATTCATTTACAAATATATCCTTGGTTATCATATATCATAATCATCAATTATTTATGTCTTCTATTTACACTATAATTATCACAATTCTCTTTATAAGGAGTTATTATTATTAACAGAGGCCTAAGTTAAGTGACTGTAGATATTATTTTATAAATTTCCTCCATTAAAGTCACAGGGGAGCAGGCACGGGCTTTTCTCCCTACGTCAGTCTTCAGTTGGTGCAGAGGGTCAGGTAGAGGCTTTCCTCATACGGTGAGTCGGTCTGGATATTCGGGCGCACGGAACGAGTCGATGCTGGTGGATTCTTGTCCCACTTCTTTCGAATCCCGACTTCAACTCCTTAACTTCGTTTCCCAAATCCTCACCTCCGTTCCAACACCCCTTTTTTCTCCCTCTCCAATCACTTGTTTTCGGGAAATTTTCTGACATCTGCATGCCCTTTGGGAGTGCAGGTGGGCTCATTAAAGTAGCCCCTTTTATGCAAGCTGACATTACTTTTGAGCCCCTGCTCCCACAATTCACGGTTACAGCTCTGTGCGAGCTTGATCGTTACGCTGCCATTCCGTGATCTATACCTTCTCTGCAGGGGTTCCTAAACTTGACGTGAACAATTGGAGTCCTAAATTCCTCTAGAAAAATCCTCCCACAACTGTGCATGTACTTGCAGATCCCCGTGGGAAAGTACCTCGGTACAAATATATTCTACAAAAGCTTTTGTTTAAACAACAACATTGAAAATTACAGAAAATGATTTAAAATTCTTTCTTAGTATTAAATGTTTCTAAATTAAATATATGTGTCATTTAGTTTTCCCCCTATTCTACTTTTTATCATTTAATGTCTTCATTTCTGTCCCCATACTAAACAGGTAAAGGATAAGTTAAATGGATGTTTTAGAAAAGTTTACTTCTATAACATTTAAAATCAAACGTTTTGAAAGTCAATATACTATTCTTAAATTTTACTTTAAATACAAAATGTAACATGTGTATTGACTATTATTTAAATACGATGGTTATGTGTTCAAGTGTAATATATGTTCTTAAAAAGTTACTTACAATCGCTCCGTTTTCCTTGACAGGATCTTTTCTATGCTCTTAATTCATGTATTAGAATATAGTATATTATTCAACGTATGAACTATTATAAACATGTTCTTGAAATGATTCTAAATAAAAAGAGGCATTCAGCAGAAAAATGAAAAGTGCGAAATGTGCATTCCAGAGAGGCTTCAAAACAAATTACAAACGAATAAAGATGACAGAAGCATTTAATTTTATCCAAGCTTAGTCGGTAAATTTCGGTGAATAAAACTCGTAGTTTAGAAGTTTAGAAAATGCATCCAGACAATATAGTACGACTTCTTCAAATGCTCGAACATTTATTACAAATAGCTATTCTTTGATGACTCATGATATTATATCAATTGTTTATCTTTCTCAAGTAGAACTGTCTTTTCGTTCATTTTAGACAAACAGATAAAAATTCTGACTTGACTCCGCCGTTACTTTTGAATACGTTACCCTTTTCTCAAATTTATTCTAAAGGGAATTTTCAATGCGTTTCCTTTTAAGATAGTATAACAAAATCTTAAAAGTTTTGTTACATCATCGTAGATATGTTGACATAAATAGAGTAATTTACTTCTCTTAAAAGAACTCCTGTGCATTAATAAAATAAAAACAAACCCTAACTTTATCCTAACAATCAAAGGATATATAGTTTAACAAATCTACTACTTTCTATCAAATTGTTGCTTCTCCGCTTTCTTATCCTATTTATATTTTCTACCACAGCATAAAATAAGGTATATTTCAAATAAATACATAAAGTATTATCTATTTAAAGGCCATTGGAACACCAAATTTTAAAAACTATTTTAAAGGATACCTTTTAGCGCAAGAAAACATAACTAGACACAAAATTAAAAATAAACACGATTTATGAAATTGGGTCAAATTTTGAAGTAAAATAATATAGTAAAAAAAAACATCACTTTTAAAAAGTTATTTTTTTTCTTAAATCACGTGACTGGTCTATAGTCAAACATTTAGGGGTAACTATAGGTACAGGATAATATGGAATCCAATATAATAGACATACAAAAGTTTGCTTCAAGCACATGTTCTTGGTAGTATAAGTAATTCCGGTGGGTTGTAAAATATAATTGTAAGTACTTATCAGGAAATTAAAGCATTTTTCTTCTAATATGAGAATAGAAATATATGTATTCTAAGATTTTATGTACAATATTCGTACCACATTGTCAATATATAAGAGCTTTGGAGAATCAGGATATTCTGGATATTTTGTTTGTTAAAGGGCATGCGATTTATAGCATGTGGATATTTTGGGGAAAATAACTGTTCATCTTCCACACATGAAAGAAAGAAACCCTTCGTTTTGCCACACTGTTCATTTTAAGACTATGTTCTTTATTTACACTAGCTGCATAGCAGAAAATGTTCCACACAGAAGATTGCAATTTGAAACGGAGCCTCTGTCACAAATTTTTGAAATAGGGAGATCTAAACAGGTTAATACATCTTGTCGAACAGTTTTTCAATGTAATCCCATGATTCCTGTAGGTTCACTAGTGGAGGAGTTTAGAGGAAGAATTCAGTCTGTCCGAGAAAGAAGAATCTGGTTTGCCTGGACAAATTTTAAATCTAACAAGATGTGCATCTGAGATCCTCACTTCTAAAACTGCCTTCTGATCTCTGCAACAGTTGTTAACTTGTGTGAGAATTAGCTAAGCAAAACGTGTCAGCTTTATCGGCCACCTTTTACAAAGGCATAACAAATGTCGTACTGTAATACAGGAATTTTTATGTTATTCGGTATTCGTAACATAATAGAAACTAATTTAATCATAAACATCCGATCAACTAGTGTAGAGAATATCTTCAACTGGTGAATTACTTTGCATCAGAATTAGTTCTTCATTAGGCGATAAAACTTATGGGGAAATTAAACAATTTACGAACATACTTTAAAAGAATGTTAAGTTATAAAAAATATGCATCACGTCTGTATAATTTATGCATGTCTACGTTTCAATTTCAGAGTTTTATGATCTTGAATTAATAATTTACAAATTGAGAACTAAATGAATAAATAAATGTTATTATAGAATATTTTGTTACGGTTTAAGGTTTTAAGGTTTATTAGGTTTGTATTTTACATTAATTACTACTCTCAAATTAAGACTAAAAACTGAAAATTATATGCATTTATTATTTTCTACCTACTTTCTTTTGGGCGGTGGTAGTGGATTAACGGTAAAGCGGTATTCAGATCTTTATTTACCAAATTACAGTTATAAATTAGTAAATTTTCAGCCTTAGTGCCTAGGGATTCGCATTTGTGTAGGCGTTATATCTAGACACTGTTCTTGCCTAAAATCTTCCAGCACGTGTTTTCATTGCAACAGGACGTCATCGAGTGGGCTTTCCGTGGGTGGAGTAAAGAGATGTACCCTCCCTTGAAGTGATTTGAACCTGGGATTTCTAATTAGAGTCTGTTGAAAGTTTTTTGTAAAAGGAAAGAGAAATTGTTCATGAGCCCATAGTGTATTTTCTTCAATAAAATTCACTGCAGATTAGTACAGAACTCGAGTTGGAAATATGTATTTGCTTCATCTTTTGCGAGTAGCATGGATTTTTTATAAATTCCTTTGCAAGTTTTGACATCGACGACTCTAATTATTTTTTCTTCTCCAGAATAAAGTGCTATTACTGATCCCAGTAGCCATTTACAAGGGTGAAGATTATCTTCTCTCATCCAAGCCCTTCCATTACGTTTAGATTATCCTTATTAATTATCCAATTAGTTCTTTCCTGTAGATTATTCCAGTTTGAAAGACTCCATCTTTTCCAGATTGTTTGCACTGGCTTCGTAATTCTTGCCAAATATTAAGACGATTTGTTTTAATATTAACCAGTGATGGTTAAACTATGGAAGTCAACAGCTTTCGAATGAGGAAATGTGCATTCTTTTACACCACAAGCAATCGTGGACGAAGATGCATGCATGTGCCAACAATTGTCGTTTAGAGTATCATTTAATATGCATAAGTAGTATCGTGCAGTCGTTCAGAACGTTTTAGGTGGTTAGACATTTATAAAAAATCCAGGTTTTCATTCTATACAGATTATATGCAGATATGTATATATATGTATAGTAAGCTAATAATGCTGTCGTAAATAAAAAAAATTGTAAATACTCCCTCCCTTACTTACTCGTATACTCAAGAAAAAATAAGCATTTTCGTTAATCATGGTTTTTATCTTACTTTTACAAAGTATATGAATACTATCACTTAAATAATATATGGGTTTTATCTATGCTAGCACTTTATTTTATAAACTTAACCCTCTAAGCAGTTGTCACGTACAATTTTCGACCTCTAAAAACATTCCAAAAATGGATGTAATGTACATTTTTGACAGTGTTTGAGGTAGGAGGGTCAGGTCGATTGTTTAGAAACTGCATCTCTCTTTGACTGACATTTATTGAGGGATGCACCCCTACTCCCTGAGGCAAAAAGACGATGATAGCTTTTCTTGGCTTTGAAAATCTCTCATTTCGAAGTATTTCGTTTGCGGCAACAGATGTATCTCTAATTGCTCCACCTAACTTTCGTAAAAAATTATAAATAATTCTCTTAAAGAATATTTTTATTTGTACTTTTAAAATCCATTATTTCTTATGGGATGATCTTCGAGACTTGACGAGCCTTATGTGTTTTAAAAATTAACAATCTATAATGTCTATTTATATATCTATTTATAACCGGAAGTAAAGGGACAATAACGAGGGTGAGTTTCTCCTATTCCATTCTAGTCAACAAAGGGTGGAATAAAAAATCATAGAACGCTTTGGCCACTGACACAATAAACCTATAGCATATTTTTGGAGACTTTTTTTAATCGGTGTATTCCACTCGGAGGGTTAAATAACAGCATCGGAAATAGGATGGTAACCGAATATAGCCATCCAGTAACCGGTAGGAACTGGTAAACTGCTATTTCCGGTTGTATGTAAAACTATGTAAATGCACTAAATTAGTGCACCATACAAATACACATAATTCTAAAAATGGTATTTTAAGATTCAAGGTGGTCCAAAATGTGAAGATCAAAATTTCATGGTCGAAATTTGGGACAATTACTATACTTTTCCTATGCCAAGTGTACGAGAAACCAAAAATACAATTTAAAAGAAAAATTTATTAATAACACAAATCTATGTTAACTCAAGTAATGACTTTCGTAATGACTTCAGTCTTTACTTTTGAACTGTAGGGAGATCATATGATATAATGCTACAATGTAGTGAGATACAAGTA
>CM063508.1:150305220-150312720 GCA_032207245.1 Pardosa pseudoannulata
TGTAATATGTGTATAATTACAGACTTGTGCAATTTAACTAATATTAACTAATCTCACCTCTCTTTTCTTCATTACGAAATTCTCTGCCTTAAAATCTATAATAGTATTTTAAATGGAAAAGTTTTGTTTTGTGCAGCTCTTCTAGTATTTGATGATTTTTAAAAATGAACTATAATCTTTACAAAACATTTTAAAATTATTCACACAAGAATACTCTATTTGATAGGAATGTATTTAATTAAAACTTAGTTATTCTTAGTGGTGATAGCTTAAACTTGAATTTGTAACATAACAACAAATTATAAGTTTATTAAATTGTTTGGGATTAAAATAGTTTTTAAGGTAATTTCAAACTTAAAAGGAAATACAAATTGACTAATTAAATATATACTTAAATAAGGATTAAGAGATCATTACTACAGTAAGCTGTTTTCTTAAAATTAACATCCAGATGATTATAGATTTATATATGCATTTTATTATATACCTTTTAGCTTAATTTTAATAATAAAAATTCTGATGGGTTGATAAATTTGTAAAACAAAATTTTTAAAACATGTTCTTGTTTTATTAATTGATTTAATTGCAATAAAGCATATATATTTTCTAATTTATTAGTATTACATTAAAGCATATATTGACTATATAAAAATCAGTCTTATCACACAATATCAAGTTCTTCAACATGAAACCGTTTCTTGAATAAGTTAATTTAAAATAATTACTAAAATATAAAAAAATCTTTTCAATCATTTAATTTTTTTAGCTTAATTATGCATTTCTATGACGTACTTCATCAGCTAGTTCATTAGAGAACATCATGATTTCTTTTTCCACTTTCCTAATTTTTTGTTTTAAAAATACTTAAATTATTGTAATATTAAGTAGAGATGCTTCTAACCAGACATTAGCTGTTTAATTACATTTTTCTTATTTAAGGATTAGAAAGTTTTCTGTAGTAACAAAATATATTACGTTATATTTAACATTTAAAGCTGAACATTTTATGTTATTAAAGAAAAAATTAAATTTGCCTATACATCTGTATTTTATTAATTATAAATTTATAAACGTTTGGAAGTTTTTGTTGTCTTCATTTCCTTTCTGAAGTCTTTGTTTTGAATGAAAAAAAATTATTAAAATTCAAATAATATTTAAATTTTAGATGATATATATTTAGTACATTAAAATCCTCTGCAATGTTGAATAGAAAGTCATTTAACTTGCAGTAAGCAAGAAATGTGTTACATTTAATGTTTTCATTAAACATTAAAAAAGATATTTTATGAAAATTAACCTTACATTTTATTCATTAATTTACTAATTATACTTATAGAAACTTGTTTGAAACGCATTATTTTCATCTATTATTTTATTAATCTTCTTACGTCTAAATGGAAATTAAAATCAAACTGCGTATTGTTCATATAGCATATTTTGATAGCCTTCTGCATTATTGCCTGTCAGTTTCCCTCCTCCGTCCTTCCGAATGGTTTTTTAAGCCTCGTTCAACTTTTTCTTTCAATTTACTTCGAGAGTAGACACTGGCTCGTTCTTTAAACTTGCCAAATTAATAGCCTAAAAATACCAATGTGAACCACATAATTGTAAAAAACCTATCTGAAATATATATTTAAAATATTTATTGTTCTATAAAACCGTTTTATATTAAGAATACAAGATGTATTTACTCATATACTCATATAACCATTTATCATAAAATAACTAATAATGTACTGATTTAACATTCATTAAAATTTAACAATTTCTGTCTTACTTGTGTTGCTTATAGGAAAGTGTTCTGGTGTAAAATATATACCTACCTACCTACCTACCTACATACATACATGCATACATACACATATATATACACACATATATATATACATATATATATATATATATACATACATACATATATATATATATATATATATATATATATATATATATATATATATATATATATATATATACATATATATATATATACATATATATATATATATATATATATATATATATATATACATATATATATATATATATATATATATATATATATATATATATATATATATATATATATATATATATATATATATATATATATATATATATATATATATATATATATATATATATATATATATATATATATATATATATATATATATATATATATATATGTGTGTGTGTGTGTGTGTGTAATGTAACTATGTAATTGCTGCGTAGAGCGCATTACATGGTAATTTTAAAGTGGTAAGTAATTTTAACTATCTGTCTTTATCGATCTAATATTTTATCATATATATATATATATATATATATATATATATATATATATATATATGTGTGTGTGTGTGTGTAAAGTCGTGATCCAGATTTAAGGTTAATGAAAAACCTACTTGATAATAATAATTTTATTAAATCATCGTTTCTTCTAAAAGCAAAACCTGCGCCATTTTCATTGTTCTTGGCAGAGACATGCGTAGAGTGTTCACAGTTCCATGTCCACGCGCTGACTGAAGCGTATCTATTTGCAAGCTCATCAAATTGTTCCAAAATGCTTCCCCTTACCAGATGATACCAAAAGCTTACGCGAGCGTGGGTCTTTTTCATTTATTTTTTTATTATAAAAGAGTTCCCTTTTTAAAATCGTTTTAACTCACATAATTTCCAACTACCCCTTTTTTAGACCTGACATATATATATATATATATATATATATATATATATATATATATATATATATATACTTTATTTCATATGAAACCCTTACTTTAAAAAGTATTGAAAGAAATTAAAAAAATTCAAACACATTAAAAACTTGTGTTGGTGCCCTTATCAACAAATATTTATTTTTTATTTGATAGAGTGATGCGATACGGCATTTTTTATCAAAGAATAATTTTCTGTGATTAGACGCCGCATCCAATCTTCTACAATCCATACAAAGTAAAGTTTTCCTTAGAAGGAAATATCACTACCCATGTTTGCTTTAACAGCACTGATGTTTGCAAAAGATATTTCATTAAAGGAACTCTTTTTCCTTTAAGCTTAAAAAAAAACAAAGTTTTAAATTCAGACATTTCCTTTAAACACTAAATTTTAATAAATAAATCCTTTAACTGTAAGAAAAACTTTATTTTATAAGTTTTGCAAAACAGCTCGAATATTTTAAATTAAAGAGCTTAGCTGAAATTATATTTTACTTACCTAAACATCATATAAAATGTGTTTATGCACAAACAAGGCTTTTAAGTATATTGAAACAGTTTTCAAGTTCTAATAAATTATACTTTCAAGAAGCAAAATTAGTGAAAAAAAATCCGATGCTTTTTTATAAAAACTCTAATAAGTAAAGTGCAAAGAACACTTCCTTTTAAGAATATTAAAAACAAATAAACACTAAAGCAAATATTAATGTTCGATTTCAGTAAGAAAAATATTTGTTTTTCAGTGTTAATAACTCAAGATTAATGATACGCGGTAAAACTCTTTTCAGTTATTAAATATTTGCAAGAAAAGCTGAACAATATTGTCTTATATTCTGAATTAAAATAACAAGTATATCAAACATAAGTTTTACGCTTTGGAGATTTATTCGATTTGATTTTAAAAGGACAAATAAAAAATAATATGTGATAAAATTGTGTATTAATATTTCTGTTCCCAATTTTTCACGAATATCTAAAAGGTACTTTTTGGTATAATCTTCTTATAACAGTATCAAAGATTAAAGAAGTGTTTTATCAATTCACCCCTCGTTTGAAAGTCAAATGAAACACAATTTGTTAGAGAATCCATTAGAGACTATTAAAGAAATTACAGTACGGCAAAAAATCATAAGGTGATAATTAGAATTTTTGTTTGATTAATTTATTACACATCATACATAAATCGCTATGATAAAAATTTCTGAAAAAAAACTTAGATTCTTAGTTATTTTTTGAACTATCAAATGTGATCGGCTAATTAACTATACACGTAGGGATTAATGTGTTAATTAAAACAAAACTCTTAGATGTGAATTTAATTTCCCGATGTTCTTTGTGATGCCTAAAGTGACATCTCCTATCATACTTTTATCGTAGTTTATTAATAAGAAATACACATATTATTTCGAAAACATGTTCAGTTTATCAGCAAAAATAACTTGATTATGTGAAAGGTAATATCTGCAAAAAGCAAAGACCTATAGCATGCTAGTATTTGATTAATGTTCAATCGCTTTTTTATAAATATTAATTACAATACTGCTGGAAGATAATTGTTTTGTTCTCTGCGTAATTGATGACTCTCACAAAGCTATAGATATTATTTCTCTTGAGATGTGTTCATTATTACTTATAATAACATCCATAAGTAAGAAAAAATAGTTTCAATACTAATATTTACTTAATGAACGATAAAACCGGCAAAAATAAAGCTATTTAGATTTAAGGAATTGTGTAACATATTAGTACATTTCAGATGGTTTGTACATTTAGGTGTTTCCTTGTGGTCTACAGTCTTTAGTTTTGATGAGAGATAATGTGATCAATATCTCAAAACAAATAATTATTAATTATATCCTTTGATAAAGGTTGATTATAACTATGCTTAAATTATTGATCTAACATTTTTGCACTTACATGAAGAATTTGAAATCTTTTTTTTTATTGAGTATTTCAAAATATAATTACAATTTTTTATAACAAAGTCCCTAAGTTAAGCTCACAAAATCATAAAGGTAAGTTTCTTTTAATAGAGGTGTGGCCTTTTACTCTACTAGCGTCAAAACTGAAGACTCTAATAAATAATTCGATTTTGTCGGTCAATATATATGAGTGAAAAAATTTGAAAGTTTTACGTCACTGTCTTTGATTGCTTATATGTAGAAACGAGCGTTAGGGGTACTCTGCAGTTATTTGTATACACATTTATATATTATTTTATATATATTATATTTTATACACATTTATATATTTTATACTCATTTATATATTATTTTACATTTATATATTATTTTCTTCAACGTTTGTTCTTCTTCGAAATCCATGAATTCAAAATGCTTAAGTTTTATATAAGTTTTAAATTTTAAATCAATTTTTTAAAACTCATATAAAACTGTCCATAAAATTAACTATAGGATTTATGGGTAAATTTAAAAACATTCTAAAGCAAGATGAGTTGTTTCCGACTTTTTAATATGTTCCGATAAATCGATTTTACATGAATTGATTTTTTACATGTTCACTAACATATCTTTGAAGTGCCTAAAGTTTACTTTATAGAGTTTAGGTGCTTCAAATGTTTTATGTATGCTTTACTTTTATTTGGTTATTAAAAGTTTATATTTTTCCTTTATAGTGAGACTTTTAACAAATAAAAATTTTAATGACTTTTACTCAATATTGGATTTTTTCGATTTCCATACATTCAAAATTAAAAGGTTTTTAAAATATATAAAATACAAATGTCAAAATACAGGTTTTCTAAAATATATTAATTAAAATTTATGCATATAATTAACAGTAACTTGTTTATTTCTTTTTTAGAATATATTAAAGTAACTGCGAATTAACATTTTATTTCTGCAGTACATTTCAGCTAAATTTCTTTTTTTTTTCAAAATAAAATGTTAGAGTTATCTAAAAGCTAATGCAATGTCTTGTAAACGGATTTGATAAGCCTAAAATACTGTAGCAAAATTATTAAAAAATTTTAAGGATTAAAAAACATTAAATTTTAATTGAATGAAATGTTTAAAGAGACATTAATTTTCTACTTTGCTTTAAATTAGTTTCTAAAATACAAAAGGATTAAAGGCTTATTGTAATCCTTAAAATATAATAAATATTTTGAAGAGTGCTGTGTCATGTTAAAGATGATTACGAACGGCTATATATTATAGAAGTAACCCGCTATCTCTTGTATCGAAGGATAACAAGCTATTCATACGATTGCCATTTGGCAGTGATTTTCGGATTTTCAATTCCTAATTTGATATTTTTACATTAAACTTCACAAATAAATTTAAAGTAAATTATTTGAGCGTTTGAGATTCACTGAATGACTCTGAAGGTTCATTCTAGCAGTAAGATTCAAACTCTCGATCTCCTGTACCCAAAAGCAACATACTACACATTCTGTTGTTATTTAGTAGTGGTTTTCGAATTTATAATTACTTTTTTGCTATTTTTTCATTAAGATTCATAAGCAAATTTTAATGTAACTTATTTGAGAGTTTGAGATTCATTGAAAGTCTTTGAAGATTCATTCTAGCAGTAGGATTTTAATCCTTGATCTATCAAACAGAATCGCTCTACCCAATCGATCGTTAATTGGTAGTGATTTTCATTTTTTTAATTACTAATATGCCATTTTTTTCATCAAAATTCAGAAATAAGTTTTAATGTGTACTATTTAAGAGTTTGTGATTCAATAAAATGTACTCTCAAAAGTAGTATTTTAGTATTTGTGTAATATATGTTGAATATTTAATACTTTGTTTTACAAATTCATGCATGTTTCTTTTAAATATAAAGAAAGAAAAATTTAAATGATGAGCAATATATAAATCTGATATCATATAAATAATTTATAAATCATCTTTTGCCATTTAAATTTTAATGTAATTTATTTTAGGTTTTTAGGTTAGATCTAGGTTAGATCTATTGAAAAGTACTTTCTCTGTTGCATATTATGTTTAAATAAAAAAAGGAAAATTCAAAGATGAGAATTATAAAGATCTTTTAAAAATTAATATTTATCTTATATTTTAATGTGAACTAACTATATTAAATTTGAGATCCCTTAAAAACTACTCTCACTGCAGTATTTGAATATTTTTTAAATATTTAAAATGTTGTAAAAATTCACTCTGCTTGCGTAGTTCTTTTAAATTCAAAGACAGGAAAATCTCAACAATGAGAATTATATATATCTCATCTCTTATAAATAATTTACACAAGATCATTTTACTTTTATTGGAAAATTTTCATGCATCTTTAAAAGAATTAATATTAAATTTATAGCTTTTTAGACATATATGTATATATAGTCTAAATAGCTATATCGCATTACTAAAAAATCATTAATATTAATAAAAAATCAAGTAATAAAGTGAAACTACCTGTAACATTCCAGTTGTTATTTTTTTATCCTAAAAACTATGCGTTAAATTTTTTTCACTAAAATATGAGAGTAAAACATGGATATATGATAGTGATGCCAGTGATTGTATATAATATATATAATCACTGGTATATTAGAAATGATTGGTTAGAGATTTTTGCCTTGAAGGACAATACTGTAATGAATTATCATAGATACACCCTATATTATGGATGGATCTAGTTACATGTATTAAAAAATCATTATTACGATATTTTTTCCATTAACTGGAATAACTGGTATTTCATTACCAAGATTCACACATGCTAATATTTGGTGCTGATGTTTATAAAATTATTTAATACAGTAAAATATTAAATGAAATTCTAGAAGATATTT
>CM063508.1:150315220-150375220 GCA_032207245.1 Pardosa pseudoannulata
CTAATACATTTTAATAATAAAAAACGTTTAAAATGTTAATTGAATAAAATCAAATTTGTCAGGGGTATTGGATATCCATACCATTGTATGTGATATAAAATTACAAAAACATATATATTATTTTTAAAGTTTAAAGACGTAATGTAACACGTTTTTCCTTAAGTTATAAGTCGTAACTTTCTATTACATGCAGTTTTTACATTGCTGAATGTTTATATAAGTTACACAGCTTTTTTAAGTAAACACAATATTTTCATCATGTACTACGACGTAATTTATCGAAATATATATTTTCTCGATGAATAGTGCAGGTGGTATTCAAAAGGGTATTGGAAAACGTAGATCTTTATCGAAAATTATTAGGTAGAGGAATTTTGAATCCCGCCCCTTTGGAGAGATAATATTGACATTATATTACATTAACGAAATATTTTAACTTATGTTCTTGTAAAAGATAAGCATAGAATTTTTCACTTATAGTAGATTTAAGTTATTCTAGACAGAAGGTATTCAAATGATATAGTATTGGAAAAGGTATAGTGTTGTATTTGTTGATTCAAATACATTATAATCAATGAATTTCTAATTACAAATTTTTTTATATGTTTGGGATGATATTTTAAAGGTATTTTGCTTTTGGAATGTTTCCAGTAATCATATATATGAACGTAAAAAAACTTACGGTATATATGATGGAAATAACTTAGGTGGCATGTAAAATAAATGGAAATATGTTGCATTAAGTCAAAGTAATGATAATCAATAAACTCTTCTTTTTTAATGTATTTTTGAAAATATTTTAAGTTTGCAAAAAGTAGTACGCTTAGAGCTTTCAAACACAATATCGAAACTTCTATAGTGTTTACTTTTATTACAACATTTAATTTTGTTACTATAAATATTATTCGTTAGAAACACAAACTTCTGCATATACGAGGAAATAACGTGATTTTAACCTTTATACAAAAGAAAATATAATTGAAAAATTAGCACAATGATCAGTAAGTTTTATCACATATTTAAGAAATAAATTGTCTTATTTTTCTATGTATATATATATATATATATATATATATATATATATATATATATATATATATATATATATATATATATATATGTCAGAATTTAAATTGTAGATTAATTTTAAAAGATTTTAATTAAGGATTCTTTACTGAGAGTGAAGCGGCGTGAGGAGTGAGCCACATAAATACGGCTCACGCGCAGTGATCAGAGCAGAGAGCAGTATGCACATACCGCAGACAGAGCTGTGGCTACCCGAGGCAGCTAAGCCTGCCTTTGTTAAAATGTTAAGCGCCAATGTGCGACGCCATTGAAGTTGATTGATGAGTAGTGTGCTCTGAGATTTGAATAAAGCTATGAAAATGTACTCATGACTCTAGTGTCATTTAGTGGGAGCTTGATATATATATATATATATATATATATATATATATATATATATATATATATATATATATATATATATATATATATATATATATATATATATATATATATATATATATATATATATATATATATATATATATATATATATATATGTATATATTATAAAAGGATCCATGTTATTTGATCTTATTTTATTTGATCTGTAAAGACAAATTAGAGCATTGAATTTAAAACTTTATTCAAAATAAGGTAAAAAGTTCGAAGCAATTTGAATGCATTAAAGAGACATATAAAATCTGTTAAATCATCTGTTAAATTTATTTTTGCCTCTGTACCCCGCTGTTTACTTTAAATCCCACTAATCGGATATTGAAATATAATTAACTAAAATACTTCCCAATAGCTATTTGGATTCTTTTAAGTTACTTTGATAATACATCTAATGTTAACTGCAGTGATACTATAATGGTCCGTAAGTATATTGAATATTTAGTATTCCGAACTTGTTCAATTTGTAATATATGAAGTGTTGTAAATAAACCAAGTACCAACCTAAATAACAGCAAAGCTCAATTCGTAACAGAAATTCTCATCTTGAATGAATTAATTGCAAAAATCTTCGATGATGGGTATGCTGGAGAACACCCATCGCATTCATCTGTTATCCTTGAACTAGTGAATATAAAGGGTGAACCCATGGAAGCGATCCCCATTTTTAAGCGCGACACTTAAAAAATGTCTTATTTTGCTCTTTTGCGACAGGTGGACCCATGTTGAGAATAGTCCACTTCTTTCATCTAACGCTCCATCAAGAAAATATGTTGTTTCACTGTGATTTCTACAAGAGTACAAGAGTTATTTTAGAGGGTGTGGAAAAAGTTTCACACCTTTAATTAGACTAGAACGTTCTAATAATTGTACACGCAAAATTGGATTCATGTGAGACACGTACATACGTATGTATTAATAGATGTCAATACAAAAGTTGTCGAAAATCTTTGAGGAATGGTCAAAATGCATATAGTTTAAATGTTAAATTTTTCTTGTATGCAGCGATTAAATTAATCAACTAAATACAGGAAGAGGATTTTCCTTTCAAATTTACACACTGAATTTTTTTGTGATTATAGCTTTCGTACAAGAAAATAATAAATTATTCTGGATGAAATCCGTAATGCCTAACAGCCTGAAGGCATGTGATTGAGCTAGTTAGGAATATGTTATTAACAACAAGAAACTCAAAATTATGAAACCACCCAAACAACGAACTCAAAGAAAAGACAGCTTTATTTGGATTGTTACGGACATGTTTATAGCAAAGCAAGGACTATTTACATTGGACCCTACCCCAAGCTTTGAAATAACGAACTTATGTACGAAAAGACAGTGCACTACATACTCAGTCCTTGAACCACTTTTTATTTAAACAATTTAAAGTTGCACATCATATTTGTCTAATTATGGAAGTGCCTCTGTACTCACTTACAGAAATATATATTAATAATTTTGTTCTCCCCTCTCTTACTTGCATTATGAAACTTTCGTTGTGAAAACGTGTAACAGGTGTAAATGTCACGTACACTAGAATAGATGCAAATAATGTTACCAGTAATGTCATAAAAATGTCACAAAAATGTTATCTAATTCATAATTGGGTGACATAATTTCAATTAAACCAATGTAATGCAAATAAAAAGGAATAAACATACTTATTCGTTTATATTATCCTATATATTTGTGTATTGATGTTGGATTTATTGTTTTCTTCATTGTTCTTAAATTGACACAGCCAATTAAAACATTCTTCTCTGTGCATGGTATATACACACACACACATATATATATGTATGTATATATATATGTATATATATATGTATATATATGTATATATATATATATATATATATATGTATATATATATTATATATATATATATATATAATATATATATATATATATATATATATATATATATATATATATATATATATATATATATATATATATATATATATATATATATATATATATATATATATATATATATATATATATATATATATATATATATATATATATATATATATATATATATATATATATATATATATAGATATATATATATATATATATATATATATACGGACAGTGTCAGAACGCTCTCTCTAACACCAACCTTTTACGAGAAACGACCAAATACCGTGTGTGGATTTAGAGTCCAGGGAAAAGGCTTAGAGACATCTGCCAAAGTGTGGTGTTCCAGATGACTAGTATTGCTGATCGTTACAGATTTTTCGTGGGAGAGTGATTACTTCCTAATTATGAAAATGACAGCTATATCATGTTTTGCTTTGAGAATCAAAGAAAGTATTTCAGAGTGATGCTGAAGGAATGCAAACATCCTCGTTTAAATTGGATGGCTGGGAAATATGGTTAATATACAGAGGAGAAATTTAAATTTAGGATAATGAATTGTAAAAGGGATAATTTTGAATAGGGTTTAGGGATTAGATATTGATATTATTACATACATGCATACATACATATATATATATATATATATATATATATATATATATATATATATATATATATACATACATATATATATATATATATATATACATATATATATATACATGTACATATATATATACACATACACACATATATCTATATATACATACATATACATATACATACACACATATATATACACATACATATACACATAAACACACACACACATATATATATATATCCATACATATGTATAAATATGTATAATTGTGTGTTTAATTCACCGATATCTTAAAGTCGTATAATATTTTATTCATTTTAATATTTACATACAGCGATTTATTTGGATGTAAGATAAACTCATGTAGAATATTTTAGTTTAGAGAAAAACAGTTTTTTCGGAAGCAGTTTTCCAGGAATTTATAGACTTTACTAAAATATCCATGTCCTCCAATACAGAAAAAAACAGTGTTATAATACAAATTGTTTACTGTGACAAGAACTCTTGAGAATTGCCAGACACAGAAGGACAATAAAATGTTTTATTCATAAATATAGTACCTGCAAAAGGAGAAACGGAGGACACTGCAATGAGATATTTAAAAAAAGATTATGGAACAAAGATAAATAGAACAGTATTCTTCGAAACACAATATCTAAATAGATTTAACCAAACATACATTTGATATGTAGCCATTTCGGTTGGGTTTTGTTCTTTATACATTTCTGAGATTTGCAGAATGCATTCTTTCAGTTTAATGTTATGAAAGTTAAATGAAGGGCATTTTTCTGTAATGTGTGATACTTATTTTGTTTCAGCTGAATGCCGTAGTGTTTTATGTTACTAATAATTTTTAAAAAATCATAACCATTTCAATTTGTAGATCTCTAGTGGCAATAACATTCATTACAATTGGAATAACATGTTATGTTTGAAGCCTGTTTTATTATAGTTGTAATGTAGGAGAATCAAAATTATTAGTTCTCAGTGAGTACATACTTTGGTCTTATACTGAGGGTGAAATAATGGAAAGGTAGATGCTACTTTTACGACTATATTTAATCACCATTTATATTTATGAAGACAAAACTCATAACTTACAGACATACTTCTATTTCAATTTGAAATTAGGCTTATTTCAAGCCGTCATTCTGAGATTTGAAATAGGAAGAGTAAAACCATTCTTCAAAAAGATGGTTATATATTTCTTATATATATATATATATATATATTTATATATATATACATATATATATATATATATATATATATATATATATATATATATATATATATATATACATATACATATATATATATATACATATATATATATACATATATATACATATATATATATATATATATATATATATATATATATATATATACATATATACATATATATATACATATATATATATATACATATATATATATGCACACACACACACACACACACACACATATATATATATATATATATATATATATATATATATATATATATATATATATATATATATATATATATATATATATATATATATATATGGATATATACATTCATACTAAGATAACAAATAAACTTTTGCTCATATATATATATATATATATATATATATATATATCACACACCCACACACACACACACACACACATATATATATAATACGAAGTAATTCTCAAATGCTATTCTAAAATAAAAAGGCATAGATATATTATGTGTTCTATTTTTTTCTCTCAGTATATGTTAAGTTTAATTTGAAACATTTAAACATAATTCAGAAAGTTAAACTTAACATATTATAGAAGGATTCAAAACATTATGGAATTAAAATCATAATATTAGCTTTATCAGAAATAGGATGATCAAATATAAGGTTTAATGGCCCCAATAAACCCTATCTTTGATCATCCTTTGCACATATACAAATATTAGAGTTCAGTTATGAGAATACAAATAAAGAGAGCATTTAATTTAAAAACTTATTTAAATATTTTTCTGATAAACACACGCACAAATATATGCAATGTATCAAAATTACTACCCCTGTAATAGATATAAATAAAATTTTGTTTTTTCCCTTTCTTTTTTCAATACCCAATTACCCAGCGATAAAATATCAGCTAAGGAGCATTCTTCGATTTCAATTATTTTTACTCATTTCTCAAAACTAACGCTGTGGAATGAATCTCAATTTTCTGTCCACTGACCACGCTTCCCCACTGTACCAGGAAAAGGGTTTTACTCCTGGTATAACTAAATTGTTGACCTGTGTGTTTCTCGAGATAGATAGAAAGATCAAGGTTGATCATTGTCCCCTAAATAGTCCCGAACAATTTTAATATTTTGAGATGGTTGGTTGGTTGGTTTTTTGATGCTTAATGGCACTGTATCCTCATGCACATGGTTAAGAGATCTCATACAGTTAGTGTCTTGGGAACAAAATCCCTTTATTTGCTAGGTTTGAAGTCAACATCTGTGAAAGATGTGTATATTCATCAGAATTTGATGCAGAGTCTTTGTTCTATGATGACAATCACTTACATGCTTATTGATTTTTAATAAATGTAAAGTTTAACAGTTCTGGACTTATGTTTCATAGGGCTGCATTTAGGAGTTCTCATTGCCCAGTGAGTCCGTGGAAGCTAAATAATGGGGGATAATCTTCAGTGTAATTGGGGAAATATATTTTTACGGGTTGCAAATATACACATCAACATAAATATTTGAGTGATACTCCTTGTACAAAGTCACTGAGATGAAACAATTATTGAATAATCAATAAAACATGGACACTAATTTTTAATGTTATACCATTAACCGAATAAACACTTAGGTGTAATAATATCATTTAATCCTTTGAACTTATATACAAATACACAAAAATAGACACAAATATTTGATGCTAAATCGTTAACACTGAAGAGCCAAAACACAGGTATAGGCATGTGTATGCAAAATAAAGAGATAAGGAACCAATGAGAATACGGAGCTGTGACCGGCAACACCTATATGAGACAATTAGTGTTTGACACAGTTGTTAGATGGGTTACTACTGCTACAATGACAGGTTATTAAGATTTAAGTAAGTTTGATCATGGTGTTATAGTCGGCGCACGAGAGATGGGACACAGTATCTCCGGGGTACCGAAGAAATTTGGAATTTCACATACGACCATTACATGAGTGTACCGTGAATACCGGAAATATGGTAAAACACTAAATCCCTGACATCGCTGCTGCCGTAAAAAGAGATCAACTACGACTGGGTAGAATCATTAAATATGACAAAAGTGCAACTCTTCTGCAAATTACTGCAAATTTCACTGCTAGCCCATCAACAAGTGTCTGTATGAGAACCAATCAACGAAACATCACCGAAATGGGCTTTCGCAGCCGAAAACCGACTCTTGTACCCTTGATGACTGCACGACACAAGCTTTACGCCTATTCTAGTCAAAACCGACATTGGACTGTTGATGACTGGAAGCACGTTGCCAGCTTGACAAATCTCCTTTCAAATTGCATCAAGTGGATGGACGTGTACGAGTATGGAGACATCCTCATGAATTTAAGGTCCCTACATGTCAACAGGGGACTGGAGAAGGCTCTGTGATGGTATGAGGTAAGTGCAGTTTGGGTGATATAGGACCCCTGATACGTCTAAATACGACTCAGACAGGTGACACGTTCGTAGACATACTGTCTGGTCACCTGCATCCATTCATGTCTAATGTGCATTCCGATCGCTTTCGAGAATTCCAGCAGGACAATGCGAATCATCACACATCCAGAATTGCTACAGAAGGGCTCCAAGAGCACTCCTCTGACTTTAAACCCTTTCACAATTTTTAAATATGTACTTACAAAAACATTCATTTGGACATAATTTATATAAAATTAGAAATAAAATATATTTAGTAGATTTCGAAGAAACTTAATTTTTCTATCATATTTCAAGGGAGAAAATAAAGTTTTATACTCTAGTCATAAATTTTGCACCAAAATCCGATAATCATATGACACATATAAATTCTCGTTTTAAAAGTATTTCAGTTCTTTTCTTCAGTAAATTAAAATGTAACTTCACATTAAAGTTTAAGGAAAAAGACGGAGAATTTAAAATGTTTTTCCTCAATTCTTATGGGATACGCTTTGACAAAATACCGAAGTAGAATAAACTGTACCAATTCCTATCTCAACGAAAGAAACTGGAAAAATATATCAACGAAAAGAGACCTGGAAGGTTTATGTTTACCGTTTTTTCATTTCTGTTGTAACAACCATATACTTAGAATCTTAATCCTCAAATGTAAAATAAGTGCACAATTTTGAAAAATGTTAGATTATAAAGATTTTACTCTAACTCACGATTATCCTTAGAGATTTTTACAGAAATTTTTATGAATTGGAAATGTTAGGAAAATATTCCAGCAATTAGAGATAAAGTGACCTAAAAAAGTACAAAGATTTTGTTCGGTAATGTGATAAGCAGATAAAGGAAATAAATTACACTGCAAGATAAACTCAAAGAATTTATCGTATGATAATCATTCTTTTCACACTTTAATCTTATTTCAACTGTCAGAATGAATATACTTTTTGTCAGATGTAAGCCATTTCGTAGTGGAATAATTTATGAAGTCATGGAGCTAAATTATAGGACGCTTTGAAAATGCTTTCATAAAGATACGTATATGTATTCACTATCTAAAACTTTTTAAAAGTTCAATTTTTTTAAAATAAAATTACACTTATTTCTATTTTTGCCGGAAACTTTAATACATATGTTGAGAAAACTATATTAAAATATTTTTGAAAGAGTTCTTGAATAAAGTAAGTCAATACTTATGTCTTAAATCAGAGAGAAATATTGAAAGTTTTTTTTTCTGTGAAAAACAAAATTACGCATACCTAATTTCTGTTTAACTCAACTAATCTTATGCAAATATTTTACATAAATAGTTTCGGTAGTTAGTGTCTCTCACATAGTATAATCTTAACACCTTTAATTTGATGGATCCCTTCTACT
This sequence comes from Pardosa pseudoannulata, assembly GCA_032207245.1. Lineage (NCBI taxonomy): Eukaryota > Metazoa > Arthropoda > Arachnida > Araneae > Lycosidae > Pardosa > Pardosa pseudoannulata. Next base: position 150,324,194 of record CM063508.1, read on the forward strand.
AGCTCTATAAAAGCTCTATAAAAGATGGATTTTTACTCAATATGGTGTTAATTTAAGTGATGGGCAGATAACACCTATATACACTCTCTTTCACACACACACACATATACATAGATATATAAATATAAATAAATAAATAAATATATACATATATATATATATAAGTATATATGTATATATATATAATATATATATAATATATATATACACACACACACACACACATATATATATATATATATACATATATATATATATATATATATATACATACATATATATATATATACATATATATATACATACATATATATATATATGTCAGGATTTAAAATATAGAGTAATTTAAGAGATATTAATTAGGGATTATTTTAATGGGAGTAACGCGCTTTGCGTTACTAGTCACATAAATACGGCTCACGCGCAGTGATAACAGCAGAGAGCGATAAGCAATGACCAAAGACAGACCTGTGGCTCCTCGAATAGTGAATAAGGCCTTTTGTTTGCAGTTGGGCGCCAAAGATGAGACGCCATGTTGATTAGCGTGTGAAATGGAGTAATAAAGAGAAGAAAATAATTACTTAAGTGTGGACTGATTTATATATTGACCAGTGGATGCTCGGACCACGACATATATATATATATGTATATATATATATATATATATATAAATAAATATATATATATATACATATATATACATATATCTATCTATCTATCTATCTATCTATATATATATATATATATATATATATATATATATATATATATATATATATATATATATACTTCTCCCTTTTACTAGCTCTATAAAAGCGAATGCATAAAGTTTGTGCGGCAGAGTGCCAAACAAAACATGGATGATGGCAATAAATTTTCATTTTCAAATTTTGTTGCTTTCATTTAAGGCCTAAAGATGGATTTTTGCACAGTATAGTGTTAATTTAAATTTGTGATGGGCAAAGAACACCCATTATATACACACACATATATATAATATGTACACATATGTATATAAATATAAATACAAATATATATATATATATATATATATATATATATATATATATATATATATGATTACATACATACATCTCGCCCCACAGCGAGAGGTGAGATGAATTCTTTTCCCAAGAAACCAGTATATATATATATATATATATATATATATATATATATATATATATATATATATATATATATATATATATATATACAGGATTCCAGAAAAGTATGAGAAGAAAGTAAGGGTCAATGAATTTTTTAGTTCAAATATTTGATATTAAGTGGTATATGATGGATCCCACTTTAGGTTTTTCTGTAAAGAAATTTTTTTTTATCATCATACTTCCAAAATGCACATTGAATCAGTTTTTCAGTCTTCTTAGAGTTACGGTTTTTTCGAATCATTACGTTTTAAGTTTCAATATATGTAGGTTATCGGAGCATAATCTATTGTGTTAGCATAGCACCATAGGATTCAGAAGACATAAGAAATAGTGATCTTGGAGGCCAATATGAGTGTCCTCTAAGGCCATTTCATATTTCACCAAAGGCAGCATCAAGAAATCTCACAGGTAATGAAGTGAGGAGAAGCACCATCGTCTTACTGCATATTGACAGCATGGTCTCTAGCATCATCAACTGTGGGACTAGAAACACTTGTAGCATTTGGATGTAGGTATAGCTGGTTTGGCATGTCATAAAAATGTCACAATTCCACAGTCACACCCCACCATGTATTAACTTCTGGGCTGTCATGAGTCTCGATTTTGCGGTTTTTCCCCTCCAAATTTCGATAATTATAACTGATAATAACTGCTTTTCCCTTAACATAAATATTTCGCCTGCTAAAGACAAATGAATAGGCGAAAAAAGTATATCGTCCTTCTATAACCTTTGGATTATGAGTTCCATTCTGATATCACTACCTGCTTCAGTCAATATATACACAAATTTAAGTTCTTAAGGTTTTGCTTTAATTTCGATCTCGTACTCTCCAATGTTATACGCTCCTAATTTATACACTCCTAATTTCAAAGATTTCCACGTTAAGGATTTCGGTGGAATACGTTATTCGTTTTCCTAAACTGCCTTATTGAAATACCCAATCGTTATCAAGTGACCACTTCCAGGTAGATCCACTAAACTTTCTGTTGTCTCGATTTTACTGTGCCATTTAAATGTAGTGGTCCCACCTTGAAGTTTTTAAAAAGTTTTTTATGTGTAAAAAACTACGGACGCAAAGCACTTTACTTTCTTCTACATTTTTGATACTAACATATTCATACAGGACTAACATATTCAATATTTTTTGGAATCCTACTAGGAATTTTTTTTTCTACGTGACAGAGAAAAAATCCTTGTATTGAAGGATACAAGGTAATATTCTTGCATATATCTCGAAAGACAAAAGCCAATACCCTAGTCCAATATTTCTATCAAAAACTTGAATATATTTTAGCTAATTTTGTGGGTGAATTTTGTGCTATAATACAAATGATTTAAATATAAATCATATTATCAATAAAGAATATTTTTTCATCAAAGACACAATTTTTTAAATATTATAATAAATGCAATACAGATGAACTAAGTTTTTGGGATAGACTTGACCTTTACATTTTAAAAAAATATTAAAAAAATTGTGATGTTATATTGATTCTATGTGACATCAACCAAGTTATCTAAAAATATGAATAATTTTTAGAGCGACTCATTTTGTATTGAAATTTAATAAATTGTCACAACTGTACAATTCAGAATCATTAATTGCTTTACAGTCGTGTTTGAGTTAAGGTTTTTGTTAAGCATGTTTTCTAAAATTAATTCCCACTGTTGCATTACCTTTTATATAAACGAATGGACATTGAGTTGTCGAAATGAGAAAATTGTTTCACAAAAACAAGCAGATGGTTTAAACATATTTCATGAACAAATCCTTCCAATTTAGCTCTTAATTTTAATGAGAGTCCTTAGGCAATCCAAAATAAATTTTAATTCATGAAATATTTTGTGGAAAAATACATTTAACTAGTATAATCTGGAATAGGCTTGGGATTTCTATTGAAATGCTAGGCATAAAGCAAAAAATCATTTTACATCATTTAAATTTATATAAATATAGATTGTGTAGATTGTGATTAATATATTTTTAATTTATACTTACATTATTCATAAATTTTAATGACTCACGATGATGTTGAATTGTGTAATAGAATGTATCCTACAGGTATTTTAAAGAAACCTAGAAAAACACTGGATCAAATATTTTCAATTTATATTTGTAATTGTGAGTAACAATCTTTAGGTTATGTTACTACATTTTAATGATGAAAAGTTCTATTATTTGTTATGAAACTTGAGTTTCAAAAATTACAATATCAATAGATTCTGTGCTATACATAGAGGAATTATATCTTTAAATATGATGTATTTTTTTACTTACAGAATTAAAAGGACATAATTATATACTTGTTTTGGTCATATTTTCTTAAAGTAAATTAATTTTCTATCAAAAAGTTGCTTTTTTAAAGTGGTATAAAATTTTTTTAATGGTACAAGATGAAAAACAAAATAAAGTAATTGACTATGTACCAAATGTTGAGATGCCAGTAGAGCAAAATTCGAAATTCCTATCTTGAAATAAAATCAAAGCAATAAATTCAAACAAGCTTTAGTAACAGTGATCGCTGCACACCAGATGATGAAAGTGAATTTTGCCGAAATATTCCCCTAAATAGTTATCACTGTTACTAATACTTCTTTTGACTTTTTTTTCCACGGAAACTTCAACGTTTTGTTTTAGGACTGTAATCGCAACATTTACTACAGAGAAATTTTCTATATTTTGCCTTTTTATTTTTCTAAAGAGATCCTCCTTAGGGGTCTAACACATTCTCCTAGATCTTTATGTCTCGAATATTTCTCTTTCTATTTTTAGATGGCATGACAGCTAAATAGGTATATCACTGATGTGTTGGCAACAATAGCATTTATAGGATTTTGTCCAAGTACTGGATATTCATGGCCCTTAAAATATATGTTTATTTAAATTAAATTTTATCTAATTAACCTCGTTATTATCACCTAATTAACCATGACATCAAACACTATCTTTATTCCAAGAAAACTTCAACGTTTTGTTTTAGGATTTTGCTTGACTGTGAACTCAACATTTAATGAAGAGACATTTCCTACATTTTGCCTTTTACTTTTCTTAACAGATCCTTGTTAGGGGTCTAACAGATTCTCCTACATCTTCATGTCTCGAATATTTCTCTTTCTATTTTTTGACGGCATGACAGCTAAATAGGTATATCACTGATGTATTGGTAACAATAGCATTTATAAGATTTTATCCAACTACTGGATATTCGTGGCTCTTAAAATATATGTTTATTTAAATCAAATTTTGCCTAATTAACTTCGTTACTATTACCTAATTATCTATGACATCAAAAAATATCTACCACACACTTTTCTACATTATATGGGAGAGTGTTAAATAAAATGTTTATTGTCTTAGAATACTGTTCAAAGTGCTTAGACAGGCCCACAGAATTCATGAATATAAAAGAACTGTTATAAACATTAGACCTAGACAGTTGGTAAAATTTCTTGTTTCAGAAAAAAAATGCTTCAAATTTATTGCGAAAGCTACGTTTTATTTTTCTTATGATAAAAAAAATCCCCCTCCTTCAGATAAACCTAAAATTAAAAAAACACTCACCAATAATAAACACCAATAATACAATACTTCACTATTCGAAAGTAAAATCAATAATCTAAAACTAAACCTAACTAATAATACGATGCTTTAAGTTTTATAAATCAATGAAATAATTTAAAACTCTTTTCGTTGGCTTATTTTCTGATAAAAATGTTTTATCTCCAAATAACTGTGAGAAAATATGTTTATAAAATGCAGTTCAATTTAATAAGATTCAAATATTTGTTTTTATTAATGTAATACTATTATTGAAGACCTACTTCTTATTTAACGACTACAGGCAGAAATTTTATCTTAAATCTACAAGCTGCAATCTACAAGAAAAATACACTACATGGCATTACTTTAAAGCATAAACTTTATTTTTAGAATAGCCGTTTATAAAAAAATACTCAGTGTAAAAAATTTTATCCTTTTAAATGATTGGGTTGTATAAAAAACAAATGTAGAAAAAATATTTTGAAATTTCACGTTTTATGGACACCAATTTCATGAACAGCATTTTTTGAAGTATATTTCAATGCAAGATGGAATTGTATGGTTCAAATCATTCACTTATTTGGACATGAATTCCCTTTAAAAAATCACCTGTCTTATTTTCATCCCAAGATAACAACTAAACTTTTCCACTCAAGTCTAACTTGGCAGTTAAAGAAAGAATCCGAAAGAAAAACTCTGAATTGTGGAGGGCTTGTGGCAATAAATAACAAAAGGGGAGACAGATTTCGAAGGGAATGACATTTTTCAACCACAGATTTAAAGAAACACATTTGCCATATATTTTTTCGAACCGCCTCTTCCTTGATACTGAGCGAAAAACTCGAAGCATTCAACGCATCTTAAAATAACATTTTATTTCGTTTTATTGGTAAACAGATGTGCTTAAATCGAAAGAAGCACAGTGCATAGGGATTTGTGAAGTAAAATTAGAAATAAAATCGTTGCATTCTTATGTAGTTAGGATTTTATTAGCATGTTTCTTAAAGCTTAGTGTTATTTAAGCTAATAAACATTACATATTTATTGTAATTTTTCAGTATATTTGAAATAATTTTTAAATTTGGAATATTACATAAAAAAAATTCCGATAAACGAAAGATTTTTGAAATTTATTTATCTACTAGCAAATAGCCCGTCATATGGTAATCGGTAAAATTTTTATTTTTACTGATCCCGTCTAATGACGCAGGAAATAAATGGCTTGTTTTCTGGCTGAGAATTATCTGGTACACCCTCAACAATTAGTTTTTATTTATCATATGTTAGTTGCCAACTTTCATTTATCTTGTCATATTACGTGATAGGATGGACAGTAGAAATTTTAATATTGACATTGATTTTCTGGTGGTATAGACGAATGATGTCCACATTTTAGTAAATCGATTGCAAACCGTGTGTTTATGTATAAAAAACAAACACACAAACGAACAAACTTCTTAATTTTCAAAGATGCATAACTTAAAAGCTAGATATTTATTAATCAGTGTAATGAAGATTTTTCATGTCCCTTCATTACATATTTCCCTTGTGGGGTAGATATATTTTAACCTACATTTTGCGCCTTTTTTTCGCATATGGCCCCTTGCAGGTGCAGCTCTTGTTTTTTTCTCACGAGTGCAGCCTGTCTTTTCAAACAGAGCCGCCCCCGATCTGGGATTAAGTTTCGGACCAAACGTCTAATTCTGGCCATCTGCATCCGCAGCCCTTAAACCTTTCGACCATAATTTGTGCCCATCGGCTCATATTCTGACAGTTCTGCAGACATTACTTTCGGTTTGAGATAAACTGCCGCTCCTTTGAAAGGTGCCCCGTTGTGGTGTGTTGCCAAGCTCCGCTCCGCATCGTCTTTGGCGAATGTTCACCACCGGAGTTGCGCCTCACTGCGGTTGGGTTTTTGTTCTCCGCGAGCCTTGTCTCGACGTTTCATTGGTCAGATCCGAGGGAATCCTTCGCTCTCCCTCAGAGCGCGGGGTTTACTTGGCGCCTGGCAACCCGTGGAGTGAGTGCAGCCTAGAAGTTCTGATAATTTTTGAGAGACGGTGTGACACAGATATGAAGTTTTAACACCCTTGGCGACGCGTTTTTTTTTTTTGGTTGGAAAAAAGTTTCCGTTGGTGCCACCTCGATCTTTCGCCAGCCTAAGCACTCTATCCTTGTTTTGTTTTACTGCGACGTTCCTGTAGTTATTTTTTCCATCTGCACATTAATCGCCTTAATGCTTTTAAAAAAACAACGCAACAAAATAAACCTATAATAACCACTATGGATCAGGGGAGAAGTAGACTATAATATTTGCAATTTTGAATTATTAAAGAATAAATGCCTGGAACTCAAGTCAGAGTATTTTTGTCTGCCTTCATTCATCTTGACTTAACACTTCACTACTGGTCCTGACATTCTACATACTGCTCCCTTCCTATGCTCCAACCCCTTCAGTATAATCAGTGTAATACTGCTGAGGAAATTTTCATTGTAGCAAAAAATAATGAATAACTATTATGATGAAATTGAAAATTATCATATATGTATCTAATCTATTATTTAAGCCAAATATAAGATAAAATTATTTACGCAATATCTAAGTTGAGGGATAAAACGTATGAAAATAATGCAGATATTTAAATAATTTAAATAATTTAAAAACAAGAAATGATTAAATGGGATGGTTAAAGCAATGATGCATAATGCTAGACAAATGTTATTTTTACCCATTTATAATGTGATAAATTGATAAATTTAATTGCCTGCTCTTAACTGGAGAAATAGATCTTGAAATAATGGCATTAAGCGCTCGAAAAGGGGGGGGGGTGGATTTTGAACGCTTTAAAGTGACCGTATTTTTCACTGTGATATGAAGCATATTTACACCAATTTATTTTAGAATTTTAGAATCGGATCGATAGTTTAGGAGATTATAAACTTTACTCTCTTTGAATTTTGCTAACCCTAACTCATCAAGAATCCAATGTGGATGCTTCTATCCATTCCAGGTCCAACCGCTTCATAAATTCGAGGACAGACGGACAGATAACTTATATTATAATTATATAGGGTATTGTGTATCGGAATATGTATTTCTATTCCTTCCACTTTAAGACTAAAACGGGACTTCATTGTACACCTGATACTCTACACACGATCTTTAACTATCACAATCTAGACCCCAAACTTTCATTTCGTTTGGTAGAACGGTTCGGCCACTAGGGACTCATATATAGGGGAAATTCCTTTTAGACCACCCGGTATATGTATGTATATATATATATATATATATATATATATATATATATATATATATATATATATATAATATATATATATATATATATATATATATATATATATATATATATATATATATATATATATATATATCGTAATATAAAGCGTGAACAGGGACGAGAAGTACTGAGTTGAGAACCAGCGGAAGTTCTTCGTCGATTCCCTTATAAGCCATATGTCTTCTCGTTCAGTCACTTCACTTCACTCCCTTTGATGGCATTGGGCGCATTCAATATAAACTCCCACATACATTTTGGAATGCATTCAAATTGGGAGGTGCACAGCTATTTCGAGCAATCAAGAAGAGTTTTAGCCGTCCAAAATATAAAGTTTCAATATTTTACGAATAATTGTTTTTGAGATGTATTTAGCAAGATTAATATGCAATGAAATTTTTCGTCACATGGAATGCAGATGGAAATCAAAATAAAAAGTGCACAACTAGATGATATAAAAGCCCCAAATACAACATTTGAATATTTTATGGATTATAGGTGTTAAGTTATGCGATATACTTACGTATTTACGTCTTCACTGTGAAACTAGTTGAAATGTATTAAAGGATGGTCTAATGGACAAGCCGAAGATTACTTTAAAGTTAAAGATTTCTTTCTTGTACATATAGACGTAATTATAAAACTACTTACGAAATATTCAGGCTTGAATAATATGGTTATTTCCATTGACATCTGGAAACTGAAAGGTTTCACGAATACAATATTTGATTAAAATCTTTCTCTTACTTAGTATAATATATAAAAACTAAAAATAATAGCAATAATAATAATAATAATAATAATAAAAGAAAGTGTTGATTAAGTAATTCCTACATATTAAATTCTATTACAGGTAAGAGAACATATCATTTACCTGCATGAGATAAGGAATTATAAAATATGAAATTATATATTAAAACGGAAGTTTAGCTTCTTTTTACTTACATCAGGCATTGCATTTTATAGTTAAATTCGTTATAACAATATCGCAGAGTGCATAAGGACTTTTGTGGGAAATATGGGAATAAAATAATTTTATGTTCATGTAGTATGGATTTTTTACACGCGCTTGAATACTTAGCATATTATGATCGATAAATCATTACAGATTTATGTAACCTTAAATTAAAACATGAAATTAAATTAGGCAGTGCAAAGTAAATGCGGTAGAGAAAATATCTCTACTGCATATGTTAATTGAAAAAAGCCAAATTTAAAAGATGTATATTTTAAATACTCAGGACAGACAAAGGTCTATTAGAGAAAGAAATGCATTGAAAATATTACATTTTATTGATTTTCTAAGATGTAATAAGCGCTTAAAAGATCAGAAAGTGTAGACTAAGATTTTAAAATGTGAAATTTATTTTTTGTTAAGATGCATTAGTAATATTAAAATGCATAGTTGGATGGGTTTAATAGTAAAACATTTATTTAAGGAGCATTTCAAATTGTTAAATGTTATTTAGAAACGACATAAGAATAAATTTCTAAAGAAAACATAATTTTTGAAATTATTGACTTCGCTTTTAAATTAGAGCATTTCTATTATTTTCAAAGGATAAATAATGTACATCAGAATTTCTGTGTAATACGATCGAGTTTCTAATAGGAGTAAAAATAATTTAACTAATTGGTTAACTGTTTACAGTCATATCTATAGAGTCTAACATTTGGAAGAAATAAATTTAAGGGGTGTATGGAAGCACAGAATTAGAATATCTTGCAAGAATTAAGAGCTTAGAACGTTTCGAGGCGAAATCTGCATTAGAACAGCACAGCATTTTTAGAGAAAATCTAATGTTTAAAAGGATATTCTTAGCTTTTAAATTAAAACCGTCTTATTAATTTCAAAGAACATATTTAATTCTATTAAAGTACATATACTATTTCCTAACATTAATATGGTATGTAAACAGCTAAACTAGAAAGTTAAAAGAAATTATCTTTGGTTACTATATTGGAATTATAATGTATTAAGCGTTTGATTAGGATTTAATAAGGATTTAATTATTGAAGTCAAGTTTAATTAGAAATCATGTTATCGTAAGAGTTTTATAGCTGTATATAAGAATATGTAAGATATATAACTGCATAAGTGTGTATAATATTATATTGTTATTAAGAGTTATATAGTTAAATTTAGAATTAATTACGATTCCCAAAATATAAAACAGTAAATTCGAAGTTATTTAAGGAGACATAATATTATACGGAACTTTTGTCATTAAAAGAGGATTTTTTATGCATCATCAAACAAAAAGTTTTGCTTCTTTAAACTTTTTTACAAAATTTTTTATAATCTTTAATTTTAAAGAATATTATTTAGTTTTGTAATTTTGAGTAGTATATATATATATATATATATATATATATTATATATATATATATATATATATATATATATATATATATATATATATATATATATATATATATATATTATATATATGACATGTCGTGGTGCAGAGTTCAGGCGAATGGACAACAGTCTTCTTGATAATTATAAGTTTATTAAACCATTGTTAATATAAAACTTGCGCCATTATCACTTTTCCGTCGAAGACACGCGTAGAGTGTTGTTGACAGCTCCATGTCCATGAGCTGATTGAAACTTATCTGTTTGCAAGCTCATCAAATAGCTCAAAAATACTTCCTGACCGGATGATCCCAAAAGCTTATGGTAGCGTAAGTCTTTTTCCTTTATTTTATTATTTTAAAAGAGTTCTCTTTTTAAAATCGCTTTTAACTCACGTAATTTCCAACTACCCCTTTTTTATACCTGACACACACACACACACATATATATTATTATACACACACACACACACACACATATATATATATATATATATATATATATATATATATATATATTTATGTAACAATAAAATAAATTTACTTATTTACTAGATAATATTTTGAAAAATATATGTTAGAAACTAAATATTTATATTTATAATAGTTAAATGTTTATATTTGTAATTCGTGGATAACTGAGTTCTTCCTTTTTTCTATTAAGTGTGAAACATTTATTTTCTAAGGTATTAATTCAAATAACAAAACTAAATAATATTTATAAAGGTTAAAGTTTATAAATTATCTAGAAAAAATTAAACAATGCACAAATTTTTGTTTTGATTGAACTAAAAATAGAATGAAGACTTTATAGATCGAAAGGTACTATTTCCCCTTTATACCGTTTAAAGAATTACTTCGCGATATAGAGTTTAACATCTTGTTTAAATTAAATTCACAGGATACTAATATGTACATCTTTATTTGATTAAATGTGTATTACAGGTTTAAAAAAATAGTTCTACATTTATTCTTTTCTCAAGATACAGGATAAAAATTCATATAACTACTAAAATAAAACGACCTTTGATTCTTTTTCCTAGAAAACATTAACTTTTTATTCGATCATTCCCACTGGATTGCAAGATAAAATTCCAAATTTTCACAGTTTTCTAGAAATATATCTACATCTATTGGTACTTAATCCGAAAACTGGTGTAAGGCTTGAGAATATATGAAGGAAAAAATAAACCGATAGAAACTAACAGAGTGAAATGTAGTTCTGAATACATTTCATCGTGTCGCTGAATATTTTTATCTGTTATCAGAGAAATATGAAGTTATTGGATAGGAGCCGATACTACTTTTGAAAATATTCAAGATACTTATCTTTCTAGATTGGGATGTTATGTTTGCTAAAATAATACTTCTGGGATAAATCATGAAGTGTGGGATTTTACTACATTTCCTAAAATTCTGTTTTCATTTATCATACATCTTTTTTAATAATCGAGCTGGCTCTTGTAATTAGCCAAAATGAGGATTGTATGAAATTTACTTATATCGGTTTACATTTCTATACATTTAGTTTAATCTATGCAAAAGAAAATCGTTGGATATTTTAAATGAGAAGATTTGTTATCTTTTATAAAGTTTCTTTTTGTAAAATACACCAGAAGTGGAATGAAAAATGGTTTTGAAGAATCTTTAATCATTACAGTTCTTTATTTAAGACTATTTTGAAAGTGTGCGCATGGGCACACACACACACACACACACATATATATATATATATATATATTCTGAGTTAGAACGTTAAAACTTTAAAAAATTATAAAAACGGAAGCAGTAATAATAAAGATGTGGGGTTTGAAAGAGATGGATAAAAAATAAAGAGGATTTTGTGTAGAGGTATAAAAAATTTAGTCAAAAAAGAAACCGGTAGAGAGAACTGATGATTTGAAACACAATGAACTGATGGTGCGTAGCCTTTCTTTATTCGTACAATGAAAACTGTTTAACAAGGCTGCCACAACTTTCTATGATGTTATTAAAGTGACTTATAATACCCATTATAGCAGTATGCATCATGTCGTAATGAATAGCAGAAACTTTCTTCGAAATAAAATCTTTAATTTAATGTTGAAGGGAATGGGCAGAAGACGAGAAATTTCAAATATCCCTACAGCTAGAAATCTGCCAAAGTGAGGTCCGGTGAACAAAGTGAGGCCAGGTAATTCGATTTTGCAACCGCGATCGATCCATCAGTCTGGACCAAAAGTTTGCAGCATTAATCGTTTTACTCGATTGGCACAGTGTGGTGGTGCACAAACAATCGTGCATAAAGAAGGTTACAGATAACACGATTTAATGCGAGAACGACTTTGTTGCTCAAAAGAGTGAGATATTGCTCACTGGTCATTTACCAGCCAGATGTCCGACATGATTCTTAAAAAATGGTCCAATGATAAAAGATGAGGTAAAACCACAGTAGATTGTCAACTTGGGTGACTGCATTCAATGATTAGTGTACACACTAGGATTCTGTGTTACCCATATTCGGGTATCCTGGGTGTTCGCATCGTGTGTATTCAGAAGAGCACCTCACGTATGAGGTGCTCTTCTTTTGCTCTGAAAATGCTGAGAAAATCTGAATTGCTGAATCTGAAAAGCTGAATTTGCTCTGAAAATGTTGAGAAACCACCGAAGATTGCTTTCAGTTCTTGGTAAATTCCATTTGGCATATGATACCTTCGTAACTCTCTCGGCTGTATCGCCTTCAGTGATTGTAAATGGCCAGTAAATGCGTTAAAGCTTCTAAAATTTTTATTTAATTAAACAATATTACTCTCATTGAAGGACTTTCATAAGTAGAGAGTTCCAATTTGCATTACACATGAATAAACATGAAAAACCTTATGTAACCCTATCAATAAAACTGGGAACTTAGTGAAACGTTTTCCCGACGAACCGCGGTAGCTCAGTCGGAAGAGGCAGCGATCTCGTAACTGAAAGTTTGTGAGTTCGGAACCCAAGGCGGCTACGATCAGCCTTGTTCGTTAAAGACTGATGCACGTAAAATACGTTCGTGGTCAAATTGTCCTCCACGTTCTCAGTCAATACCTCTGAAGGTGGCAAGTCCAGTTTGCAGATCTTCTGCTTGGTCCCTGCTTCAAAATTACTAGGGCCTTCTTGAGCGCAATCTTTCTTTTACCTTAATGGTGCTCATTAAAACGAAAGGTGCACCCCTTGGCCTTAATACGAGAGCCTGCTGGCTTAATCCTGCTTGGTTTGTCCAAGTGGCCTAAGAAACAACAACAATGATCTCCTATGCTATTTAACCAGCGTCTTAAACACGTTGGTTGCGGGTAGCCTTATTTTAATGAAAAACATTTGATGATGTCCCAGTTTTTAACCCCTTCCGGTATGATTTAATAACGAAAAACTGTGCATGAAATAACCATTTAATTTTTATTTAAAAACTTGTTTCCTTTTACAATTATTACATATTCTTAATTAAAATCCACTTTTTACATAGTGTTAAATAATATCAGAAACAGTAAAATTAATAAAATATCAAAGCAAAACATTAATAAGGTATAGAGATAATAGTCTTCAAGCTAGTGGTACTTTTCAAAACAAAGTGCAAAGGAATTCTTAATTGTTTACACCGCCAAGTAGTCTCACTTTTAATTTGATTCTTGTAACACACACGGCATTTCTTAGTAGGTTTTCTTTTGAGTCATTAATTTGGCAATGACTTGTACCAAGAAATTCTAAGTAAACAATATGCAATAGTGACTTGTGATTTTCACAAGTGATAAAAGTGTTGCCAAATTCAGTACACTAGAAATTTTAAACTAAATTAATTATCATATTTAACAGTAACTTTAATCGCATGATGAGTGTAGCTCGTCATTGTGCGGTATGGAATGAAAAACTAATGACGAGCTATACTCGTCATTTTACCGGAAGGGGTTAATGGATATTTACTTATTAGATTACGTACAATTATACACGTTCAATTCGAGATTTTATCACATATTAATTACGTTTTTTATTCTTAAAATTACAATATCCTTTATTATGTTTCCTTAAACAGTCAATATGCATAAAGATCTAATTCCCATTACTGTAAGAAACTTTATATTAATTAGGTAAATTGAAAGTTAATTGAAATAACTTATAATGCTGTTTAATTTACATAAGGCCATTTGAATCTTAAACCATCAAAGAACTTTACATTCCAAGGAAATAATTTTAGATAATTTTTAATTTGTTGAAATGCTTTCATTGAAATATTAGGATATTAACGTTCCTTTATGAGATGTGATTTCTTACATAATAATCCATTACTTCTTTACTTTTAACCCTACGAGTGGAACACATCGAGACAGAAAAAGTCTCCAAAAATACGCTTAAGGTCTACTGTGTCAGTGAACAAAGTGTTCTATGATTTTTTACTTCACTCTTAGACACTAGAATGGAATACGGGAAATCCACCCTCGTTAATGTCCCATTACTTCAGGTTATAAATAGATATTATAAATTTTTAATTTTTAATACACATAAAGATCAGATCTCGAAGATCATCCCATAAGAAATAATAGATTCTAGAAAATATTCTTTGAGAGACTTATTTATATTTTTTTACGAAAGTCATCTAAGGAATTTAAGTGGTGCAATTACAGATACATCTGTTACTGCAAACGAAATACTTCGAAATAAAGATTTACAAAGCCATGAAAAGCTATGAGCGTCTTTGCGCCTCAGGGGTAGGGGTGCATCCCTCAATAAATGTTAGTCAAAGAGGGGTGCAGTTAATAAACAATCGACCTGATCCTCTTACCGCAAAATTCCATGGGAAAAAGCACTGGCAGAAATATACATTACATCCATTTTCGGAGCGTTTTTGGAGGTCGAAAACTCTACGTGACAACAGCTTTGAAGACATCATCGGTATGGCGGAATTGTACGTGCGAACCGCTTAAAGGGTTAAAATTTGACAATGCTTTTTTATAGGTAACGGGAAATAAAATTTTATAAGATCTTTTTATATCATTACATTAACAAATAGTAACATATTGTAAATGAGTGATAATATAAGAATGATTACTTCAAATTGAAAACATTTGTATCTCTTTATGTGGGATGATAATTAAGAAAACATAATAACATATAATTATTATAATTTTAGATATCAGCTTTATCCATAATAATTTGAATGTGATTATTATTTTAACCATATGAATGTAAATTGCATCTGCATTTATTTTAACATAATCATTATTAGAAAATTAAAATAATGTGGACAATAGTTTTATTATATATTTTTTAAAAATATTTCTCTTTTCCCGAAAACATTCTCTGCAAATGCAGTTTTATAAACATGTTCCACCAAAAATTTATAATATAAAGACAATATATATCGCTTTAGGAAATGCATGCCATTTTTATATGCATTGTTATAAACTAGTGAATTCGATACTTTCTGATTTCACTGACATATTTTATTGCAGTTTGGAATCCGACGGATAAAACTGCTAGACAGTAGATTTTTAGATTTTGAGCAGAAAATCAGGCAAAAATAGATTCACCGTGATATATTTTTATTCTTAGCAATGAAAGTTTTGACACTGATATTTCTTACATTTATTAAAATTTAAATGATTTTATATAATGAAGGACTGACTTTGTAACTGTTAAAAGGTTAATGTGTACTGATAACAGACATAAATTTCAAACCTAAAATTGGAGATAAAAAACGAAAAAATAGGGGTATGGTTAGTAATACATTATTTGCATATCTTTCCAGACGATAATGTTTAAAACGTTCGCGTCATGCATGTGCGTGAGCCACTGAATGACGTTAAGCCACCGATGAACTGGTATTTAAAAGGCTGCATCTTGCAGCTACAGGTAGACTTCGTATGGTGGCCATGTATTCCGTTCGTGACTACTGAGACATGTACCTGATGTACAGCCGATGTAATGGCCGATGCCTTACGAACTGTAAGAGATGCTCGTGCATAGACTGCTGTTGATATGTTCAATAAAGTATTTTTTTCCTTCACCGGGAGCGACGCCATACTTTGTTTTTTACATTTTTTCGTAAACTATGGATCGTACAGGAACGCTTCGTCTGGCAGTTTTTATGTACTCCCAACGAGGAATCTAGCTGTGCAGAGTTTATGCGGTCATTTTGGAACACTCTCTATATAAATAGAAATGGAGAAATAAGTGCAAGATAAGTCAATAATAAAAAATTCATTGCATAAAAAGCAATATAAATCTGTACCATCTAGAACAATCTCTATTCCATGCGAAAAAACAGGAAAAAATTATAAATAGAAATGTAAAGTCTATTAACACAATCTATCTATGGTGTACACAAACTTTGTACATTCAGGTATATAGTGTCATGATGACGCGCAGGAGCCAGCCATTATTAAGAGGTGATTAAAAATATATCACAGGGAAAACGCTAACAATCAAAACTAAGTTACGTAAAGTAGTTACATAAGATTCGTTAAGCAAAAATTAACATGTTTCGTGGTCACAAAAGATGGCCAATATTAAAAGAAATAAAAACTTTTATTTAAAGTTTGTATTTCACGTATTTTTCATTTTAGGTATAGAACTATCAAAAGTTTATTTTAGAATATAATTGTAATTGTTGGAAATATTTCCAGCCACTCTTTCTTTTTCTCTGTAATCGTAAACTTTGGGCACGATTTGCAAACTTTTTTTTTTGTTGTAATTCCGATTTCTTTGTATGTTGAATTTGACTCTGTGAGTGATGCAGGTATGAAAAGGTTGCCTTGATTTACAAAAATGTTCTTGGCCGTGGTGAAAGCACCACGGAAGCTATAATTGGAAAACTATGTATTATTACTGATGTAAATAATGTATATAATTTTAAAACTACTCTAATAAAGCTCTCCCATATGGAAGATTACTTGGAATTGAAATATGTTTTCTACTTAGTGCCAAAATAGTTTCTCAAATATTATTACTTGGAATACTACTTGCTTACTTGAATTACTTGATTTACTTGGAATAATAATTAATATTTTTCTTCAGTTATCAAGTTGGGTAGTTTGGTTCAAATATCATTACATATACACACAGACACACACACAATAATATACCATTCACCTATGTTACTGGAATGAAATCATTTAATTTGTCAATTGTTAACCCTTTAACGGACAGTGGTTTCGTCTCAAAACCACCTATTAAACATCTGTTTTTTTAAACTTTACTTTTTGGATTACTTTACTTTATCTTTTTATAATTATTTACAGCTCCAATCTCATACATCTGTGATATATGGAAGCCAATGATATAGAATCAAGAGCTTTTGCAATTAAAAAAAAAAACCTATTGGAGACGTGGATGAGTTTTCGATTTTATATATATATATATATATATATATATATATATATATATATATATATATATATATATATATATATACATATATATATATATATATGTATATATATATGTATATATATGTATATATATATATATATATATATGTATATATATATATATATATATATATATATATATATATATATATATATTTCTATATACATATTATATTTCTGATATTTTAAATATATAACAGATGATAGTTCTATGTTTAACTTATGAATTTCTTTTTCTATTGAAATATATGTATTTAAACTTTCTGTAATTGAGAAGTCAGAATCAATTTATCTTAATTATGACCTCAAATAAAAGTATCTATACAAACAAGACTTTTTAGTTGTTAAGCTATTTATTTATTATACCAGTTTAAGGATTATAATTTATTATTCTTCCAGTATAGTTCAACTTTTAAAAAGGCATAATGTTCAAGCTGTACAAGGGTAGGGGTTAGTCAGTTAAACCACTTCTCAAACCCTAATTTGGTATTCTCTAAGGCAAACCCTTCTAAGGAATGAAAAGAAAATTTATATATTTTACATATACAAGGCTTATAGATAACATTTATAAACCAATTATGTTAAATTCCCATGAATTTATTTTGGTGACCTTTAAAGGGTTAAAGATAATTTAATTAGTGGTCTAGAGTGTTTCTTGGTCTTGCTGTTGAATGCAAGATAATGGTTTACAGCTTGCCGAAAAGGAAGGTTGTGGATTTCAGAAAATCAATTTTACTTGCTGTCGCAGTGCATACTTATTCATCACTCCTGTATTCCACTATAATCACGTCATAGTTAGCTTGGAACAGAACTAAGCAAAGAGATACAGAAAAAGAAATAAGATTAAAATATTATTGTCTTTTATTTAAAACACTTCGAATATTTGTATAGTATTATTATGGACAATAATAAAGAGCTACTATGACATGAAATTACAAAAGTAACATATTGGTCTGGCTAAAATACACGTATAAATGTGAGCAACAAGCGCTTATAGATGCGTATAAAAGAAACCTAAAATATATACTGACACGTAATGTTACTAAACATTATTAATCCCTTCCGGTAAAAGGACGAGTCTAGCTCGTCATTAGTTTTTCATTCCATACCGCACAATGACGACCTACACTCGTCATGCGATTAAAGTTGCTGTTAAATATGATAATTAATTTAGTTTAAAATTTCTAGTGTACTGAATTTGGCAACACTTTTATCACTTGTGAAAATCACAAGTCATTATTGCATATTGTTTACTTGGTACAAGTCATTGCCAAATTGATGAGTCAGAATAAAAGAAAACCTACTAAGAAATGCCGTGTGTGTTACAAGAATCAAATTAAAAGTGAGACTACTTGGCGGAGTAAACAATTAAGAATTCCTTTGCACTTTGTTTTGAAAAGTACCACTAGCTTGAAGACTATTATCTGTATACCTTATTAATGTTTTGCTTTCATATTTCCTTAATTTTACTGTTTCTGATATTATTTAACACTATGTAAAAAGTGGGTTTTAATTAAGAATATGTAAGAACTGTAAAATGAAACACGTTTTTTAAATAAAAATTAAATGGTTATTTCATGCACAATTTTTCATTATTAAATCATACCGGAAGGGGTTAATTTTATTATTATTTGTAACTATTTTTCTACATTCAAGAAATGAATAATTTTTACATTGAATACATTTTATATGAGATTAAATTTCGGAATTTACTTTCAAATAAAATGGAAATATTTCTAAAATAAAGACTGTTTTTTCTACATAAGATACATATTATGTACCATAATTGTAAAATTTTTTAAATAAATTATAAATCGGACCGTTTTGATGGAAAAGTAAAGAAAAAAATTATTTTAAAAATACTTTAAGCCACCAAACATACAGCTATCATAAACGTGATTAGATTAAATTAAAATTCCCACATAGCCTATACTGGAATTCGATCTTCGTATTTCTAGTAATGAAGCCCATTGCGCTGACCGCTGCGCTACAGATACGTTAATAGTGAAGGGTTTCTAGTGGAATACTAATAATCTAAATAAGCATGCAATTCTGGATTTTTAATAAAAAACATTTTCTATCGAATCAAATTGGGAATCTAAACCATTCTCGAATCAACTTAATTACAAACACAAAATTTCATCAAAATCAGTCCAGCCAGTTTAGAAGGGGTTCTACTACAGACACACGGACAGAAGAATTTTATATATAAAGATTTTTTAGATAGTAATCGAAAAAATAACAATATTTTAAATATTATAAAAAGTATATTCATAAATTTTCTTACGGAAACTGAATAAATTCAATATAAGTGTAATCACTTGCTTTTTATTAAAGATTACATAAGAATTTCAGTTTAAAATAAATTTTAATGATTTAAATTATTCCTCCGAATTATACAAAGTTTAAAGGAAAAGTCGAAAAAAAGGTTAAAATAAGTCGCCCTATATAAAATAGTTGTTCTAAAGAAGAAAAACTCTCTACTGCAATCTTAATTTGATGATTAAAAATTGTTATGAGAAAAACTTTCAGCGTGCAAGATTAATGGTTCTTCTTCATAATAAAGTTTCGCATCCGAAATTATGCAAAACAGAAGTATTCCTTTGAAAAAAACTTTTCCTTTGAATAATTCTTGGGTTTTTAAATAGAATTAAATGCACTCTTATTTTAAAGTCTTATTTTAAATGCTTTAACGAAGAAATGTTATTTTGGTGAAATACATTTGTAACTGAATAGTAATACATTCTAACTCTTTTTAAATTTAAGAACTTTAAAAATGAGTAGATAAATTTTTTCCCTTATAAACATGATTTTTTAAAAATAATATATTAAAGTAGCATGGGGAATTTTTAAATACAAAAACAGTGCCAGTTTAGTTTTATTTAAATTAAATGTAAAAAAATACTGCTTATACAGAAGCTGTACATAAAGTACTAGACGACATGTATGTAACATATCAAAATTATTTCACTGTAATATTTCCTTAAAAACCTCCTCTCTCCTATTTTAATTCCTTAAAATCTTTTTCCCAGCCTCTAAATGTCTTAATCAAAGGAGTGTCTTCGACTTAAAATTCTTTCGATACATTTCCCAAAGCTTTTTATACTATAGATGTAAATTTTCTGTTTATTCAATACGTTTTCCAGCTTTCGCCGGCAATCGGAACCGGGTTTTTCTGATCTTAACACCTAAATTCGCTGAGTAAATTTCTTGCCTTTTGGGAAAATTCTTTCTATCTTCACTCTTGGGTGATCCTCTGTTCGAGCAGTGATTTTTGTGTAATTTTTGTGTCTGTCTTTGACTAGTAAAGATGTTCTTTTTTAGCAGCTCTAAAATAAAGTTTTAATTAAACTTACGGCGTTCTTTTTCAATTTCCCGACTGCATCGTTATTACTGCTAGATGACTTGCCAGGACACGTGACTAGAGGAAATAATTATTACATGTATATAAGCGTTTTTAGTCTTCAATAAACATTCAATATTTTATTAGAATTTAAAAAAAAGAATTGTTTTATCTATTTTATACATCCTGTGTACAGAGGGTTCTGTGAATACGTCGTTAGTTATAATGAATTATTGTCTTACATGAAACAAATGTCACTGACCAAAAAAGTACTCCGTCTGTGAAAATACACTTCTGGAAGTAAGTGTAAATATCCTCAAAACTCTCTGTAGTATTTTTAGGGAAGACCCTTAGCTGCTTCATATAGAATGTCTGAAATGTGCAATAGCCTCTGGACCTTGTAGCCTGATTTAAATTTTAAGAACAAGAAAAGTCCGAGAAAGACAATTCTGACGAAATGTTGGTGATTCAGGGACAAAACTGCGAAGTTGGCGAGAAATTGCTGCACCAACCAGAAAGGCAGTGTGTTTCCAGACATTATCGTGAAGCAGAGTCCAGCCATCTTGCTTGTCATACTAGAGGTGAACACGTTTTATCTGTTACAGCAGACGTTCCATTATTTTTTCGAACCTAGAGGCATTTAAAAGGGCTTCCTCAGGCTAGAATGTTCTATAAATGAGACTTTTAGAATAAAAAAAACTTTGTTGTTATAACTCATTTTGCACCTTCACAACCTCGTACCTCACTACTTCATATTGGGACACTTGTTTTCGGGGTTATTCACATCATATATAGAATATGCACACGCTTCAAGCCAAAGTTGCATTTTAACCGACCTCAAAGCCTAGGGTACGAATTGGAATCAAACTTGCGTTTACCAAAATCCCGAGTCAGTATGAGCTAGATTGTTTTCCGTTAAATTCCCACTTCCTCTGCTATCAATTGTATTGTCACACTACAATCCTGAGCCAAAAGTTCCTTTAATTTCTGTAAAAGGTTCGAATTAGAATGATAGCAAACATAATATGAAATTAGCTCGATCTGATGCCAAATACGTTGATACGATTCTTTCGTTTGGGATGTCTTCACAGATTATCTTTCTTGCGTCCCCTAGCGTATACCTTACAACATATAAGTCAAATAATCACAAAGACTGGTCTTCATCATTTCTTAATAAAATTTTGAAGGGTAACAAAAAAAGAACTGTAAAGTATCTTACATCATATAATTTAAATGACACGTTTTACGTCACTGCTGAAAACAACCAAAATATGATGACTTGCTCAGATACATAGCTTAAAGGTTTAGAAGATTATAGACACATGTAATTAAAATAAATTCTTTTGAAACAGTTACACATAGATATGATATGTTTTTAATAACCATCTAACATGAACGAAATATCTCACATAATGCAAGTTCAAATTTAATAATTTTTTTTTAAAAACTATCAGTCTCATATATAATACAATATATATATATATATATATATATATATATATATATATATATATATATATATATATATATATATATATATATATATATATATATATATATATATATATATATATATATATATATATATATATATATATATATATATATATATATATATATATATATATATATATATATATATATATATACATATATATATATATATATATATATATATATATATATATATATATATATATATATATATATATATATATATATATATATATATATATATATATATATATATATATATATATATATATATATATATATATATATATACATATATATATACATATATATATATACATATATATATATATATATATATATATATATATATATATATATATATATATATATATATATATATATATATATATATATATATACACATATATATATTATATATACATATACATATATGCATACATAAATATATATTTATATGTATATATAAATATAAATATAAATAAATATATATATATATATATATATATATATATATATATATATATATATATATATATATATATATATATATATATATATATATATATATATATATATATATATATATATATATATATATATATATATATATTCCAAGATTTCTCATTTAGAACACTCAATATATTTAAATAAAATATTCAGATTAATAATAACAGTAGAAGATTGCATCTAAAAATACGGCGAATAAAAATTATTATATCTTTACAATTTGAAAACATCCGCAGCTTATTATCAATGTTGAATAGTTGTCTTGGGGATAGATAAAACTCATGATAAAAACTGAAAGATAGAAAGAAGGAAAGATTTGTTGGAAGAAGGGAAACGTGACGGGGAAGTGATATCTACAAAAAGTAGTTGATTAAACTGTTGTGATACGTGAAATACTTCTTAAAAAAGTGTGAAAACTAATATTAATCCAATTGAAACAAGACATTTCCTTGTATCTACACCATTTATTTCTTAAATTTAAAAATTTCCCTTTCTCCCAAACCTCAAGATTGCCAAATTTACTCTTCTTTAAAGATAGCAGGATTTGTAAATGTCAAAGATTAAATGTATCACATATTTCGTTACTTTTTTAAGGGACGTGGATAGATCCGAAGCTTTTTTTAACTACAGAAAATTTTAATGAAAGAAAATGTTTTTAATTAAAATAGGGTATAAACTTTTGTGAAGGGAGATTCCATAAATTTTCATAAGCTTTTAAAATGTAATCAATTTTTATCAAAGTGTTTTAAAAAAAATCAATGGAAAAATGAATGTATGAAATGGTAAAATGTTCCTTCTAGATTTTGGTTTGGTTTGGTTTTGGAGCGCTACGGTCTACTTTTTGCAACACGAGGGTTAATGAGACCGGGACCTAGTGCTTAAAGCCGATTCCAAATGGCTACGAACATCCATGCCATAGTGGGATTCGAACCCACGAACTCAGGTTCCGAAGGCCAGCACCCTAACCATTCGGCCATCGTTCAGTAGTTCCTACTTGAAAACAAGTTATAGGTTGATTTATAGTTCATATTATATTTATTTTCCCTTATATTCAGAAATATCTTTTCAAAGATAAAAAATCATTGCTTTTATAAAAAAAACAATCATTTATTCTTATTTATAAAAGTTTTATTTATTCTATTCAAACATCAGATAAACTTTTGTATATTAAGATCTTCATGAATCCCTGGTGTAGGTAGTAAACCGTATTCTCAAAGTATAAATAAAAATATGTAACAAAATAAGACTCAACATTTTCCTGATATGAATTTCTGACATGCAACCAGAGAAGAGTTTCAAAATATTCCTAAATTCCTTCTTTATGCATTTCTAAAAGCAGCATACATAATGCTGTTGAAAATACACCTAGCAACAAAGGGCTGACATGTGACTGAGTGGATCAACAAAAACAGCTCCCTGCAGGTCAAAGCAGTAAGATATTTTACAGAACAACGAAACTAGGAAAAAATTTCGTCCGAAAGGAGTAGTGCAGTAGGAAAAAATAGAATTTTTTTCGAGTTTTGTAGTACATAAATTTTGGTACAATAGTGACATCAAGAAATATTTATCTTTGAATATGAAACTTTTATGTAATTCATTCCATTAAAGAATACATACAGTTACAAAAGTTTTCGAAAAATACCTCAAATGAGAGAAAATAAAGAAAAGCATTTTTACTTTGTTCGGTTTTCTACACTGTTTTCCAAAAACTAAACACGAAGAGGAAAATATTATTTTCCGTAAGCCAATTAAAATTAAAGAAGCTGAAATTTGCTGGATAAGTAGAAGGAAGTATGAAAATATGTAAGTTAACAAACATGGTTTTTGCAAACCAGGCAGTCTTATAAGACGCCGATAGTGTAAAGTGTTCCAGGAGTTATGTTGAAAGATGTATATAACGTTTGTACTATTTGTTTTCACACTAGACGAGTTTCTATGACTTCCAGAAGACTAATGGCAGATTCTAGCATTGGTGGGCTGTCGGACGCATTGACGAAAGACAGTCCATCTCAAATGTTGTTCGTTTCTTCGGTGTTCATCATTCGGAAAACTCCAAACCAGTGAAAAGACAGTTGTCCGAAGACCGGTAGCCGGTCGTCCAAGTGTTACGACTTCCGGAAGCTCCTGTTGATATTGCTGTTGTTGACAAGCGGAATCTTAGATCGACCTCGACATGCGTGAAATCTATGGTTGCAGCTGCCATTGGTAAGACGATATCTGCCACTACTGTTCGTCGACTGTTGCACTACAATGGTCTGTTCACCAGGGTACCAGAAGTTGTGCCCCTTTATCCGTTCAATCTAGAGGGTGAGGGTATCAATGAGTCTTTCTTATACAAGGGGGGGGCGGATAAGAAGTGAGACCGTGGTGATGACTTTTGTTACAATGGATGATACTTTCAACCTATGGTCGCTTCTAATTTGTCCTTTCAGTACTGCGACTGTGTTCATAAGTAAGAAAAGAGACTATCTCTCTCGTATTTTACTATTATATAATCGATGAGCATAATTTCTTTGTAGAGATATAGGTTTTATCATATTAACAGTTTCATATATGCTAGATCTTCTATTTGTGTTAAAATCTGTAGTTGAAGAGATAGAAAAGTTAGTTTGTTCACTTGAACAAAGTTTTCAATTAGAAATCATTTTATCATCAAATTATTCAAGAGGAGTGTATGTCTCGCATTTTTGTCTATAGTTTTGTTCCGAACTGGATGAAATTTTTCTCGGATGAGCTTCTGGGCAAAAGAAAATCTCTGTCTACTTTAATTGGTTTGGGGACTTTGGGATAATTAATGTAGATATTATAATGTATGAGTTCAGAGTGGTATTTTCCTCACCCTTTAAAGTTCAGTGACTTTCGGGAAAATGACAAGCGTAAAGATGTTTGCAAGAAGTTTCGAATATTTTAAAATTCTCCACATGCTTTTTTTAGTTCCAGTTAGAGTTCAAAAACGAGTTGAATA
Organism: Pardosa pseudoannulata; assembly: GCA_032207245.1. Taxonomy (NCBI): domain Eukaryota; kingdom Metazoa; phylum Arthropoda; class Arachnida; order Araneae; family Lycosidae; genus Pardosa; species Pardosa pseudoannulata. Next base: position 150,350,250 of record CM063508.1, read on the forward strand.
GCTTAGTACAATAATTTACTATCGCATAATATAATTTGTTTAAAAAATAATGATTTTTACTGTTTTTCAGAAATTCTTTCAAAGGGTCGATTTTGAAGCATTTTGAAGAAGCAGATTTTTAAATTGTCCATTACTCTTTCGAAATTGTTCTATTTAGTACCCTCTTGCATTATTGAAAATTTCAGAACCTCAGGTACTGTGAAAATCAAAAATAATACATTTTCATAATTATTTCTATAAGTTTTTATTAGACTCAAAATTCTATTTAGACATTTAATAAATATGTAAATTTTCCTCCTAACTAGACGAATTCTTTCCAAACTTGTGCAGGCAATAAACGGTTTTATTCAAAATTTAAAAATGCTTTCTCAAACACTATGAATTTTATAAATAATTTTCTGTCTTTTCATGAAAAGTTCAATATGTGGAAACTGTTTTTTGCATTTAAAAAAATTACAACTTTATTAGATCTTCGTAAAATTAAATCAAGACTGTCTAAATATGTTAATTTCCATACTATATAAAAGATAAAATCAACACCATACAAAATAGGTAGAAGATTTTCCTTTAGACTACAGAAAAGACGCATATATCTATCTATCGATCTACACACACACACATACATATATATGATATATATGTATATATATATATGTATATGTATATATATATATATATACATATATATATATATATATATATATATATATATATATATATATATATATATATATATATATATATATATATATATATATATATATATATATATATATATATATATATATATATATATATATATATATATATATATATATATATATATATATATATATATATATATATATATATATATATATATATATATATATATATATATATATATATATATATATATATATATATATATATATATATATATATATATATATATATATATATATATATATATATATATATATATATATATATATATATATATATATATATATATATATATATATATATATATATATATATATATATATATATATATATATATATATATATATATATATATATATATATATATATATATTATATATAGGTATATAATATACATACACACATATGTATGTAGTAACCCACTTACGATGTTTTGCAAAGGACCTATTGAAATGGGAAGACAAGAAAAAATACAATATCAAAATAATTTCGATCAAAACTTTTGTAGAAATTTGGTTTTAACTATAAATGTGTTCTCATAAGTGGTATTTCTAAAAATAAACTTTATATTATAAATTTATCTTTAAAGTACATTTTCGAAACATCGAAAATATTAATCTTAATTAAGAATAATTCGAATCCTTTAACATTACAGAAAGTGTTAGGTACAGATATAGAATAAAGGAAATAATATCATTATATTGATATTCCTTAGTTTATTTTACTTTGTTCGTGAATTATTTCTAGAAGATTTACTATTAAAATCCATAATTTTATTCACCATTAGGTAGTGTTAGTGAAAATAAATCAAATGACTTATATAAGGTTTCACTTGCTATTCCTTACAAACCGAGGGCTAAGACTAAATTTTCTTAGCTTTTTCATCAATACTTGTTTAGACAAAAAAGCTGTTTATTGCTTCTCTTTATTATTATATAAATTTTATTATTTTATTGCTATTCTTTATTATTATTTTCTACTACTATAGCTTTTGTATCTCTATTCGGTAAAAAAATTAAGACTCAGAATGAAAAGAAAAGTAGATCTGGGGGAAATAAAATTTCTTAAGTTGAAAAATGCTTAAAAGTAAAACTTCTTAAAAAATTTATTATCTGAGTAATATATCTACAATCACATAATACTGAAGACCAGACATAAAAAGTTTTTAGAGGGAAAACTTTATAAACGCAATCTATTTAAGCTGTTTTTTTTTGGTGTATATATATATATATATATATATATATATATATATATATATATATATATATATATATATATATATATATATATATATATATATATATATATATATATATATATATATATATATATATATATATATACATATACATATACATATACATATACATATATATATACATATACATATATATATATATATACATATATATATATATATATATATATATATATACATATACATATATATATATATATATATATATATATATATATATACATATATATATATATATATATATATATATATATATATATATATATATATATATATATATATATATATATATATATATATATATATACATATATATATATATATATATACATATATATATATATATATATATATATATATATATATATATATATATATATATATATATATATACATATATATATATATATATATATATATATATATATATATATATACATATATATATATATATATATATATATATATATATATATATATATATATATATATATATATATATATATATATATATATATATATATATATATATATATATATATATATACATATATATATATATATATATATATATATATATATATATATATATATATATATATATATATATATATATATATATATATATATATATATATATATATATATATATATATATATATATATATATATATATATATATATATATATATATATATATATATATATATATATATATATATATATATATATATATATATATATATATATATATATATGCACATACATACAAATACAATGATAGTTTTATTTAGTGTCCATATATGCTTTGAAAAATACTTAGTTATCATTCTCTTTGTCTGCCATTTCCTTCTCAACTTCATTTAATGTAAAAGCATTTAACTCGAAAGTAAGTTCTTCGAATGTTATTGCCCACTTTCCCAAAACGTGCCTCGAAACTGTTAGAAACGGTCCTTGCACGATCGATTTCGTTTTCTTTCTTTATTTTTATTGAACAACACGTAGCTTCTACAGTAATTGTTGCCATTCTTCTGGCAGTTAAGACAAAGGAAGGAACACGTATTTAAAATGAGCTTGAACTTTCAATTTGTTAGAAACGACAACATAACAAATAGCTTACTAAAGACTCGAAAAAGGTTTGAAGAAGAAGTATTTGATTCAAATGCTTCGAATGGACACCGTAATTTTTCCTAGTTATTTTAATGAATTGCGTCCTCTATTCTTCTGGTTAATTTTCCGTACAAATAGAAAGTGACAAAAAAGCAACAACTTTGTAAAAACTTTGATATCAAATGCTAGAAAATATCTCACTTCATTCATTGAGTGCGGAAGTACCTTTCAAAACTTAAAATTTCTATCATACCAGCCTTTTTTTTATTCGTCTTAAAACTAAATGTCTTATTCGATTTACATATAAATTAATGAGTTGTAATCTATATATATATATATATATATATATATATATATATATATGTGTGTGTGTGTGTGTGTGTGTGTAGACATGTAATATACATAAGTCACATATGTGTGTACAAATAGAAAGTGCCAAAAAAATACTTTGTAAAAACTTTGATATTAAATGCTAGAAAATATCACACTTCATTCATTGAGGGCGGAAGTACCTTTCAAAACTTAAAATTTCTATCATACTAGTCTTTTTTTTTTATTTGTCTTAAAACTAAATGTCTTATTCGATTTACATATAAATTAATGAGTTGTAATCTGTATATATATATATATATATATATATATATATATATATATATATATATATATATATATATATATATATATATATATATATATATATATATATATATATATATATATAGACATATAATATACATAAAACACATATGTGTGTACAAATAGAAAACGACAAAAAAAAAACCAACAACTTTGTAAAAACTTTGATATCAAATGCTAGAAAATATCACACTTCATTCATTGAGGGCGGAAGTACCTTTCAAAACTTAAAATTTCTATCATACCAGTCTCTTTGTTTATTCGTTTTAAAACTAAATGTCTTATTCGATTTACATATAAATTAATGAGTTGTAATCTGTATATATATATATATATATATATATATATATATATATATATGTGTGTGTGTGTGTGTGTGTATGTGTATATAGACATATAATATACATAAGTCACATATGTGTGTACAAATAGAAAGTGACAAAAAAAAAACAACAAGTTTGTAAAAACTTTGATATCAAATGCTAGAAAATATCACACTTCATTCATTGAGGGCGGAAGTACATTTCAAAACTTAAAATTTCTATCATACCAGTCTCTTTGTTTATTCGTCTTAAAATTAAATGTCTTATTCGATTTACCTATAAATTAATGAGTTGTAATCTGTATATATAAAAATATATAAATATATAAATATATAAATATATATATATATATATATATATATATATATATATATATATATATAAAGTATATATATATAAATATATAAATATATATATATATATATATATATATATATATATATATATATATATATACATGTGTGTGTGTGTGTGTGTGTGTGTGTGTGTATAGACATATAATATACATAAGTCACATATGTGTGTACAAATAGAAAGCGACAAAAAAAACAACAACTTTGTAAAATTTTTGATATCAAATGTTAGAAAATATCACACTTCATTAATTGAGGGCGGAAGTACCTTTTAAAACTTAAAATTTCTATCATACTAGCCTTTTTTTTATTCGTCTTAAAACTAAATTCGATTTACATATAAATTAATGAATTTAGTTTTCGTTACTGCTTTACCATTGAAAATGTATTTTCTTTTGTCACATAAATGTATACACCAAATGAAAAATTGAAATACGCTTAATTGAACACTAATTTTTAAAACCAATTTTTGATAAAGTTTTAGGCAATTCATTTTGAAGTTACAAAATCTTGTTAATAGGAATAGACATAAAATGTGACCGTATTCTTCATATTATGTTAAAATAGAATATTTTTGACCAAAAATAAGAAAGGTGACATAATCTCAAAAAATATTTGCAACCGAATGATTGCCTATTTTGGACCAATTCTGTTTTTTCTTTTCATTCATGCTTATAAACTTAATTTTTTAAATATGGCATTTTTATAATATTGATTAATTTAAATTGTCAACATTTTTATCAGTTTATTTAAAATACCTTGTTTTACTAATTTATAGTTGACTGAATTTATAGTTAACTGATATAATTTACTAATTTTTCTTTTTGGAAACTGGGTATAATTTTAAATAAACTAAATATTGTTTCTAGTTACTAAAACAATAAAAATAGCACTAAAATATTAAGTGTACTTAACATATAAATTAATAATCAGCTTGCTGTATAAATTATAAGCATAATGCTAAGCATAACGCTTATAATTAGTAATAATAAGCATAAATAATAGCATAAGCATAAACCAATTTTTGATAAAGTTTTGGGAATTCCTTTTGAAGTTACAAAACCTTGTTAATAAGAATAGACATAAAATGTGACAGTATTCTTCATATTATGTTAAAATAGAATATTTTTGACCAAAAATAAGAAATGTGACATAATCTCAAAAAATATTTGCAACCAAATGATTGCCTATTTTGGACAAATTATGTTTTTTCTTTTCGTTAATAAGTTATAAACTTAATTTTTTAAGTATGGCATTTTTATACTATTGATTAATTTAAATTGTCAACATTTTTATCAGTTTATTTTAAATAACTGGTTTTACTAATTTATTATATCTGAATTTTATATAAGCATTAGTTACTATTTTTTGCTTGAAATGATAATTTTAAATAATTTAAATATTTAAATATTTAAAATATAATATTGTTTTTATGTTACTAAAACAAGAAAAATAATTAAAATATTTTAATTTTTAACATACAAATTAATAATCAGTTTTTTCTCTATTAATTATAAGCATAATGCAAATAAATAATTATTTAATAGATTATTTTATTGAATTTCATTGACTCGATTTTATAACAATAGTTAAATTAAAATATTCTTATTTTTATTATATCTGATATTTTATATAACAGCATTAGTTATGCTTTGCTTGAAATGATGAAAAGTTAAATATTTAGAAATAGGTAACATATATTTTACGCCCTAAATTTATTAATAAAATACTATATTAAAACATTTTAAATTAGAAAATTTAAATATTTTCATATGCATTTCTTATAAAAATCAGCAAATGTGAAACTAAATATTTTTTTTATTTTAGAGAAGTATTTCTAACTAAAAGTGTACAAAAAGGCTTCACATATAAAATCTTTTATTAAATAATTCAGATTTTGTAACAATGCATAATTTTATATTAAATTTGGTAAATGTGCTTTTTTTAGACTTTTAACTTTTATTTCTGAGACCTCTAACTTTATAAAAATAATAAAATACTATACTATACAAATAATAAAACATTTTAAATTAGAAAATTTAAATATTTTCATATGCATTTCTTATAAAAAATAGCAAATGTTAAACTAAATATTTTTTTATTTTATTGAAGTACTTCTAACTAAAAATGTACAAAAAGGCTTCACATATAAAATTTTTCATTAAATAATTCAGATTTTGTAACAATGCATAATTTTATATTCAATTTGGTAAATGTACTTTTATTTTAGACTTTTAACTTTTATTTCTGAGACCTCTAACTTTATAAAAATAATAAAATACTATAGTATAAAAATAATAAAACATTTTAAATTAGAAAATTTAAATACTTTCATATGTATTTCTTATAAAAAATAGCAAATGTTAAACTAAATAATTTTTATTTTAGGGAAGTTCTTCTAACTAAAAATGTTCAAAAAGGCTTCACATATAAAATCTTTCATTAAATGATTCAGATTTTGTAACAATGAATAATTTTATATTAAATTTGGTAAATGTTCTTTTTTTTAGACTTTTTACTTTTATTTCTGAGACCTCTAACTTTGAGTTCTGAATCTACTAAATTAAGATTTGAATGTTGTCGTTTATCTTAGGCATGGCTTGTTTTTCTTAGAAAATAAGGAATTTTTTTTCGCAACACGAGGGCTAATTAGGGCATTATATATGAGTTACCTGAGGTATAGACATAAAATGTGACCTTAATATTCATATTATGTTCCTGAACATAATATGAATTTTCTGAAATCTCAGCTATTTTGTATAATGATTCTGCCTGACGTAGTTATTTAAAACTATTTTTATAACGAAAACAAATATGATGACATAAAATTTTAATTAATAAATTACTCCGTTATAAAGGTATACAATAATTTTACTTTTTATTCTTCAGATGCTTATTATCATTATTAAAATACCAATTAAAATTAAAATTTTTAATTCAATGCTATCATTAACAAAATGAAAATAGATATTATAAACTCTGAAAACAAATATTTATGAATAAAATTGACATTTTTTTTCTATTTTTGAAAAAAAGTTAATCTTTTGCATATTACAAAATTAATTTATAAAATTCCCATTTATTAAACTTCCTTTGTGTTTCAAAATATTAATTTAGTCTTTTGTTAGTCTAATGCATTCAACAAATTCTGTTAAGAAATATATTTTATAATTTATTAAAATAACATTTCTAAAACGCTTTATTAAATTTTGTTTAATATTGTAAAATTTTCATTTATTATTTTTTAAAAATTAAATCTTTCTGAAAGACCATTAATTTATGATGTTGATATCATGTATGATAGAAAATTTAATCAAAATATTATTCACATTATCTTCAAAATCCTTTCAGGTAATAGTTTTTATGTGAGTATTCACAAAATATTTAATACGCAATTTATAGTTTATGATCAGTATTTCTCCCGAGTCACGAATAAATTAAATTATTAAGCGGTACTACTATGAAAATACTGTAAAAAAATTAAGATTGAAAGGTAATTTTGAAAATAATTTGAACAATTTGAATTTCTTAGAACTAACCATAATATGTCTTGAATACATCCTTCGTAAATAACTTTATTCATGTTATAGCCAGATAATCTTTATAAAGTGTACCTGAAAGGTTGACTGTGAAAAATATTAATTTATAATTATGTTTTAGAAGATCTTATGGGACTACTTAAAATTATTGGAAAATATCAATTAATCTACTAATACAAAATTTTGTTTGCTGTAGTATTATGTGCTTTTAATATCTTTCGCTGAGATTATTTAAGCATTTAGCACTGATTTCTATTTAGGCATCTTTTAATCTAGCATTAGTGAGATTAATGGACAAAATGGTTGAAATCAGTTTATGACAAGAAATTAGTATAGTTGCAAGAAAATATTCTTTTCATGCTAATAATGTAGTTAATTACACTTTCTGGTCTAAGGGTTATGAAATAAATCCCCTATATAATAATATCTCTAGTTATCTGTCAGTCTGTCCTCCAATTTATGAAGCAGTTGGACCTGGAATAGATAGAGGCATTCATATTGGATTCTTGATGAGTTAGGGTTAGCAAAACTCAAAGCAAGTCTTTAATTCTTTGAAAATCTACTCTTCCCCCCTTTTTCGATCGTTTAATGCCATTATTTCAAGTCCTATTTTTCCCGGTTAGGAGCAGGCGATTAAATTTATCACATAATAAATAAGGTAAAAATAACATTTTTTCTACCATTAGGACGTCATTCCTTTAACTATCTCATTTAATCATTTCTTATTATAAATTATTTAAATATCATCTGCATTATTTTCATACGTTTTATTACTGATTTTAAATATTACGTAAATAATTTTTTTTATATTTAGCTTAAATGATAGATTAGGTACATATGTGATAATTTTAAATTTAATCAACGATTATTTTTTGTTGCAATGAAAATTTTATCCCCTGTATTAACAACAAATTCTTTTTATGGAAGTGTAGCAATCTAATTCACGGACTAATAAATATCTAACGTTTAAGATATATAGCTTTGAAAACTAAGAAACTTGTTCGTTAGTGTGTTCGTTTTTTATACATAACCACAAGATTTGACTAAATGAATTCAATGTGATTCTAAACTGCATTCACAGTATCGGGAGACTTTAGAGAAGCGTGAAGATAAACAAATTATTGAGGGTGTATCAGATAATTCTCAGCCAAAAAACCGCAATTTTTTTATCTTCCTGATAAGTTATTTTAGAAAATTTAAAATTCTACTAATCCCGTCATATGACTGGTTATATGCTAGTAAATAATAAGTATAAAACAAATATACAAAACTTTGTATTCAAACTCGGAGGAGAAGTAGATATATTTGATAGAAATCATATTTATATAGGAAAAGATGAAAAGAATAGATACGATGTAAAAAGGGTCATACAACTGTTAAATTGACACAAAAAGTTCATTTTTTGAAAATATATTTCTAAAAAGAAATTCAGTTCTGAGCATTTTAAAACAATCCGTGTAATAAAATTCCAATATTCACAGGAGTTACGAATTAAAACCTGAAGCTGTTTACTGTAAACAAATTTAAACTTAGAAAACTTTAACTTGATTTTTCTCAAATTGTCTTTTTTTCATGTAACGCGAAATATTTTTTCATGAAATTTTTATACCTTGTATACAATATAATTTTCACCCGATTGAACCTAATTTTGTTTGCATATTTCAACAAATATATTTGTTTTTTCAATGATAATTTTTTTATTTTTAAGGAAAAATTCACTCTTTTCAAAATTTTTTAAAAATATATTTGCATCTTAAATGTATACAAATTTAGGTTCTACGTTATTTTGTGATGTTATAACATGTTTTAAAACGATAAGTTTGTCTTACAGAAAAATCTAAGAAAACCCGTATCCGACAATTTGCGTTCAGTTTTTGTTCAGGAATTTCCTTAACTGGCCGATAGTGTTTTATCAAGTTTAAATTCATCAGATCCTCTGCCTGAAGTCGTGAATTGTAACCCCAGTGGTCTTCTTAAAATTGGACTTAAATGAGAAGGCAGAGATATAGGCCTTTTCTTTTACCCTTGAATGTAGATCTGAAAGTCTCTTAATTTTTTTTTAGCTGTAATGATTACTTTTTGTTATAAATTTATCACAGTAGTTTAAAAATATATTTTTCTGTGTGTTGGTAACACTATTTTCTTTAAGGACTGCCTTTAAGAATTTCGTAGAAACTATCTACATATGCTTAACTTTTTTCTTATACACACATTTATATATATAAATACACACACGCACATATATATATATACATATATATATATACATATATATATACATATATATATATACATATATATACATATATATGTATGTATATATATATGTATATATATATGTATATATATATATATACATATATATATATATATATATATATATATATATATATATATATATATATATATATATATATATATATATATATATATATATATATATATATATACACACATATATTCATATACATCATGATGTGGGAAACTAATTTGTAGCTACATCGTGAGGTTTTAATTGACATATATTCTACGTGGATTTTCTAAAGGGGTTCATATAACCTATATAATAATAGACTTAGTTATCTTTCCGTCTGTTTTCGAATTTATGAAGAATTTGTACTTGGAATGGATATAGGCATCCATATTAAATTCTTGATGAGTTAGGGTTAGCAAAATTCAAAACCAGTAAAGTTTAAAACGAATAATTTTTAGTCAGCATGATTGTAATATGGATCAATATTTATTAGATATAAAAGGGGAAATGGTTTCCCATACAATCGTTCTAACAGTTGCGGACGGAACATGTTTATTTCGATCGGTTTCGTAACTTATGTTTGAAACACAATCTTTTAGCAGTGAACCGGAATGACTTGTAATCGGGATCTTCAATCTCAAAGATTTCTTTGATTCAACCAATGTATATTGAACTATCGCGGGTATTCAAGCAGCCCTATTGCTGATCTCTGATTGCTGTATCACTGATCTAGCGAGCTCGCAGTTTGGAATTTAACTGTACTCCTCGTTATTTGACATCGCTTTCCTAGTATCGCCCTTGAACTTCGGCAAACTTCCTCCGAAGATTGCCTAAACTTCCCCTAATCCACATCTTTGAACCAATTACATTGAACGGAGGTCAACTATATTTATAAATAAATTCAATGATTCTAAACTGCATTTACAGTATCCGGAGACGTTAGAGGAGTAGGAAGATAAATAAATTATTGAGCATGTATCAGATAACTGTCAGCAACAAACACACTTTTATTACTTGACTCATAGGGTACTTTACAATTATGGAAAATTAAAAATTTAACTGATTCCATTATATGACTGGCTATATGCTAGTATTCATATAATTTTAATTAAATTTGTTACAACCAATATATTTTACAGTTTCTTATGTAGCGTCAGGATATTTTCATGCGGTCCTTATCCTCCACACACACATACGTTTGAGTGTAAAGCTTTATAAACCTATTTTATTCATTAATATTTTTACAACATTTCATATACTATTTTTCTTACTATATTTATATTGTTTTCATTTTTTAACCTTAATTCAGATGTAAAATTTAGAACTAATTTTTTTTGTCTGTGCCCTTGATTTTAAGCCTGCAAACAGCATAATTAGATTCTACTTCTCTACTGCAGATATTATTGTTTCTCCTTTATTGCAGCACATACCGCATTCAAGGGCTGTCTGGTACTTTCGCTCTTATCTCTCTGGATTGTGTCGATGGTTTTCGAGGGCCATCATTCTTTCGAAAACTGCTGCTCTTTACGCGAAAACGAGATTTAACACGTTTCAATGGCTCCTCCGAGGATATCTTCATTAAAGTGCTATTACACGTGACACTCTTATCTAATTGTCACAATAACTGTAAGTGTTGTTTAGTAAATTAATGAGCTCTCAAACAGCCTGAGTTGAAAATTTTTGTTTTCCTTTGCTGTGGAGGAGAAATAAATGCGAAAGGCAAATACAGAATGGCAATTTTGTCTCCCCTTCATTCATTTATTTCTTCTAATTTTGATGTTTTAGTTTAATAACAAAATATAACCACATGACTTCCTTGTAAGCTTTATACGTTATATACATTATTGCATCACTTCATTTAAACTTATTTCATAAGTATGTGAAACAGGATAATTCAATTGGTATATAAAGGGGACGAATGCTAAAGAATTAACATTTAACCCAGTAACTGGTCGATATCTTTTATTTGTGACAAAACAACAAGACAAAAGTTATGTTTTTGTTGTACATAAATAATCCCCATGCTCCATACAAAAAGGAAAGGGAATTCATTTTTACTTTTTATGCTTTTATGCCAATTTCCTCGAAATTTTTTATTAAAGAACCCTAAATGTTTGCTTTTAGAAACCTTTTTCTAAACTGCCCATAAGGTTTTTTCGAGTTATGTAAGGTTTGGAGTATTGTGCAGTGAAATCCTAAGAAGCAATCTTAAAAAAAAAAATGCATTTATTTTGTCTCTTTTCATTTACGTTTATTTTCCAATTGTACACTCACATGTTTGGTTATTGTTATCAGTTAGAATAATAATTTCTATAAAATACTCTCAGAACTTGGTCGTAATAAATTTATTAAAAATTATATTGTTTAATAATATGTGTAAGACGTCTCATTAGAAGAATTAAATATAAAAATAAGCCAAAAAAGAATAAAGAAAAGAAAAGAAAAGAAAAATAATGTCTGCACTACGTTCGGGCAAACCAGTTGAAGTGAAGTAATGGTAACCTGGACACTGTACGCGCAAAAAAACTTAGGGGCTAATAATATAAAAATGTATACAATATTAATTGAACAATGAATTTTAAGAGGAGTAGTATGCATTAATTCGCCAATAAATAGAGATGAAGTATTGCTATCTGGCGGCAACAGGTAGAGTTTACTATTTGAAACACTGTGAATTTTCATTATATAGTACATAAAATGAAATAAAATTTGGAGATGAAAAGCTAAAAGTGACCACACTCTTAATTACAAATTTTCAACAATTTAAGGCTGATCTTATGAATTATGAGATGTATATAAATATGGATAAAGTTTGTTACGAAACTAATAAAAACGCAATCATGATTTGTCAAAGTGAATGTTTTAACATTCAGTGACAAAGTTTTCATGTACTGTAACATGAGGCTTAAACAAGTCATAGAGAATTCAAGCATGATCCAAAATGAGTATTTATTTTAAATCTGAAGACGAAATTAAATTTCTTTCTATAATTTCTACGAAGAAATAAAATGAAATTCCAGATGAATTATTTTTTCTCCATCTCTCTCAAATTTTTAGACTTTGAATATTAATACGTTTATTATAAAACTGGGGAAGATTTGTTTAAAATATCTTTTCACAGAAGGTATTGTACTGAGAAAATGCGAAAAACTGCTAAAACGTGTCGTAGAATTTGGAATAATTGGTTTATTGAAAATGTATTTAATAAAACTAAAAGTAGAAACCAAGATTCTTAGAAACTTATATATAAATTAGAAGTACAAAATAAATGTAGGAAAACAATTTGTTAATATTTTATGAACCTAGAAATAATTTTACTGAATGGTGTTGGATGATATTATGTTCATAAATGCTTTTATTCAAAAAAATTTTTTTGTAAATTTTAGTCTTTTATATATCTTAAATAAAGTTATTATTTTTGTTCAGTATATTATACAAGTAAGAGTTAAATACTTTAAAAGCTGAATTTGAAGTCTTTTCCTTTTAAAGAAGACTAAAATTTAGTTATACTGAAAAACATGCAATGGGTAGAAATGGTGTTGGATGATATTATGTTCATAAATGCTTTTATTCAAAAAAATTTTCTTGTACAGTTTAGTCTTTTATATGTCTTAAATAAAGTTATTATTTATGTTCATTATAAGAATAAAAGTAAGAGTTAAATACTTTAAAAGCTGAATTTTAAGTCTTCTTTTCCTTTTAAAGAAGACTAAAATTTAGTTATACTGAGAATAATGCAATGGGTAGAAATGGTGTTGGATGATATTATGTTCATAAATGCTTTTATTCAAAAAAATATCTTGTACATTTTAGTCTTTTATATGTCTTAAATAAAGTTATTATTTATGTTCATTATAAAAATACAAGTAAGAGTTGAATATTTTAAAAAACTGAATTAGAAGTCTTCTTTTCTTTTTAAAAAAGACTAAAATTTAATAATACTGAGAATACTACAATGGGTAGAAATGGTGTTCGATGATATTATGTTCATAAATGCTTTTATTAAAAAAATTTCTTGTACATTTTAGTCTTTTATATATCTTAAATAAAGTTATTTTTATAAGGTTAAAAATAGTAAGAGTTTTATTTTAAAAAGCTTTGATTTACTTCTCTTTTGATTTATTATAATACTGGTTATAAATATGTATATAAAATAGACATATTGATTGTTAATTTTATACACATAAATCGTCAAATCTTAAGATCATCACATAAGAAATAAATATTCTAAAAGTACAAATTTTTTTTTTTAGAATTATTTATATTTTATAAAGTAATATTTCTGTGGTGCAATTAGAGATATAGTTTCAAACGAAAGTTTCGAAATAGAGATTGACAAAAATGAGAAGGTATCTGCGTCTTTGTTTAGAGAGTATTTATAAATGTACAAAAATATTCTAATATATGATTACCTCATAATTTCGTATAAAAGCACTGTCAGAAATGTACATACATTTATTTTAACATTTTTATTGAAAATTTTTAGTTTTACGTGCAATCTTAATTAAATAAAGTTATTATTTTTGTTCAGTATAAGAATACAAGTAAGAGTTGAATATTTTAAAAACTGAATTTGAAGTCTTCTTGTCTTTTTAAAGAAGATTAAAATTTAATAATACTGAAAACACAGTAATTGATAGACATATAGATTTTATAAGAGAATAGTAACTTTTCTATAAGAATCAAATTACTGTTAATCAAAAGATAAAAGTTTTGTTATAAATTGTAGCAACTATTCCATGAATATTTTATTGATTTCTGCATACTGTTGTAATGCACAGTGACAGAAAAGAAGTAGTTTCGCTAAAGAAAGAATGTCATAAAAGTGTGATATTCTATAAACCTGCTCTGTCTATTGTCACACGATAGAGTTTCGAATTTGTCTACATGTTATGGATTTCTTATTCTTCTTCAGATTCGAAAAAGATTCTCTTACAGGTTTTTCTTTTAAATCCGTAAATCTTTTTATTCTTGCATTTTGACATTTTTCATGGCATTATTTTAAAGACTTTTGATAAAAGTGAATACCATTCCCATCTCCCATCTTTTTTTACACCTCATTTTTTAATAGAAGTCTTTACGGAGGTAGACAAAAAAAATATAATTTAAAAATAAGATTTTATCTTTAAAAATTAATCTGTCTACTACATTTAGTATGTTTTTGAAAGCATGAATGAAGTCTATAATGATACTCTAAATGATTGTTATAGACCTAAAGACCTAAGAATGACCTAAGAATGATTGTTATAAACAGGTTATCGTTATAAATACAGTTTGAATATCTGGTCAACCAATTGTGTTTATGCATTTATTTGGGTTGTATTTAGAGGTCTAATTTAACATAAGTTACCTAAGAATGATTGTTATAAACAGGTTATCGTTATAAATACAGTTTGAGTATCTGGTCAACCAATTGTGTTTATGCATTTATTTGGGTTGTATTTAGAGGTCTAATTTAACATAAGTTACCTAAGAATGATTGTTATAAACAGGTTATCGTTATAAATACAGTTTGAGTATCTGGTCAACCAATTGTGTTTATGCATTATTTTGGGTTGTATTTAGAGGTCTAATTTAACATAATTTAGAAACCTTAATTATTAAAATTTAATAATCGTTTTGCTATGGCTGAAAAACCATTCGTCCTTTAAAATGCACACACTGAGTTGGAAATAGCAAGGATTATCAGTTATCCCAAGAGAATTAACAGCTAGTTTAGGACAACCGTAAGAAAAGTGACACGTAACAATAATTCTAAGATAAAATTTTAATGTTATCTTTTAAAATTCTTAAAATATCAAGTACATTACTTGCTAAATTGTAATACAAATCGTTATTCTGTACCAGGAACAATCCACATCCAAAATAGGGGTATATATTGTATACAAAAACGCAGTATATTACAAACCAAGAATACAATAGGCATGCCATACTATCACACCTTACTTAGAGTACTCCTTAACGCATATGATTTACGAGTAAAATACTCTATAAGCGAGTGAATTAAGCTATCGAATTTCTATTCCTTTTTGTAAATGTCAAAGAGTTTATTGAGCATGGAACTTCCTTAAAGGTACCAGACCCCAAATGTCACCCAAACCGCCGACAACTTGGCAAAAATATGTCTAAAACAACAAGTCGCCAAAAACAATGCCAATATTATCTCGTAAAATTTAAAAAATATCTAGTATATTACTACTAAACTGTAATACAAATCGTTATTATTTTCTGGAATAATCTATGTCCAAAATAGGGGCATAGTATACAAAAACGCAGTATACTACGACACAAGATTACAAAAAGCTTGCAGCGCTATCACAACTTAATTAGAAACCTCCTTAACGCAGATGAGATTTACGAGTAACAGACTCTATATGCGATTGAACTGAGCTATCGAATTTCTATTCCTTTTTGTAAATGTCAACGAGTTTATCGAGCACGGAACTTTCTTGAAGGCACCAGACCCCAAATGTCACCCAATCCATCGGCAACGTGGCAGTTTTAATCTGAAAAAATAAGTCGCCAAAAGCAACGCCAATATCATCTAGTTAAACTCTAAAAATATCAAGTATATTACATTCTAAACTGTAATATAAATCATTATTGTTTTTCAGGAACAATCCACGTCGAAAATATGGTCATATTATACAAAAACGCTGAATACTACGACACAAAAACACAAAAAGCATGCCGTACTAGCACACCTTAATTAGAAACCTCCTTAACAAAGATAAGATTTACGAGTAAAAGACTCTCTATATGCGATTGAACTGAGCTATCGAATTTCTATTCCTTTTTGTAAATGTCAACGAGTTTATCGAGCAGGGAACTTTCTTGATTATACCAGACCCCAAATGCCGCTTAAACCGTCGTCAACGTGGCAGTTTTAATCTAAAAAAAAGTCGCCAAAAGCAACGCCAATATCATCGAGTAAAATTCCAAAAATATCAAGTATATTACATTCTAAACTGTAATACAAATCATTATTGTTTTTCAGGAACAATCCACATCGAAAATATGGGCATAGTATACAAAAACGCTGAATACTACGACACAAGAACACAAAAAGTGTGCCGTACAATCATACCTTAATTAGCCTCTTAACATGAAATAATGGTAATTTTAACCGAGTTATTAAATAGCTTGGCTATTTAGCCGTAAATTTTAAAACTGATATCTCATTAGCCCTCGTGTGCAAAACAGTAGACCGTAGGTTAAATAACAAAAAACTTAACGCAGATGAGATTTACGAGTAAAAGACTTTCTATATGAGATTGAACTGAGCTATCGAATTTCTATTTATTTTTGCAAGTGTCAAAGAGTTCATTGAGCACTGAACTTTCTTGATTATACCAGACCCCAAATGTCGCTCAAACCGTCGCCAACATGGTAGTTTTAATCTAAAACAATAAGCCACCGAAAACAACGCCAATGATTTGTAGTCGTTCAGCTATGTGACTCGGTTTAAATGACGTTTTGGGGGAAAATTACAATTTTTAATTGGTTTGTTTTAAAGATAACAGTGTTTTCTTAATAAAAGAGTTTTACTATTGTCTTTATGATCCTAAAAACAGGTGGACAAATAATTTTTTCACCGAGTTTTATTTAAATAGCTGTAACTTACAATTTAAATGGTATTGCAAGTAAAGATAGCCTTAAATTTAACTACCACACGAAGAAAATAAAACTTCTGATATTGAAATTAAAAAAAAGTTCCAAATTATACAGCTGAGAATTTTTAAATAGCTGCAATACATAATTTGTAATAAATATTTTCAATAAACTCTTAAAGTGTATATTATTTCAAAAACTATGTTTTGGTGGTTTTTTTACTTAGAAATAACATAACAACAAAAAAGTTTAATTTCTGCTTTATAAAATTTAAACTTTACATAATATTTTTAATGCAATAAAATAAGAATTTGATTGCAAAATCCTTTTTTAAAAAAGGCAAATGTCTTTAAAAATTAATATGTGGAATTAAAATATTGCTCAATTGTTACTTCTATAATGAATATATTTTTATGTATGTCTTATATCTAGTTTATTAAATTCTCAATTATTAAATGTGTATATCCCCTGCCAAAAAATTAGCATTGGATTAATATAATTTTTTACACCATTAGTGGCAAGTATAAAAAAATTACAATTATTTAAAGAACTGATTTCTTTCAAAAAATATTTATAAAACCTTTTTACACAATGTTTTTTCTTTCTTTATGTGTTGGTATTCTCAAATACTGTAAAGCCAATAATTCATACATAGATTTTTGCTTTAATATGGTACTCAAACCCGTAGAAGACTGTATTTTCTAAATATTTCAAATAATTTCCATTTTTGCTCTCATATTCTTTAATATATTCCTTACAATTTATTTTATACTAAATTTATTTTAAATAGACTTTAAAATGCATTCACAATATACTTAAACAGAAAATTAATTTTAATTTTACAATACAGTAAAGAATTGTTATTAAACGAAAAATTCTTGTTATAATAGATTTTTTTCATCAAACTTTTTTAAATGTTGAACAATAACGCTTACCGCTAATTAATTTTTGTGGATATGAAAGGTTAATTAAAATTGTAATTACACAGTTTCTAAAAATATTATATTTTAAAATTTTTCATTATCGCTTTTTTTTCAGGATCTTGGAAAGTAAACAAATAACTATGCGCGATCTTTCAAGACCATTAATATTTTTGGGAAAAGATTCGAAGGAATAATTGTCAATGAAGTATAGAATGAAAAAATACAATATAAAAGTTGATAGGCCTGAATTTGTGCATTGTTTCATGCTTTTGAAAGGTTAATTAAAAATTAATTGCGTATTCTCTAAAATTCTTATATTTTTAAGTGTTTTCTGAATTTCTTTCTAAACTCTAGGGAAGTAAACAAGTGTAGAACTAATTTTTAAGAAAATGGATTTTCTCATATAAGAGTTATTTAAGGTGAATTTTTCTATTAACAGCAAATAAGTAAAAATTGATTATTGTAATACGGTAAAAATATTTTAAAAGAATAAGATATTACTACAAGTTTTAAGAAATTTTAAAATTATTTTATTTTTTTATTATAAATTATTGTTTATTGAAGATTAAAGACTGTGAAGCTTTGGAAAAAATAATTTATTGAACACTCTTAAAAAGGCAACTGTTACAAAAATTAGGAAACTATGTAGCAAAATTATATTAATAAATAATTTATAAATCTAATATTGCTATAAAAAGATCAATTTTCCTTTGAGGAAACATCTATTACATAACTACTATTTTTTGGTGAAATGTTTCTTTAGGAAAGAAATACAAGATAAAGAGAAGATTAAAAAACTCACGAAGAAAGTGAAAATATATCTTACTTCAACAGTGGGGTTTAATTTTTAGTCTTCGGTAATACCATTCTAGTCTACTACATTTTACTCGAAGAAAATAAACTTCATTGTTCCGATTTTCAGCTAGTAAAAGTTTTTGCTAAGGATATATAATATATATGATTCTTCCAACAATATTCTTTTAAATTGAACCTTTATAACTTCAGGTATAAAGTGTTTGTTTTGTTGAAGATATTTCATAGTTTGGAGATGACTTTTCGATGGATCATTCTGATAGTATTTGTCGACTAGTACTCTCCAAATTTAGGTAGTTATCTGATATAAAGTATAGTGGTAACTATTTTATTAGTAGAAGACTAATAATTATTTGGTTTGCGTTGTGTAAATTATTTTGGTTAAAATTTAACCCCAGGTTTTTAGGAGGCTATAGACTTTCTCATGATACAAGAACTAATGACCTCAAAAATAAATAAAAGACTGATTCAATAGTCAACCAATTAACAAAGTTTATTTACACTATATTTATGCTTTAAATTCTACCGATCAGAGAACGTTATCAATTTCATTTGTGAAAATAATCACTTACACACATAATCATGTACTATAATTTCCTTATTCAAAATTTTACTTCTGAAGACAAGACCCTGATAAGTTCTTTAAAATTATAAAATCAAAATTAAATGAAGTCTGATTCTTGAAAATAGAATGGAGACAACTCCTAACTCATCATCAGATGAGGCCTTGATATGTAGGAATGATATGGATGGACAAGTTGTTCCTTATTCTGGTGCTCAGGGGCACAGTGGCGTTGTTGCTGGGAGCTGGGCTTGTAGAGGACAATTGTAGTCCTTCTCGCTGAGTTATTTTGCTGGTGGAGTAGATCTGGGTCCCTTGACCACAAATATATTTGGTGAGAGAATTAGCTTTCTCTCCTCTACATTCTGCTCTTTTTCGTCAGCTTTCTATGGTTGCCATCTCTCTTTTTCTGACTAGTCTCTCTTCTACTCTCTCCTCCCTAGTTTCTAGCTGTATACCCATTTTATTTCATTTATTACGCTTCTACTTCTAAACGCTAAACTTCAATAGGCACCTGTCGGCTACTTTATTTGCTGCCTCAGATATGCTTCACCCATGATCATAAAATCGCCGACTTTTATTACAGTCTCTCTTCCGATCCTTACTTTTGCCGTCGCTAGTAAATCTTTCCCAAGCAACCCTGGTGTTATCCTTGCATACTCCTCTCTTATCTCTGTCTAGCAATCTTAGACCTTCCTTATCAAAGACCATCCTCTCATAAGTCATCCCTTATCTTGTATCAGATTTTTTTGAACCTCTCTTTTCAATTTCAGTTAATATGTATGAGGCTTGATTCAATATATATCAATTAATTAATCCACAAAACTTTAGTACATTTTTTATACACTGAATAGCCTTATTACAGTATTTAAGTAATTAGAATACTTTCATATTTTGTACTTATTTGAATGCTTTTATATTTTTCATATGGGGTTTGATATGGAAATCAAAAGTATCGTCAAATAAATTGAGAGTCATCTATAACCTATTTGTTTTCGAAAACAACTTTAACGAAGAAACCACTGTGGCGTTCTGATGTTAACCGCATCGAAGAAGCTTCCGTCAAATGCACATTGACATGGAATGCAAATTTCCCTCGATGCTTCGCGCGCGATTATGATGCAGTACATAAGGTGAGCTACACGGCTCAGTCGAAGATGAGATCATTCTCAGCTTTGGAATCAGTGTGCTTCAGCAAAACAACTTTTCGCCAGCCTGTTAGTCACTTGCAAGCCGCAAGTGTTATCAACGCACTGCTGTCTTTATACTTTACCTTTTTACTCTTTATTTACTTATTAGTCTTTTAATAAAAACGTTTTGATCAAAAACTCATGTTGACGATTAGTTTGTTCCTCTTCAATATACATCTACACCACCTTTAAAATTTAAATAGCAACTAGAGAGGAAATATTTGAAACTATTAATCAACATTTTGATTAAAATGAGTACCTGGACCTTATATGTTCATTCATTAACTGAATTTTAAGGTTTTACAACGTTTATAACATTTTTATGATAGTTTATAAGTTTGGTGCGATATTTTAGAAAGGCATTATTTTAATCTATGACGTCACGACACTCTATTAAAAACACTCTGTAAGAGTAAACCCCAGAAAGAACTTTGACTTGAGAACTTTGGTTGAGGATTAAAAAAGTCTGCTGTCTCTCCAGGGGTCACGACAAAATTTTACACGAAATAGGTCGCAAATGATCTAGTTGTACGAGTTTTGGGAATGTTTGAAAAAATTAAGTCGCTCAGAACCAAGTCGTATAGAAAATGTACAAAATTTTATACCTTAAACAACTTCTTTTTAAAATTACTGTATCAAAACATCAAACATTACTTTAAAAGTAAAAACTATAGAACTTTAAAATTTTAAACATTTGGGTGTTCGATAATGTAGCATAATAGTTTCACATTTTTAAGTGAGTGATTTTAGTATTTTTACTTTTTTTATACGTATATCACATATTTTCCTTTTTCAGTATAACAAACTAAAAATATTTGTATGCAAATTTTACTAAATATTACAGGTGTAAAATATGAAATAAGCCTTTGAGGAGACTTATTTATAATTGTATATGAATAATAGGTTTTATAAAAATGTGCAAACAGTGCATTCATAACAAAATGGGAATTTAAAAGACATCATATATTATTTTGTGTGTAAAAAAATATCCTACATTCAATTTTTTATATTTATATATAATAGTTAATACATTTTGGTGTAATTCACTAAGAAAAAAAATGCTTCAATGAATAACATATAAAAAATAATCAAGGCACGGAATTGGTTAAAAAATCAATTTCATTGAAAAAGCCTTGTAAAGGTGATTTCTTCCCTTTAAACATCTGGATGTATCCGAAGTTTACTTCTTTTAACATCCATGACGAAAACCCTAACAGGTGAATAAAAAAGCGCAATAAAGAATTCAAATCTAATAGCTGTTCTTTATTCGACAATATTAAATAGCTGAAGATTTCATACCCAAAACTCTGTGAATCATATGGCATACTTTATTACCTGAGATAGAAACTTTGAAATCCTCTTCCTGTTTATCGTAACCTACTTGCAAATTTTATTATCTTCTTTTCTTTGAAAATTAATTCTGTATACTTAAGTAAAAGGATCATTTAAAGTCATCTTAAAATTGTGCTTTAAAGGTAAGCAACAGAATTTACGTAATTCAGAATATTAAATTTGTAGACATTTTATCAATTCCCAAACACACTTTTTTTTGTTGCTTAGCTATGGGAACCATTCGGCAAATGATTATAATTTTGATCACTAAGAATTGACTTTAAATTATTTTCTTTTTGCTTAGAAAGGCAGTTTCTAGTATGTTTGGGATTTATATTTGACTGAGGGCATTGGGGATTGTTATTTAGATTTTAAAACTTATGTAGTGCTGAGTGATTGCAAAGTAATAAACAGTGACAATAATTCGAACACGACATGCTATAAAAGTTACGGAGTGCACCAAATAGATAAAAAAGTGGCCGGATATTTATTCAGAAATTGAAGACTATGGCAGATTAATGCTATTAGAAACCAAAAGATGACGTTGTTGTGTTTTATTTGACTAAAAGATGGCAAACAACTAGAAATTGTGTTAAAAGTGAAAAATGAGGTTACAAGTATTCAGTACTTCGAACAAATCAAGCACTGTATTACTATGTGCAAAAACTGTAGCCATAGATTGCATCATCTTCTCATTTGTCGATCCACCAACACTGACTGCCGAGATGTTCCTCAGCACTAGAACCTCGGGTACTAGAAACTTTTGACAAGCTGTTTGGTGATATCTTAACGGTTTTATTCCTTTTCAGATAGTAATAACAGAAAAAATGTAAATTTTTATAAAAATATTTCTGAGGATAAATTTATAAAAATATATTTTATTGAGTATTATATTATTTCTGTTATTAATAATGTTATCTCTCGTACCGGTTACTCAGTGTGCAATTATATAAATGATTGCAATGGAATTGATGTATGTGAATGGGTACAGTATAAAAGTATGGTAAGTCCAAAATGCTTTGTTAAAACATCTATTTAATATTTAAAACAAGACATAACTATGTTGCTTACAAAATAAAGTAATGTAAAATAAAGCGCTGTTGTAAGCAACACTTGCTACAGCTAACAAAACAATCACGGTGCTTACATTCAATCAGCCCCGCATTCAACCCACAACACGGGCTTTTTTATATGGCAGTGAAACTCCGTAACAACATTGTCCGTAAAAACATTGAAATAAATTTGCATGAAAAGTATTTTATTTTGTTGTGTGTCAAATAAAATGAAGCTGAATGCACATTTGGATGGAAAAAGTAAAAATAAAAATGGGGCCAGGCACTTCTTATTGCTAACAAATAAATCTTCAAATTAAACAAATCTGTTAAGACAATACGAAATAGTTTGGGGTTAAAATGATCCCTAACGCAGTTCCAGTGTTAGACATAAAAAATCTGTTATCTTAAAGTTTAGTATGATATTGGTTAATAAGAACATTTGATTGCTCTTTTAATAAATCTTATATAAATATTTTAGCTATATGTTTGCAATTAGAAATGGCTACAGCTGATTTAAGGGAGTTATTTTCATTAAGCTGACTAAAATGTCTAAATTTCCAGCTTCCAGAACCATTCTCTGATAAAGATATGATATCAAAATTCCGTTTTATATTTTGCTTCCGTCATACAAAATTTGGTTTCTTTAACTCTGATCAAATCACATTATTTTATCTTTATTAGTTTATGAATTATTCCTTTTTCAAAAATTCCTTGCCTTTTGGATCTTTTGCTGTCTATAGGAAATACTATGATCATATTAATCAAAGTAAATTGTATAAAATTTATAGCCAAATTGAGTTAATATCCACTGTAGAAATGGTCAGTGTGAAAAGTAGCTAAATTTTCGTAAGCACTATATTTCCTCACATATGCTCATTGTTCCAGGAATACATCTAGATTTCTCAGTATACTCGGGCTATATTTATGCAACCCATAAATTCAAATTTTTTTCAGTAACATCCTAAATTTGTACTACTCTGCCTAATACCCAGTGTTTTGTATTCCGTCCCATGTACAACACGTTGTTTCATAGGTCATTTGGCTAAAATTTATCCATAACTGGATCCAAAATATGCAACATCTAGAACTTTTATGACTCCTAACGTGACACACTATCTTGTGTGTTCAGACGGCTAAAAACATAAACGTTGTGCTGCGTAGCATTTTTATATCTCGAAAACGAGCACTTTCGAAGGAAATTATTTGCATAAAACAACTGACGCAAAGCCTGAACCGCTTTCGTTTTATACGGCTAATGCTAAAGACAGATTCAACAAAATGATAAGATAATTATCTTCAACGATAAA
>CM063508.1:150380220-150407720 GCA_032207245.1 Pardosa pseudoannulata
GGCAACAATATAGTTAAAAATATTATCTGCTTTTATTTCATTAGCTATTATTTTTTTTAATAAGCGACTTCGAAATTTCATAATCTTCTTTTTAGATTAAAATCGATTACTGTTCCTTAACGGCTACATAGTTAAAAAAATCAGTAAAAAGATTTTCCTCGTTTTTATTTAAGAGAATTTAATCAACCTGACATCGTGTTTAAAATAAACCAATATTCTATACATTATAAATAGACTGGTACTGTTATGGGATATGTAAAATAACAAACAAAACACTTCCCACTGAAAGCAGGAGAAAAAGAGTGAGAAACCTCAGCCTATAATTTTGGCAAAAGCCAGAATGAAAGGGTTACATGCTCTGTGATTGTTCAAAATATGTTTAAACTATTTTACAACTATTCTTATCTAATTGTATGTCTTATGTAAACATTACATTTTACACAGTTTAAAGGTATAAAATGTTTATATTTGGTACGTTTGACAGAACACATTGTATGCGGGACGCGTACTAGTACTTTTTCTGACGATTGATTCTTGAGCGCGGGTTACGAACTTGTACGGATTAGTCTAAGAACATGACTTGTTCGTGGGTACAAAAATAACGGTATATACAGGAAAACGAAGCAGAATGTTCTTGTCCACTACAAAGATTCTAGAAAAATTTATACAAATAGGCACTAGTTTTTACATCAGTCGATACTGAATCACAGAACGGGAAAAATTAAAATTATATACTACTATTTCTATTTGATTTTTCATATTTACGTTACTATTATAAATTTATCCACTAAAAATACCTTTTTGTTTACTCTTATGGTTGTTATTTATATATTTCTATTTATATATTCGTTTATATATTTCAATATAAAATACGAAAAGTTGGTTAAAAAATTAAATAATTTTCGATCTTTATGATTTAACTGAATAACTAAATTTAAGTGCAAAATTCCCTCTCTCGGTACAATTCCGCCACTAAATGTCCCGCACTCAATGTGTTAAGAAAGTAACAAAGCAGATTGTTGATTTGTTTTCTGAAGCATCAAAATCAAAAGCCGTTTCTGTTTGTTTCTGAAATAACACATAAGGATTTTCAAGAGAAGTTTAACATTTATTTACAAGGTTAATTATCTCAAATTTCTTCTAATGTAATCTTGCTCTTTTACATCATTAAAATATATGAAAAGGCTAGAACAATTCGTTGACTAATTTGTTTGAAAAGTGTAACAATTTACATGACTCTTTGTTTCTATTATTAGCTAATGACGTATCTACTAATTGAACTTGGTAAAGAACAATATTTAGTTATGATCTTTTAATTCTACACAAGCACATTTGCTATTCTTTTAAATTATGTTTTAGTGTAAAATAAGTTTTGCGTTCAAAATTACTTTTTCAGTTTTGTACTTAATCTTGTTCTTAAAATTAAAGAAATAATAGAAAAAAGTAATAGAAATTCCACTATTAATTGTGGTACATATATCGCAAACTAGTTATAAAATTTTAAATCAAGTTAAAAGTTTACAAAATGAGAGTATATGTTTAAAGCTGCAAAGCACATTTGATTTCCCTTAATTTTATAGTTAAGTAGTTGTAATTGCAGTGTGTCTCGTAAATAATTCGCCTTTTAACACGAATTACTAATAAACAAAATATTATAAACTTATTCTTTAACAAAATATTTTAAATTTAGCAAAATATAGCAGCTTCATAAATTCCTACAATCATAGAAAAATATTCTATATCAGCAGTAATAAACATAATTTTAAAATTCGCTTTTTTATAAGAATTGTACTTTTAAATTTTATTTATGTTGTATTTAGTAATAAACAGATAATTTGCATTTTAGCATTGCTAAGTCTTTTTGTAAGACTAATGGCAAATATCAAAATTTTGCTCATTCCATTAAATCATTTTGTGATCTATTTAATTAGATATTTCTAAACAAGGGCTATAAATATAATGCAAATAATTTATTTCAGTAATACGATAAACTATAGAATAGTATTATAGTTTACAGTACATTTTGTATTAGTCACATTTTCAGCTTTTAATATGATTGCTCTAAATGGGCTACTGCATTCTGGAAATAGTTTAAAACTAGTATATCTTCAACACGATCTTCTTATATGTACTATCAACAGTGTTTCTATTTAAATCATTTTGTGATTTATTTAATTAGATGTTTAAAAAAAGGGCTATAAATATAATACAAATAATTTATTTGAGTAATACGATAAACTATAGAATAGTATTATAGTTTACAGTACATTTTTTATTAGTCACATTTTCAGCTTTTAATATGATTGCTCTAAATGGGCCACTGCATTCTGGAAATAGTTTAAAACTAGTATATCTTCAACACGATCTTCTTACATGTACTATCAAAAGTGTTTCTTTTTAAATCATTTTGTGATCTATTTAATTAGATGTTTCTAAAAAATGGTTATAAATATAATACAAATAGTTTATTTCAATAATGCGATAAACTATAGAATAGTATTATAGTTTACAGTACATTTTCTATTAGTCACATTCTCAGCTTTTAATATGATTGCTCTAAATGGGCCACTGCATTCTGAAAATAGTTTAAAATTAGTTTATCTTCAACACGATCTTCTTACATGTACTATCAAAAGTGTTTCTTTTTAAATCATTTTGTGATCTATTTAATTAGATGTTTCTAAAAAATGGTTATAAATATAATACAAATAATTTGTTTCAGTAATGCGATAAACTATAGAATAGTATTATAGTTTACATTACATTTTTTATCAGTCACATTCTCAGCTTTTAATATGATTGCTCTAAATGGGCCACTGCATTCTGAAAATAGTTTAAAACTAGTATATCTTCAACACGATCTTCTTATATGTACTACCAAAAGTGTTTCTATTTAAATAACCCAAAACAGACGTAAAAATATGAAGTATTCCTTTCATTTCAAAGGAGAATTACTTCCTTAAGGAATATAAAGCTGGAATGAAATTCTTATAAAAAAGCGATCAAAATACGTCGAAACAGAACGTTTTCTTGGAGAAAATATTGAAAAGTTTTATAGCCGGTGAAACTACGCATAACACTAGAAAATATGTTTACTCTTGGAAGCCATAACATCCTTTCCTTCTACTTCCTCTTTTACGGAAATTCTGCTAGAAATCATTTGAAAAATTTGAAACGGAGAAGTCTAAAAAGATACGGGACGTAAATACACACAATCAATGAAAAACCCGGATTGTTGATAGCAAAGTTCTGATTCGGCGTTTCATGAAATACTCTTGCATAGGATGCTAGAAACTTCTTTTTTTTTCGTTAACGTGTTTATTTTTATTTCTTTCTTTCAAAACCAGAGATATACGACTGGGAGTGGAAAACGGATTTTCATATCAGATTGTATGATTGTTTAGTCGTATTTCCGTAAGCACGGTAAAGCGAGAAGAAATGGGATTGTTATTGGTACAAAGCAGAATGGAAACGAAGATGCTGCCGTTTGAAATGATGTAACATTAAATTTGACTTGTGGATGCTCCAAAGCTTTTGAAAAGGGATGTTTTGCACAGGAAACGCAAGAAGTAGTTTTGTTTTTAATAAATCCTACAAGGTTTAGCTAAAAGAATGAAAACATCACTGTTGGGGAAAGTTTAACAATGGTTCCAGTTTGAGGTTGCAGTTTTCTTCCATAAGTTTATTTTATTTAAAGAAAATACCGAGGTATATTATAGGAAAGCAATTTTTAACCCTTTAAGTGGTTTGCAAGTACAATTTCGCCAAACCGAAGATGCTTCAAAAGCGGTTGTCACGTACAATTTTCGACCTCTAAAAACGCTCCGAAAATGTTACGTAAATTTTTACATATTTTCAATGATTCCCCATGGAGTTCTATGCTAGAAACGATTGTTTGAACTGCATTTCTATGATAGAAACTTTTTTATCGTTAACTTATTTATTTTTATTTCTTTCTTTCAAAACCAGAGATATACGAGGAGTTGAAAACGGATTTTCATATCAGATTGTATGATTGTTTAGTCGGTATTTCCGTAAGCACGGTAAAACGAGAAGAAATGGGATTGTTATTGGTACAAAGCAGAATGGAAATAAGATGCTCTTTGAAGAATAATTTGTAACATTAAATTGGACTTGCGGATGCTCGTCGAGCTTTTGAAAAGGGATGTTTTGCACAGGAAACGCAAGAAGTAGTTTTTTTAATGAATTCTACGAGGTTTGGTTAAAAGAATGAAAACACCAGTGTTGGGGAGAGGGTAACAATGGGTTCAGTTTGAGGTTGTAGATTCCTGCCACAAATTTATTTTATATTTAAAGAAAAAAATTACCGAGGCATA
This sequence comes from Pardosa pseudoannulata, assembly GCA_032207245.1. Classification (NCBI taxonomy): domain Eukaryota; kingdom Metazoa; phylum Arthropoda; class Arachnida; order Araneae; family Lycosidae; genus Pardosa; species Pardosa pseudoannulata. Next base: position 150,384,558 of record CM063508.1, read on the forward strand.
TTATAGGAAAGCGAGTTTTAAAGGGTCACATCACAAGTAATTAGTTATAAGCTGTGAAAAACTGATCCATTATAGTTAATAAAGTATATATTTGTTAGACGACCTAATTAATTGTTACGAAAATTTTTACTAATATTTTAAACGAATTTTTTAAAAGATTCCTATGTATCTATGCTAGAAACATTTAATATGAATATTTACTATGCTAGAAACTTTTTTCTTTCGTTAACGTGTTTATTTTTATTTCTTTCTTTCAAAACCAGAGATATACGACTCGGAGTGGAAAGCGGATTTTCATATCAGATTGTATGATTGTTTAGTCGTATTTCCGTAAGCACGGTAAAGCGAGAAGAAATGGGATTGTTATTGGTACAAAGCAGAATGGAAACGAAGATGCTGCCGTTTGAAATGATGTAACATTAAATTTGACTTGTGGATGCTCCAAAGCTTTAGAAAAGGGATGTTTTGCAAAGGAAACGTAGGAAGTAGTTTTTTTTAATATATCCTACGAGGTTTGGCTAAAAGAATGAAAACGTCACTGTTGGGGAGTGGCTAACAATGGTTTCAGTTTGAGGTTGCAGCTTCCTGCCTTAAATTTATTTTATTTTTAAAGAAAATAAAAGTACGTATATTACAAGAAAGCGAGTTTTATCGGGGCACTTCATAGTTAATTAGTGCCTCGATATGAAAACCCTTAATTGTTGATAGCAAAGTTCTGATTCAGCGTTTCATAAAATACTCTTGCATAGGATGCTAGAAACTTTATTTTTTTCGTTAACGTGTTTATTTTTATTTTATTTCTTTCAAAACCAGAGATATACGACTCGGCGTGGAAAACGGATTTTCAAATCTGATTGCATGATTGTTTAGTCTTATTTCCGAAAGCACGGTAAAGCGAGAAGAAATGGGATTGTTATTGGTACAAAGCAGAATGGAAACGAAGATGCTGCCGTTTGAAATGATATAACATTAAATTTGACTTGTGGATGCTCCAAAGCTTTTGAAAAGAGATGCCTCTCACAGGAAATGTAGGAAGTAGTTTTTTTTTAATAAATCCTACAAGGTTTAGCTAAAAGAATGAAAACATCACTGTTGGGGAGAGGGTAACAATGGTTTCAGTTTGAGGTTGTAGCTTCCTGCCATAAATTTAATTTATTTTTAAAGAAAAAAAAATACGGAGGTATATTATAGGAAGGCTATTTTTAATTTAAGTGCCATTAATATGAGAATAATTTAAATTATTAGTATTCATATAAATACATTTATACGATAAAAATTTGCTCTGCTATATCATATGTTTTACACTACATGGAGTAACTTGTTGCATAAAATAAAGTGAGAAATAAATATATTTTCTGATTCCATTATATCATTATTTTGGAATTTTATCATATTTATCATATCTTATTATTCATATTATTATATTTTATCATATTATTCATTTATTTAATTTTAATCATGGGCTAGTGGAGTAAACTATCAAAATAATTATCTGAATTAAAGGTTTTACAAATATATTTATTTCGCTACACTTCGAATAAAAATTGTCAGCTAATTTGGGACGATAACGTGGTATTAATGTGAACATTATGAATTTTCAGGTGGGTGAACAGCATGTTTTAAGCATAATCAGTCCTCGTCATGTTCATTTAAAGGTATCTGCTCATCAGACATTTTATGTGATTTGTTTCTGTGATTTTATAGGAGATTCTTAATATTATCATAATGACGAAAATTTTCACTTTTCTACTTGTTTCTTGAATACAGATCTCAAAATATTTTTTATTGACGATTTTATAAAGATAACATTTAATTTCAGTTTCTACCTTAGTCTTCGTCTACCTTAGTTATTCGTTTCTAGCCTGTTATCCATTCTAAATGTATAACATTACTTCTCTTATGAATCCGTGTTTGAATGTATGCAGAAGGATAAGATTCTAACACAGACGCATCCGTTTTCACTGTAGAATCGCATTCCTCAAATGTATAATTTCTTATTGTTGTTAGAACAATACGGTATTTTTTACAACGTCTCGTCCTTAAACTCTTGGTAATGGCTGGTGGACGTTTCAGAGAACGAGAGGAAATTTTACAAATTATTTCCACATACTGACGATATATAAGTACTTATAAGTGCGAGTTAAATTTTAATTTCAATGTACATAATGTAGAATTCGTCTAGGTCTTCTGTACATTTGAGTGAATATTAGACCTATCACTCACTTGGTACTCATATGAAGCATATAATTTAATAAAATAGGTTTAAATTAACTTTTTACCAAAATTTTACTTCTAGTAACGCCTTTTATATATCTATGTGTAGAGAGTCCATAGCCTCACACAAGAATGTTCTTCCCTCATCTACAGAAAAATACAGGGATAGGTCAAAGAAACTATGTCGAGGATGGTTGTAATGGATTTTCTCCCGAAATGGTTTATATGTTATGTATATAATTGTAATTATATGTTAGATTTTTAATGTTGTATCCAGAATACACTTGAAAATATTTCAACGACTTCATCATTTCGTCATGTAGACTTCACGTTGCACTTTAAATTTGATATCATTCTCGATAAAAGTTGGTAGCATAGGTTGAAAAATTGCTGTCTCAGTGTTGGTTAAGAAATGGATACATTTTGTTTTTGATATTTATCTCTTAATTAGTTACTTAATATTAAAACCCGTTATGTAACAACATCAAATGTTGGCATAGGCATAGAATATTTCAACAACACCATCATTTCGTCATATAGGCTTTGCACGGTCATACTCTATAAAAGTTGGTAGCATAAGGTTGAAAAATTGCTGTCTCAGCTTAGCTTAAGAAATGGATACATTTTGGTTTCGATATTTATCTCTTAAGTAGTTTCTTAACATTAAAACCCGTTTTATAACAACGTCAAATGTTGACATAGGCATAACATATTTCATCAACTCCTTCATTCCGTCATATCGGCTTCACATGGTCATAATCTATAAAAGTTGGTAGCATAAGGTCGAAAAATAGATCTCTATGTGTTTCTTAAGAAATGGATATATTTTGTTTTTGATATTTATCTCTTAAGTAGTTACTTAATATTAAAACCCGTTTTATAACAACGTCAAATGTTGACATAGGCTTAGAATACTTCGTCATCCTTTGTCGTCCTTCCTTCATTCCATTATATCAGCTTCACATGGTCATAAACTATAAAAGTTGGTAGTATAAGGTTGAAAAATTGCTGTCTCTATGTTGCTTAAGAAATGGATACAATTTGTTTTTGATATTTATCTCTTAAGTAGTTACTTAATATTAAAACCTGTTTTATAACAATTTCAAATGTTGACATAGACATAGAATATTTCAACAACTCACTTCTCCCTTCCGTCGTATCGGCTTCACATGGTCATAATATATAAAAATGCTAACTAGCATAATGTTGAAAAATTATTGTCTCAGTCTTGTTGAATAAATATACACCTTTTGTTTTTGAATTTTGTTTCTTAACTAGTTAGAAACTTAGTATTAAAACCCATTTTATAACAATGTAAAATGTTAACATACGTATAGAATTTACAATCTACAGCCACTGTCTGTTTTGTTACATATTTATAATTATACATACATTTTCAAACCTCTCTCACATTCGTGGTTATTTATAACTCATATGAATCTCTCCGAATTTTAATTAATAATATTTTATTGAAAAAAAATTCTACATAATTTAGAACAGAATTTTAAGTAGAACTGTATTGAAAAGAACTTTTTCCTTAATATATGAGTGCGATAGATAGGGTTATATTCTTCAATAATTCCTGAATTACTATCTTGCATAAGTAAAGTGCTATTTTTTACATTTGGAAGACAAATGACAGTTCTTTTCAAAATAAAATTCATTAAAAATAATTAATTGAATTAAATTTTTTGTAGATAAAATATTTAATAAATGGTCATACGTAAGATCTCACCGAAAATAAAGATCAAAGGTAGCATTATCTGTTGACATCAATAAATAATTTAATCGTTTTCTTTATGTCAGATTTTTTGATATGCATTCCTTTTCTGTCTCGTTTAAAATGTTAATGCTGTTTACGGTGTGAATATTTTAAAGCTTATCTTAGGGAGGATATCTAGATTTTCAAAATGAATTATTTCTACTTTTACTAAAGAAGAGAAAGAGCTCATTTTTATATCGAAAACTAATGAATGAAATTCATTACTGCAATGATAACGGCTAATCATGTCTATGAATATGTAATCAGTTACATAATATTATTTAGAAATTAGGGTTTCTCTATCGAATACAGGATTCATGATTAAGGAAAAAAAGAAATATTATTTGTTCAAACCAGTGGTGTGCGGTAGATTTTCATGCAGGATGTGCAGAGAACATAGATTTTCCTATAAATCTTTAATTATTGAGACATCTGAGTTCTCCATTCTGAAACGGGTTATTTATTGTGAATATAAATTTAAAGATTACAATAAATTAAATATTTACCTACGAGAAGTCGAGTTATAACTATAAAAACAGCAAAACTTATGAGAATTCTACTAGCACTTACGCAAAAATCATGTCTTTTGTTGTATGGTGTCATATCGGCGGTGCCTCTTCCGGATGCTCATGGGTGTCGAGAAACCGAACGTCTATTTCACGTGCAGAGGATTTCACTGCACGCTGGCACAATAGTGCGAACTGTTTCTTGTTCGGTAAGTGGATTAAATTATATTTATTAATTGTTTTTAACATTTGGAAATCATATATTCTGCGAAAAACATATTGGCAATTTTTAAAAACAAAACCAGGGATACGGTGTTAGAGATATAACTTATATACTGTCTGTAAGACACAATGAATGGTAAAATTTGGACTGTTCTGTTAAAATTCGTTTTATTAAAACAAAACAACATTGTTTTTCATCCATCTAATTACACAAGCCTGCGATGAAAAAAATACAAGGGATGTGACATCTAAACTTAACGTATTTTTTAGTACTGATTTTGAAAAGAATCATTAAAAATGTCTATCACGTCACATTTTTTTGAAAAATTGAATTTTATGTGGTTTTTTATGAATATTTCTCACGTATTTTGCTTTCATACTTTCCTTCGTGTTTTGACATTTTACCGTGACGAAACCCTCAAAATTACCTTTTTGTGGTAAACTACAACAGTGAAGTTAGTATTTTAGGGCTTTTAAAGCTTTAATGTTGATCCAGATCACCAATTAGACAGATTCCTGGAAGCGCGCGAGCCTGGGAAGAGCCTAGGAATGCGCAATGTCCCTCTTCATCATCCCTCCCTCCCATTGCAATAGCTGTTAACCTATAGCGACGCTCGAATCCTTATCAGTGACCTCATGTAAGCACCAGTACTTAGTCTGTAAAAGAGGCAACTCATTTATTAGGCTCCAGATTGAAAGAAAAAAATTTATTGGCCAAAGGAACCACTTTTTATTGGTACAGGAATTGTGAAAAGGAATTTATTCAGTATTTTGACGAAGACGAGAACCTAATTTATTGCTCAGATGTTCCTGCATTGATGAGAAAGTTTAAGATTCCCTACAATAAAGATGAATGGAGGCTTTTTATAGATTCGTGAAAAAGGAGCCTTAAAGCTGTCCTACTTCATCAAGGAAACCAATGGGCGTCTGTGCCAGTTGAATACTCGGTGCACATTTAAAGGAAAGGTATGAAAAACTAGCTCTAGTTCTCAACAAAATAAAATATGAAAACCACGGCTGGATCATTTGCAGTGATTTAAAAATCATCACCATGCTTCTCGATCAACAAAACGGGTATACAAAATTTCTGTGTTTTATTTGTGAGTGAGACAACCGTGACAAAACACAATATTGGGTCAGAAAAGATTTGCTCAAAAGGCAGAATCTTGCGCCGGGTACCAAAAATGTAATTCGAGAAAGCTTAGTTGATCAAAGAAAAATATTACTACCCCCTGCACATAAAATTAGGTGTTATGAAGCAGTTTGTTAAGGCTCTTCCAAAAGATGGTGAGTGCTTAAAATATATGTGTAAAAAGTTTCCTGGATTTTCTGAAGCCAAATTGAAAGAGGGAGTCTTCGTAGGACCAGACATCCGAAAACTTATTAGGAATAACAAATTTGAGACAACTATGACATTAAAGGAAAGAGAAGCTTGGGTTGCCTTCAAAGATGTTGTGGAAAATTTTCTGGACAATCACAAAGATCCTAAATTTAAAAGAATTGTTGGCAACATGCTAGACAAATTTCAAGTGTTGGGCTGCTCCATGTGTGTAAAATTGCATTTCCACCAATCGCATTTGGACTTTTTTTCCCAAAAATTTAGGATCCGTCAGCGAAGAACAGGAAGAACGTTCCACCAAGACATGAAGGATATGGAGAGAAAATATCAAGGTAGGTGGAATAAGAATATGTTTGCCGACTATTGTTGGATGTTAGCAAGAGATGAAGATAAGATTGAACATGAAGAATGCCAAAAAGAAATTTTAACGGAAAAGATGTACGTAACTAAATTTAAATGTCCTTGTTTCGTAATGAGTTTCAAATATATTTCAAACTTACATTTATTATATATAAACCTTAATAAAACGTAAAAACAGGTAGTTGGGTTTTTTCTAGGACTTTTTCTTTTAAAATTAATGTAAAAAATTTAATAACGAGGGAACTTTTTGTCTCGCCCTGGTACAGCTCATGCATTCTGGTTGCGATGGTTTTCATTCTTTATATACAAAATGTATACATTTTTAATTTTAATTGTTGTTTAAAAATTAATATGCCTAATCATAAACAGATTAAATAAACTCACATGAATAGATAAAACCCACTGTTTCCAGTCAGTACAAGCTAACAGTTCGAGAGCATTTTTTCCATATAGGATATTACCAGTAATATGTATATCAATTTTACAAAAAATCCTGACGTGATGGAAAAAATTGGAAGTCATTTTCGAAATCAGCATACCAAATAACTTAAAAAAAAGAAAAAACTTCTCTTGTATTTTTCAAAAATTTCAATTTCGCAGGCCTGTGTTATTTCAATAAATATAATACATCACCAAAATTACTTTACCCCACTAAAAAATTACACTTTATATTGATGAAATACTTCCAATACTTCCGTGAAACCAAACTCTTACAATATATAAATTTAAACATTAACCGTCTGCAAAATCGTATAGCCAGTTAATCAGTTAAAAAACCAAAAGAACGTAAGTCCCCGCTCTAATACAACTCTTAATAAACCGTACCTTCGGATGATTCAGAATGCCAAGTGCAGGAAAAATAGCTGCACTTGCCTCGTGCCATAGTATGCTGTTTTTCTCCAGCAGCCCATACATATAAAGAATGATTTTCAATTTAGTGAGCAGTGTGTACACATAAGAACTTCCTATGTTCGTTTGCTTTTCAACGCGCTACGTGGTGCAGCACCTAGTACTGCACTCATTGCGGAAATACAAGCAAGCAAATCAACATAATATTTGAATATATTATAAATAATATTTATTATATACCATATAAAGATAGGTAGACATAGGTGCAAAAAATTATTGTCCCTCATAATTTTCCCAGGGTGTGCAGTACACACCCTGCCCATATGGACCGCACGCCACTGGTTCAAACATATATTTTTTTACAAAATAGGTGAGTATTCAAGGATAATTGTTAAGTCAGAATAAGTACTATTATACTTAAGTTACGAATTTTTGGATAGTATTAAGTATACTGTCAAATTAAACTTTTTTTTGTTACATTTTAAGAACTTTTAGGCTCTTCTGATCATTGTGCTCTAATTGTCATTGAATAAAAGTCACTAATGCAATGCTACAGGCTAATCATGTTTATGATTATGTAATCAGTTACATAAAATTATTTAGAAATTAGGGTCTCTCTATCGAATACAGGATTCATGATTAAGGAAAGAAAAATTATCTGTTCAAACACATACTTTTTTTTTTACAAAATAGGTTATTATTCAGTGATAAATGTTAAGTCAGAATAAATACTATTATACTTAAGTTACTAATTTTTGGATAGTATTACGTATACTATCAAATTAAACTATGCTTTTTTGTTACATATTAAGAACTTTTAGGATCTTCTGCTCATTGTGCTCTAATTGTTATTGAATACAAGTAACTAATGCAATGAAAAAGGTAATCATATTTATGATTATGCAATCAGTTTCATAAAATTATTTAAAAATTAGGGTCTCTCTATAGAATACAGGATTCATGATTAGGGAAAGAAAAAAAAACTATCAAAATTATTTGTTCAAATACATATTTTTTTTACAAAATAGGTGAGTGTTCAATGATCGCTATCAATGATATACTATCAAGTTAAACTAATTTTTTGTTACATATTAAAATCTGTTTGGTTATTTGTTGGAATAAAATTCACTAATACGATACTATAGGCTAAACACTTTTATGATTATGTAATCATTTACATAAAATTATTAAGAAATTAAGGTACTTCTATCAAATACAGGATTCATGATTAGGGAAAGAAAAGAAAATTAGCTATTCAAGCATATATTTGTTTTACCAAAAATATGAGTATTGAAGGATAAATGCTAAATCAGAATAAGGACTTTTATACTTAAAATTTCATAAGCAAATACGCATTTTTTGGATACCATTAAGTATATTATCAAGTTAAACTATTTCTTTTTGTTACAAATTAAAACTTTTACTCTCTTCTTCTCAATGTTTTCTCATTTCTAATGAATAAAATTTACTAATGCAATGCAATAGGATAAACATGATTATGATTATGAAATCAGTTACATAAAATTATTTAGATAACAAGATGTTTCTATCGAATACAGGATTCATGATTAGGGAAATAAAGAAAAATTAGCTATTCAAACATATTTGTTTTACAAAATAGATGATTATTCAATGATAAATATTAAATCAGAATAAGTACTATTACACTTAAATTTTCATAAGCAAATATGCATGCTTTGGGTAGTATTATGTATACTATCCAGTTAAATAATTTTTTTTGTTACATATTAAAACTTTTAAGCTTCCCTCAATGTATTCACATTTCTAATGAATAAAATTCATTAATGCAATGCTATAGGCAAAACATGTTTAGGATTATGTATTCAGTTACATAAAATTATTTAAAAATTAGGGTCTCTCTTTAGAATACAGGACTCATGATTAGAAAAAGAAAGGAAAATTAGCTATTTAAACATGCATTTGTTTTATAAAATAGATAAGTGTTCAATGATTAATGTTAAATCAAAATAAGGACTAATATCTTTAAATTTTCGAGAGTAAATATGCATTTTTTGGATAGTATTAAGTATGCTATCAAGCTAAACTATTTTTTTTGTTACATATTAAGAACTTTTAGGTTCTTCTCATTGTGATCTAATTGTTAATGAATAAAAATCACTAATATATTGCTATGGGTTAATCATGTTTATGATTATATAATCAGTTACATAAAATTATTTAGATGAAAAGATCTCTCTATCAAATTCAGGAGTCATGATTAGGGAAAGAAAGAAAAATTAGCTGTTCAAAGATATATTTTTTTTTCATAAAACAGGTGAGTATTCAATGATAAATGTAAAATCCAAATAAATATTATACTTAAATTTTCGAGAGCAAATACGCATTTTTGGATAGTATTAAGTATACTATCAAGTTAAACTATTTTTTTTTGTTTCATATTAAGAACTTTTAGGCTCTTCTCATTGTGCTCTAATTGTTAATGAATAAAAGTCACTAATGCAATGCTATGGGCTAACCATGTTTATGATTATGTGATCAATTACATAAAATTATTTGATGAAAAGATCTCTCTATCGAATACAGGATTCATGATTAAGGAAAAAAAGAAAAATTAGCTGTTGAAACATACATTTGTTTTACAAAACACAAAATGAGTATTTAATGATAAATGTTAAATCAGAATAAGGACTAATGTACTTAAAGTTTCATAAGAAAATAAGAAAGTTTTGAACACTACTAAGTATGCTATTAAGTTAAACTATTTTTTGTTACATATTAAAAACTTTTAGGCTGTTCTTCTCATTGTGTTCTCATTTCTAATGAATAATTTTCACTAATGCAATGCTATAGACTAAACACGTTTATGATTATGTAATCAGTTACATAAAATTATTGAGAAATTACGGTCTCTCTTTCAAATACAGGATCCATTATTAGGGAAAGAAAGGAAAATTACCCATTTAAACATACATTTACTTTATAAAATAGATAAGAATTCAATGATAAATGTTAAATCAGAATAAAGACTAATATTCTTAAATTTTCGGGAGCAAATATGCATTTTTTGGGTAGTATTAAACATACTCTCAATTTAAAATTTTTTTGTTACATATTTAAAAAGTTTAGGCTCCTCTTCTTATTGTACACTAATTGTCAATGTATAAATGTCCGTAATGCAACGGTATAGGCTAATCATGTTTATGATTATGTAATGAGTTGCATAATAGTATTTAGAAATAAGGATCTCTCTATCACGATTAGGGAAAGAGAAAAAGTAGCTATTCAAGCATATGCTTCTTTTACAAAATAGATGAATACTCAATGATAAATGTTAAATCTGAATAAGAACTATTATACTTAAATTTTCATAATACACATTTTTTGGATACTATTAAATATGCTATCAAATTAGACTATTTTTTGTTACACATTAAAAACTTTTAGGTTGTTCTCATTGTGTTCTCATTTATGATGAATAAAATTCACTAATGCAATATTATAGGTTAATCATGTTTATGATTATGTAATCAGTTACATAGAATTATTTAGAAATTAGGGTCACTCTATCGAATACAGGATTCATGAATAGGAAAAGCAAGGGAATTTAGCTATTCAGACATATTTGTTTTATAAAAAAGGTAAGTATTCAATGATAAATGTTAAATCAGAATAAGGACTATTATACCTAAATTTTCTAGAGAAAATATGCATTTTTTGGATAGTATTAAGTATACTATCAAGTTAAACGATTTTCTCGTTACATATTAAAAACTTTTAGGCTCTTCTGCACATTGTGTTCTCATTTCTAATGAATAAAATTCACTAATGCTATGCTATAGGCTAACCATGTCTATGATTATGTAATCAGTTACACCTAATTACTTAGAAATTAAGGCCTCTCTATCGAATACAGGATTCATGATTAGGAAAAGAAAGGGAATCTAGATATTCAGACATATATTTGTTTTATAAAATTAGTAAGTATTTAATGATAAATGTTAAATCAGAATAAGGACTAATGTCTTTAAATTTTCGTGAGCAAATATATATTTTTAAGATAGTATTAAGTATATTAACAAGTTAAACTATTTTCTCGTTACATACTAAAAACTTTTAGACTCTTCTTCTCATTGTGTTCTCATTTCTAAGGAATAAAATTCACTAATGCTATGCTATAAGCTTAACATGTTGATGATTATGTAATCAGTTACGAAAAATTATTTTGAATTATGAACCTCTCAATAGAAAACAGGATATTTGATTAGGGAAAATAAGGAAAATTAGCTATATTATATATATATGTATATATATATGTATATATATATGTGTATATATATATGTATATATATGTATATATATGTATATATATGTATATATATATATGTATATATATATATATATATATATATATATATATATATATATATATATATATATATATATATATATATATATATATATATATATATATATATATATATATATATATATATATATATATATATATATATATATATATATATATATATATATATATATATATATAATATATATATATATATATATATATATATATATATATATATATATATATATATATATATATATATATATATATATATATATATATATATATATATATATATATATTCGCTTTAAGCAGTGGGTCACTGTCTTATTTGCATTCGTGTTGCAAAAATGAACTGTAGTACTCCAAAACCAAACAAATGATATCGTATGCTATTAGCCTAGGAAATTATTTTTTAAAAAAAGATTTAATTTTCGAACATCTTTAGCGATGACAAATGAGCAAGTGCTTCAATTAAAAAAAATTATAACATATGCCAGGAGTGGCAAATATCCAAAAAGTGGTTAGATACACTTTCCTATTTTGGGTTCTTTTTCTGAACTAAAATGCCTATTATTTGAGGAAAAAGGTTTTGAAAGCATTTAAAAAGAAATAAAATAGTCCAGTGATATGTAATTTAAAAAAAATTCAATGCAAGCCAATCATGCAAAATAGTTTAAAAACAGGAAATTCTGTATTAAATAATTTTTTTTCTCTACATTTGAGCTAGAGCCAATATCCAATTTTGGAAAAGAAATACTCTTTTTTGTTTGCTACTTTTTTCTGTTAAATGCTATAATTCAGATTCTTATTCCATTGTACACATTGATTTGAAAAATTTCATTTTTTATTTTATAAGGTAGTAGTGAAAAGGTCAAAATCGTTGTTTTAAAACTATTTATTTTGCTTCTTTATCTACATTTCCCTTTGATTTTTTTGTAAAAGTAATAAGTTCAAAGTTAGTTTTATGCTGAAAGCAATAATGATATTTTAAATTGGAAGTGAGTTTGGAAGTCTTGTGCTCATAGTGAATAATGGAACTATTGCTTGTATTAGCTACTTTTATATAAAAGATTTTAATAAAATTTGAGTAACATATTTAAAGATATATTTACAAAAGCTGAGATACTACAGATTTTGAATTCATAAAATTTAAATTTTTATAAATATACTTTTTATTTACAAAACATGGTACACGACTGATGTTTTATGTTTTTTTATTTATAACCGTCCTTGAATAAATATATTCATAAAATAAATTTAAAATTATATTAGCTGGTCCCTTCAATATTAACAATTGTATTTTGAACATATAATTTTCTAAACTTTTTTCAATGAAACTAATTTAAGTATTTATAAAAAAGCAATAACATTTTTCTCAAATTAAAAATAATTATAAAATATTAATTTTAAATTGATCGAACTTAACGTTTCGCTACAATATAGTAAATGCAATCAAAAGGTTTCCATTGTGATATAATAAACTTGTAAAATAAACTTAAATTTATTTTAGTTGTTCCCTTTAATATTAACAATTATATTTTGAACATATAATTTTCTAAACTTTTTTCAATCAAACTAATTTAAGTATTTATAAAAAAGCAATAACATTTTTTTCAAAATTATAAAATATTAATTTTAAATTGATCGAACTTAACGTTTCGCTACAATATAGTAAATACAATCAAAATATAAGCATTGTGATATAATAAATTCATGAAATAAACTTAAAACTATTTTAGTTGCTCTCTTCAATATTAACAATTATATTTTAAACATATAATTTTCTAAACTTTTTCAATCAAACTAATTTAAGTATTTATAAAAAAGCAATAATATTTTTCTCAAATTAAAAATAATTATAAAATATTAATTTTAAATTGACCGAACTTAACGTTTCGCTACAATATAGTAAATACTATCAGAAGGCTTCCATTGTGATATAATAAATTCGTAAAATAAACTTAAAATTATTTTAGTTGTTCCCTTTAATATTAACAATTGTATTTTGAACATGTTAACAATTGAGTTTTGAACATATAATTTTTAAAACTTATTTCAATCAAACTAATTTAAGTATTTATAGTAAAGCAATAACATTTTTCTCAAAGTAAATTTAATTATAAAATATTACTTTTAAATTGATCGAACTTAAAGTTTCTCTACAATATAGTAAATACTATCAAAAGGCTTTCATTCGGATATAATAAATTCGTAAAATAATCTTAAAATTATTTTAATTATTCCCTTTAATATTAGCAATTATATTTTGAACATATAATTTTCTAAACTTTTATCAAACAAACTAATTTAAGTATTTATAAAAAGCAATAATATTTTTTTCAAATTAAAAATAATTAAAAATATTAAATTTAAATTGACCAAACTTAACGTTTCGCTACAATATAGTAAATACTATCAAAAGGATCCCATTGTGATATAATAAATTCGTAAAATAAACTTAAAATTATTTTAGTTGTTCCCTTTAACATTATCAATTATATTTTGAACATATAATTTTCTAAACTTTTTTTTCAATCAAACTCTTTTAAGTATTTATAAAAAAGCAATAACATTTTTTTCAAAATTATAAAATATTAATTTTAAATTGATCGAACTTAACGTTTCGCTACAATATAGTAAATACAATCAAAATATAAACATTGTGATATAATAAATTCGTAAAATAAACTTAAAACTATTTTAGTTGCTCCCTTCAATATTAACAATTATATTTTAAACATATAATTTTCTAAACTTTTTTAATCAAACTAATTTAAGTATTTATAAAAAAACAATAATATTTTTCTCAAATTGAAAATAATTATAACATATTAATTTTAAATTGATCGAACTTACCATTTCGCTATGATATAGTAAATACAATCAACACGCTACCATTGTGATATAAGATGTGGTTGGATTCTCGGACGTTTTGCTAAGTTGCCATTACACACTTAATGGCTCTTCAGAGTTTAATTTATAATGGAATTAGATTTCAGTCATTGAACACGGGAAATCCATTATATCCCTAACTCTAGTTGAATCAAGCAGAAAAAAGCTGTTTGGCGTAATGTAAAATATACGCCTGATTAGCTTCATCAGAATTTTCATGTTTGTTCCAAAACTTCCATACATCGTGATTGTCATTCTTATGCAAGTGAAACATTTAGAGTGAAATATTCTATTTCTTCAGAGATTATCTACTTTCTATATATATTTTTGAAAATTTCTAATTTTTATTTTATGGGTAGCTCGTTGATATGTTGAAATATATAACTATAGATTGTTTAATTTAGATTGTGGGGGCCCCACACTGAAAAGCTGTTTTTCGTGATGTAAATTATATGCATGATTAGTGTGAGATTTTAAGAATTAGTGGAATGTATAATAGATAACAATAATATGAACGAGGGGGATACAAAATACATAAACACAATCAAATAGAATTAAATGTATATTGATTGGATCAACGTTGGGAAAATGAAAACCCAATAAGATTCATGATTAAAGGAATTAATAAAGGAATTAATGGCTTCGAATATTTTCACTCCAAACGTCGGAGAAGAGATCGAAGAATCAGAGTTTATAGCCGATTTAATCCCCTCGCTCCGCTCTCTCAGCAAACACTATTGTATTATTAATTTTTTACACATGGCGCTACGCTCAACGGTAACAAAATATACACAGTTTACAAAACTATTAAGCAATTGCTGTCTCATCATAGCTTCTGGACGGAACAATTAGTTTCATCTGCCCTTTCCTGTTTGTTCCGCAACATCCAAACTTCGTGATTGTCCTTTTTATACAAGTGAAACATTTTGAGTGAAATATTCTATTTGTTCAAAGCTCATCTACATTCTATACATATTTTTGATAATTTCTATTGTTTATTTTATGTGTAGTGCATTGATATGTCGAAATATACAACCACTGATTATTTAATTTTGATTGTGGATGGTCCACACTGAAAAACTCTTTGGAGTGATGTAAATTATATGCATGATTAGTTTCATCTGCACTTTCATGTTTGTTCGAAAACTTCCAAACGTCGTGATTGTTATTTTTATAGAAGTGAAATATTTTAAGTGAACTATTCTATTTATTCAAAGCTTATATACTCACTATACATATTTTAAAAAATTTCTTATTTTTATTTTAGGCGTAGCTCATTGATATATCGAAATATATAACCATTGACTCATTAATTTAGATTGAGGATGGCACTTGCTGAAAAAAAGCTGTTCGGCTTGATGTAACGTATATGCATGATTAGTTTCATCTGCACTTTCATGTTTTGTTTCACAACTTCGAAAAGTCGAGATTGTCGTTTTTATGCAAGTGAAATATTTTGTGTGAACTATGCTATTTGTTCAAAACATCTACTTTCATACATATTTTTAAAAAATTCTTATTTTTATTTTATGTGTATCTCATTGATATGTCGAAATATATAACCATGGATTTTTTAGTTTAGATTATGCATGGTACATACTGAAAAAAGCTGTTTGGCGTGATGTAAAATATATACATGATGAGTTTCATCTGCACTTTCATGTTTGTTCCGCAACCTCCAAACGTTATGATTGTCATTCTTATGAAAGTGAAACATTTAGAGTGAAATATATTATTTGTTCAAAGCTTATCTACGTTCTATACATATTTTTGAAAATGTCTAATTTTCATTTTATGTGTAGCTTATTGATATGTCGAAATATATAACCATGCATTCTTTAATTTAGATTGTGGATGACACATACTGAAAAAAGCTGTTTGGTGGGATTTAAATTATATGCATGATTAGTTTCATCTGTACTCTAATGGTTGCACCACAACTTCCAAAATTCTTCATTGTCATTTTTATAGAATTGAAACATTTTGATAAAATATTCTATTTGTTCAAAGCTTATTTACTTTTTTGTACATATTTTTGAAAATTTCTAATTTTTATTTTGTGGATAGCTTATTGATATGTTGAAATACATAACCATTGATTCTTTAATTTAGATTGTAGATGGTACATACTGAAAAAAATCTGTTTGGCGTGATGTAAATTATATGCATGATTGGCTTCATCAGAATTTTCATGTTTGTTCCAAAACATCCATATATCTTGATTGTCATTTTTATGCAAGTGAAACATTTTGAGTGAAATATTATATTTGTCCAAAGCTTATCTACTTTCTATACATATTTTTGAAAATTTCCAAATTTTATGTGTAGCTCATTGATATGTCAAAATATATAACCAATGACTCTTTAATTTAGATTGTGGATAGCACATACCGAGAAAAGCTGTTTGGCGTGATGTAAATTATATGCATTAGTTTCATCTGCACTTTCATGTTTGTTCCACAACTTCAATACCTCGTGATTGTCTTTTTATACAAGTGAAACATTTTGAGTGAAATATTCTTTTATTAAAGCTTATCTACTTTCTATACATATATTTGAAAATTTCGTATTTTTATTTTATTTGTTGCTCATTAATATGTCGAAATATATAACCATTGATTCTTTAATTTAGATTGTGGATGGTACATACTGAAAAAAGCTGTTTGGCTTGATGTAAATTATATGCATGATTAGTTTCATCTGCACTTTCATGTTTTGTTTCATAACTTTGAAAAGTCGTGACTGTCATTTTTATACAAGTGAAACATTTTGAGTGAAATATTCTATTTGTTCAAAGCTTATCTACGTTCTATACATATTTTTGAAAATTTCTAATTATTATTTTATGTGTAGCTCATTGATATGTTGAAATATAGAACCATTGATCCTTTAATTTTGATTGTGGATGGCACATACTGAAAAAAGCTGTTTGGCGTGATGTAAATTATATGCATGATTAGTTTCATCTGTACTTTCATGTTTATTCCTCAACTTCCCAACGTTGTGATTGTCATTTTTATACAAGTGAAACATTTTGAGTGAAATATTCTATTTGTTAAAAGCTTATATACTCTCTATACATATTTTTGAAAATTTCTTATTTTTATTTTAAGTGTAGTTGATTGATATGTCGAAATATATAACCATTGATTCTTTAATTTAGATTGTGGATGGCATATACTGCTTGACGGAAAGTAAAATATAGGCATGGTTAGCTTCATCAGAATTTTCACATTCGTTCCCGAACTTCTATACATTGTGAGAATCACGATGAATATAATTAAACAAGTGAAACATCTTTAATGAAACATTCTATTTGTTCATAGCTTATCTACTTCCTATACATATTTTTGAAAATTTCTTATTTTATGTTTAGCTTATTTATGTAACGAAATTTAAGGCTTGTGATTTTTTCATTTAGATAGTGGATAGCACATACTGGAAACATCTGTTTGGAGGGATGTAAATTATATCCATGATTAGTTTCATCTGTATTTTCATGGTTGTTCCACAACTTCCATAAATCTTAAATGTCATTCTTTATAGAAGTGAAATAGTCTATTTGTTTATAGCTTATCTACTTTCAACATATATTTTTTGAAAACTTCTTATTTTTATTGATGTGTCGAACTTATTGATGTGTCGAAATGTATATTTTGTGATATTTTTCCGAGTGATTTCATTTAGATTTGTGATTTACTATCTACAGTCTGAATGAAAGACTTTCCTTTAGATTGTAGATTGTACATGTAGTCTTTATAGTATTTATTGCTTTCCTTATTTATGTGTTCTTTCCTTATTTGCAAAGTATATATTTCCTGTTTCTCACATTACTGGATTATCTGTTCTTGAATTTGTTTATACCGAAATAAAACGTTTTGATAATAAAGCCGTAATTATGATGTGCTTATAAAATCGTAATTTTTGGAAGGTACACTATTACGCTTCCTCTACATTGTTAAGTAAAAATATATTACTTTTTATTTGAATTACATTTTAAATCCTGCAGAACAGACTTATTTTTAAAGTGGTTTTAAAAATGCTAAATAATAACCTCTGGTAACATTTTGGATTAAGTCTAGATATGATTTTTAATTTAAATAATAATCTCCCTAATCTCGAACCTAACTTTTTTTTTTAAATGAAATACATTTTAACATTTTCAGGCAACAAAAAATAAAACACATAACTTTTATAATATTAATTGGCTATTTGCATTCATTTGAATTAATTTTCTTCAAGAGATTTATACTTTAAGCACCATGCTTCATTAGAGAAGTAATTATTTAAATCAAAACTTCATTTTTAAGGCAAGAGTGGAATTTTAGATGGCTAAAATATGACTGATAATTTGATATATATGTTTCAGTAAATTATACAGTAAATTAAAACATAACTCGAAATGAGAAAGAAAAATGGTGTTTTTAGTATCTTTCATTTTATAAAAAATGCAATTATTACCATAGCATACAACATAATGATTATCAATAATAACTCTCAATATTTAAAAAATATATACTTTTATTTTTTAAGTTTTAAAATAACCACTGCATGTGGTTTTTTAATAAATAGAAAATTTATGAACTATTTACCATTAACAAATATCATAAATGTTAATATAAATCATTATGTTTAATGGATTGTATTTAGAAAACTCATGACTTATCGGTACAGTAAATTAAAACCTATAAACATATTTTATAGTATTATTAATTTCTTTAATATTTCTGTAAATAACTATGGAATTTACAAATGTTTATTCTAAGCTCTAAAATATATTGTATAACTAAAACTTACTCTAGTATGAGTAAATTATGAGTGAATCCCTTAAATTAAAGAACTTTTATAAAAAGTTAACAATGAGAAATTTTTTAAAAATTCCGAATTTTATTCCAAAATTTTAACTTTTTTCTATGAATATATTCTGAACGCCATATCAAGTTTTACGCAGATTTTTTAAAAACAAATTAAAAAAATTGCTTTACATTACAATTTTACATTAAAAGGTAAAATAATTTTTTCTTTCATTTTAGTAGCTTTTCATCCGTAGTTCCATAAACTAAAACACATTAAATGTAGCTATTCAGAAAATTTCTATTTTCATTATTTAATGGATTGCTTTGAAAAAAGAACTGGAAATATTAACACTTTTGTGAAGTTTAGCTATATAACTGGTTTCAATCAAGCTCAATGTATAAACTTAAATTAAAAACAACCAAGTATTTAAACGTTAAAATAGTACTAATATAAGGCGAAAAAATATAAAGAAAATTAACTGTAGATAGCTACTAACTAAATTCAGTGACTTAGGAAGTTTTACTCTATGCAAGAAGAATAAAACTTATTGAGAGGAACTACGAAAATAATTATCTATAATTTAAAATTTCTATGCACATGTTTATTGAAATTTTTTTATTAAAATTTCCTAATAATACTTTTCAATAGTTAAATATTTAAAACCATACTTGATGATTAACAATATAAATTCATTAGGACATACATTTAAAATATACTTGAATAATCAATCATTCTAATTTTATTAATACCCTTCTTTAGGTTTCATCATATAAGACCTAAAAAAAAAGTTATAATAAAATGGGCTAGTAATACTTTTCAATAGTTAAATATTTAAAACCATACTTGATGATTACCAATATAAATTCGTTAGGACATACGTTTCAAATAAATTTCAATAATCAATCATTATAATTTTATTAATACCCTTGTTTAGTTTTCGTTATATAAGACCTGAAAAAATAAAAAGTTATATTAAAATTTGCTAATAATACTTTTCAATAGTTAAATATTTAAAACCATTCTTGATGTATTACACCACAGCAATTACCAATATAAATTCGTTAGGACATACTTTTCAAATAAACTTCAATAATCAATCATTATAATTTTAATTAATACCCTTGTTTAGGTTTCATCATATAAGACCTAAAAAAAAGTTATAATAAAATGGGCTAATAATACTTTTCAATAGTTAAATATTTAAAACCATACTTGATGATTACCAATATAAATTCGTTAGGACACACTTTTCAAATAAACTTCAATAATCAATCATTATAATTTTATTAATACCCTTGTTTAGGTTCGTCATATAAGATCTGAAAAAATAAAAAGTTATATTAAAATTTGCTAATAATACTTTTCAATAGTTAAATATTTAAAACCATACTTGATGATTAACAATATAAATTCATTAGGACATACATTTAAAATATACTTGAATAATCAATCATTCTAATTTTATTAATACCCTTGTTTAGATTTCGTCATATAAGACCTGAAAAAATAAAAAGTTATATTAAAATTTGCTAATAATATTTTTCAATAGTTAAATATTTAAAACCATACTTGATGATTACCAAAATAAATTCGTTAGGACATACTTTTAAAATAAACTTCAATAATCAATCATTATAATTTTATTAATACCCTTGTTTAGGTTCGTCATATAAGACCTGAAAAAATAAAAAGTTATATTAAAATTTGCTAATAATACTTTTCAATAGTTAAATATTTAAAACCATACTTGATGATTACCAATATAAATTCGTTAGGACATACTTTTCAAATAAACTTCAATAATCAATCATTATAATTTTATTAATACCCTTGTTTAGGTTTCGTCATATAAGACCTGAAAAAATAAAAAGTTAAATCTTCCAATGATTGACTGAAAATCGATTTGTCGATATCTATACATAACATGTTTTGCTGAAAAGCATCGTCAGCTGTAGGGAAAACAATTTTCTTTAATTTAACATCTACATT
The DNA here is from genome assembly GCA_032207245.1 of Pardosa pseudoannulata. Taxonomy (NCBI): domain Eukaryota; kingdom Metazoa; phylum Arthropoda; class Arachnida; order Araneae; family Lycosidae; genus Pardosa; species Pardosa pseudoannulata. Next base: position 150,405,821 of record CM063508.1, read on the forward strand.
AAGTAGCTATAAGTTTCAAAATTCAATTTAAAATAATTTGTTTCACGGTAATTTAATTATAATATAACAGTATATAAACATTTCGTATTTTAAAGAATATAAGCTTCCATATCTCTAATCTCATCTTCAGACTTTAGGGTGTTCTGTCAACCCTAAATGCATGTCATAAAATAACAAATAAATGCCAGGGCTTCGATGAAACATATTGAATAATGGATTACAGCTACTAGTAAGTTACTGATGCTTAATATATTTGTATCCTTCACCTTTTAATCTTTTGATACATTTATATATTTCCGTTTATCTCTAACCCCGTCCTCGTTTTGAGTAGTTGTTCTGGAACGTCATTTGTCACTATTACATATGAGACAAAAATATTCTTTTTACAAGCTGTGGGCTACGTCAAAACTAAAAATTTATCGAGATAAAACTGTTTTTTGACATTTACACAAGAAATTATAAATTTTTAATATAATTATATGTAAATTTTTTTTAATATTATTATTAGTTTAGTAATTTATATAAAAGACACAATGCTTGCTGAAAACTCTTCATTGGAATAGATTATTTTTGATTTAATATATTTTTACATTTATAATATGTTTGAAATATTTTTGACATTTTTACAGGGTATAGAATTTTATATACAACTTATCATTATTTCATTAATAATTTGTTTAAGCGAAGAGAAGGACATAATGATATTCTATAATATAATACATAAACAGTAGAATATAAGAACATAATACCTTTCGAAATGACAATTCTCCAGTATAACAGCCTATTTTTCATACTATTTTTTGACATTTATACTATTTTAACAATTATAATTTTTGAGCATTTATACTATATTATTAACTTTAATATAGAATATTGTTGTGGTGTAGAACATTGCATTGCTATTTCAAAGTCATTGATAACCCAAAGTTGCTTTATATTGCTTTTAATTATAGTATAATACCACTGATCTATATTACAATGTTCAAAATTAGAACAAACGACAAGAAAATATGCAAAAATATATATATATATATATAAAATTAAAAAGTAAAAAAAGCACTCCACGTGCTACGTCTAATAAAAAAAAAAGAATTGCCAATCTAAGAGAACGCTGCATTCTTTTCCTTCCTTCTTTCTCTCAGGCAACCCTACACTTTTCATTATCCTGTGCTGATGTGTTCGTTGTACCATTGTCCTTTTTACAATGCGTCCTTTCCCGGCTTTGCCCAGAAGGACCGGGACTCCAAGGACGGTCCTGAATCGCCTCCTGGAGACCAATCACAATTCTCCAAAACTTGGTGAAGTTTAAGTGCAATTATTTTCACTGGCCACATCACACGCTTCCTGGAGTCGCGAAAAAACTTGGGCATTCAACCCACAACGTGTGAGTGCGGCGAGCAAATCAGTTTGGCAAACCTTATGTCAAACATAGCTGCACTTTCACAAATATTATGTACAAAGTATCCTAATATCTTCATTCTTTATTTATTTAACGGGACATAAAATTTTTGAAACTGAAAACTCTCCATTATAAAACATTATTTTTGATTCTATAGAAAATAAACAAATTCTACACTGTATAAAATTAAAGTATTTTTAAAAACGTAATAAGCTTATGACTTTATAAGATTTATTAAGTTTTATTAGGAATATTTATTTAAATATATAATATATATACCAAGTAAAATATGTACATATGTTTAGCTTTAAAACAACTTTTGAAATCTGTAAATTAGAACTAATCTTTTATATCATATAGGAGCTAAATTATCATTTTTTTATTACTTGAACTTCAATAACATCAATACTAGCAATGCATTACATTTTATAGCATGATAAAAGTTATTTAATTTTAATTTTTTAACAGTTTTTAATGTTTTTCAATTTCTAAAATGTAAGA
>CM063508.1:150412720-150432720 GCA_032207245.1 Pardosa pseudoannulata
GCAATGTTAATGCCAGTGGAAATAGCTGACTTATTGTTGTCAATGTTTGTTTTAATTAATTTGTGTCTCCATTTTGATTTATTTTTCCCATTTGTGTATTTACAAGCCAGTACTTTTAGCCAATGAGATGCTTTTATTATATTCCAATGTTTCAAGGTAAAATGATTGAGGCTTGACTTTTAAGCCTCAGATATAAGTTTAAATTGAATCTTCCACTACTTGTTTGCTTATTTTGGTAATACAACTCGCTTGTAGCTGCAAAACAGCTGCAAAATTTTTTTTCATTTATGTCTCCATTTGTTTGTTTTTCTCTCTTTGGGCGGTTTGTAAGAATTTTTCTTTACTATTTTCGGAACAATGCCTGGGTAGTGCTAAATGAGAGACAACCTCAGAGTATATACGGATAGTCTTTAGGTGTATACTGGTGTCGCGAGCCCGGGGTTTACCTAAGTGATCTTTCTCTAGTGTCTTCTCTGGTAGACCAGAACTTGCCTCTAGCGCTTGTTCTTTACCGGAGTTGACCAAACTAATCTTCGATTTAGGATGGATCTAGCGTAGGTCAGCTGCAGCTTTATAGTTTCATGGATGCTGTCGTGGTGACTGGTCTTCAGTTTGTTGCTGCTAGAGATGGGTCAGCCTAAGAAATCCCTTACCCTATTATGAAACGCAGTATGATGAGTCCAATCTTCACTATCATTTATCTACTCGCAAAATGTAGCTCGTTTAATGTAGTTCGTTTGTAGCTACAAAACAACTGATTTTATTGTTTCCCCATTTTTATCTCATTTAAGTCATTTAGAATTTATTGTTGTATTCTTGTACAAGGATTTTATTTTGTCTTGTACACCCAAACTCCTTTTATATTACTGCTAATCAAAATACTACTTTCTAGATAAGCAATCAATTATGCATTGAAATAAAATGTACTCTAACTTTCTGTATTTTTTGCGATCATTGGTCTACTCGTAAAATGTAGCTCGTTTAATGTAGTTCATTTGTAGCTGCGAAACAACTGTCTGAGTTTATAGTTTCAACATTTTTATCTCATTTAAGTCATTTAGAATTTATTACTGTATTCTTGCACAAGGATTTTATTTTCTCTCGTACAGCCAAACTACTTTTATATTCCTGATAGTCAAAATACTACTTTCTAGATGAACAATCAATTATGCATCAAAATAAAATGTACTCGACCTTTCTGTATTTTTTTTGTGATCATTAGTCTACTCGCAATGTAGCTCGTTTAATGTAGTTTATTTGTAGCTGAGAAAAAAAAACTGTCAGAACTTATTGATTCTCCATCTTTATCCCATTTAAGTCGTTTAGAATTTATTAGTATATTCTTGCACAAAGATTTTATTTTCTCTTGTACGCCCAAACTCCTTTTATATTCCTGATAGTCAAAATACTACTTTCTAGATGAACAATCAATTATGCATCGAAATAAAATATACTCCTTTCTACCCTAATATTTTAGCGATCATTGGTCTACTCCCAAAATGTAACCCGTTTAATGTATTCGTTTGTAGCTGCGAAAAAACTATCAGAGTTTATAGTTTCCCCATTTTTATCTCATTTACGTCGTTTAGAATTTATGGCTGTATTCTTGCACACTCAAACTCCTTTTATACTCCTGATAGTCAAAATACTACTTTCTAGAGAAGTAAACAATTAGGTATTGAAATGAATTGTACTCTACCTTTCTGAATTTTTTGCGATCATTGGTCTACTCCCAAAATGTAACCCGTTTAATGTATTCGTTTGTAGCTGCGAAAAAACTATCAGAGTTTATAGTTTCCCCATTTTTATCTCATTTACGTCGTTTAGAATTTATTGCTGTATTCTTGAACAGCGATTTTATTTTCTCTTGTAAACCCAAACTTCCTTTATATTCCTGATATTCAAAATACTACTTTCTAAATAATCAATCAATTATACATTGAAATAAATGTATTCTAACTTTCTGTATTTAATGCGATTTTTGTTCTACTCGCAAAATGTAGCTCATTTAATTTAGTTCATTTGTAGCTGCGAAACAACTGTCAAATCTTATTGATTCACCATTTTTATCTCAGTTAAGTCATTTAGAATTTATTGCTGTATTATTGCACAAGGATATTTTTCTCTTGTACATCCAAACTCCTTTTATATTACTGATAGTCAAAATACTACTTTCTAGATATGCAATCAATTACGCAGCGAAATAAAATGTAGTCTACCTTTCTGTATTTTTTGCGATCATTGGTCTACTCGGAAAATGTAGCTCGTTTAATGTAGTTCGTTTCTAGCTGCGAAACAACTGTCAGATTTTATTGATTCACCATTTTTATCTCATTTAAGTCATTTAAAATTTATTGCTGTATTCTTGCACAAGGATTTTGTTTTCCCTTGAGCACCCAAACTCATTTTATATTCCTGATAGTCAAAACACTACTTTCTAGATAAGCAATCAATTATGCATCGAAATAAAATGTAATCTACCTTTCTGTATATTTTGTCAATTACATAACAAAGGGTAATAACGGATTTCCTAATACCACATATGCAATATTAACAAAGTATTTATTTGAAGTAAATAGAATCGAAATCCATTTGACATTCAAAATGCAAATTTCCATTCACATTGCTACAACGTGAATAGATATTTTAAATTTATAACGTATTTTCATTGCATGAGTTTTAGTTTAAAGAAAATATCCCTTTACGTAACAGAGAAAGAATACTCACATTATTTATTTTATTCCGTGCTGAAATATACAATCTTTGTACTATATTTGACACAAAAGAATACTCTGAATTCAATATTCGCATGTCATCAATTATTTTCCTTTCAAAGTATAGATTATAAATTAATCAAAGCTTTTGTTCATGATGATTAAAATATTTTACAGAAACTAAGTAAAAATCTAATTAAATAAATTCTCAAAAGGCAGGTGAGAAATACTTTATGGTATTTAATACAAAAGGTCAACTCACAAAAGACTATAAAGAGTAAGGATAAGATATTAAAACCGCTAGAAGGAATATATTTCCAGATAAATATTTGTCAACATAAATGAGAAATTCTAAGTTAAATATTGATATTTATAGTAATTAGTCGCAACTTTAACCACGCAACATCATTAATTTTACAAAATTTGCCTTACTTCATAATTTAATTACGTTCCATAAAGATAACTAATCTAGTGTAGTATGTATCGTCTTAAGATACGTAAAATTTGTTCAGATTTGCACTTGTAGATTAGAGCATAATAGCTTATAAAAAATTATGTCTGTGGTTTTAGAACTTTTCTGTTTACAAGTTATAGAAAAAATAGATACTAATAATGAAGTGCTAAAATGTTTGTATTAATGTTGCTAGTTTGTTTGATTGTATCTGTTTACATTTTTAATAGCTTTACAGCCGTAAGAAAAATATATATCTAGACAAATTACAAAAAAATGTATAAAATATTACTGACACAAATATGCAAAGGTATATTCTACAGTTTGGATTTACTACTTTTTAATCTTTTAAGAAACATATTAAAGTTTACCCGCCAATGTTCCAATAATAGAACATGATTTTTAGAATAAAAAATTCACTTGTAAATAAAAACATATCGCTTTTACATGCAATTGAACATGACATAATAAAGTATTTTTTACAATAAGTTTTAATTTCTTCAGATAATTATTTCTTTTGTCCAAAATTCCAATTTAAATGAAAAATATTCAATACTTTAAAATATATCATAAGACAACATATCCTAAGGCAATACAACAAAAGTAGAATTTCATTTTTAAATTTTAAAGGTAAAATTTACGTTTTTATGTCTGTGTTCCATTATTGGAACATTAGCGTTTGAAGGGTTCATTTTTCATATATGTGTAAACCATTGTATGATATTGCAAATATTATTTTCTTTTGCATTCAGATAAGAATAGCAATTTTTATAAAGAAAATGAATAGATAAAGCTGCAAATAGAAGCTGCTATACTTCGAAAGGATTATAATATTGGCACTTGACACTGATGTTCACTTTAGTAAAGTCATAACAATAGAAAGAAATGCTTTTTGATAAGGTGGCTGTGTGTGTGGGGGGGGGGGGCTTTCACCTGCCTCTTTACTGACAAGTGGATTTGCCCATAAAAGGTGTTTTATTTCACATGTCTGCTGAAAAAATTATCACTTTCCTTTGAAATAGAGTTTATCTTATTAGTTTTGTTGGAAGACAGTGAAAAAGGTGCATGTATGCTTTCATGTGTTTAATTTATTTTTCATAAATTTAACACCATTGGTGAAAGATGTCTTACAATACAAATTGTTCTGGTCTTTCTAGAAATTCTTTCACTTCTGATTAGGAAGATATTTGATAGTTAGAGCCCGATTACCCCGGTGATATACTTCGAAATGAAGAAGATATTTACTAACGATGAAGAAGATATTGATGAAAATAACTTAGATGCTGTTAAGCCATTCCATGTCTGTGGAAGGATGGACGTCGTTTTAAAAAATGATGTAAGTACTCCAGATGAAGACAAATTTCAGAAACCAGGTCTAAGGACCAAGAAGGAACGAAAAACTGAAAACTCTGTAGTAAAATGAAAAAAAAAGTGAAATTCGATAATCCAATATAGTTGGAAAATCGGTACAAATATTGCATAAGTTATATAGTTTCATAATATTTATCAACTGTACATTATTTAAAGATAAATAAACAAAACAGTTAATATTAAGAAGATGTTATAATTATTAGAATTTAAATTAACTATTTTTGGTCAACTTTTAAAAATATGCAAAAAATAATTATGTAACATGCAAATGTTCCAATAGGCTAAAAACACCCTCAAAATTTTTTTCAAGTAATTTTACAACTTTATTGTATTTATGTACTCTTAACTAATACAATAACCAAATTTCAAGTCATTGTCAATATTTTTCCTTAATTTGGCGTTTAAACGGTTAATAGCTTTATGAAATAAATGAATTTTATTTAAAAGAAAATATTAAAAAAAAACATTTTATCTTTTTTTGAAAGCTTTCACAACATTAGAAGTATATTTTCCCCTAATCAATGCACAATGTTTCTGTTTACTCTTAAGTACTTACAATATTTAATCCAACATTTTCCATACGAAATATTTCGGGAAAGCTGTACGTTATCTAATTATAAGGCTATATATTTATTTTTAATTCATTAGATAGAAACCCATGTAAGAGCCCATACATAAAATTCTCATTTATCATATAAATATCAAAGTAAGCCTATTTTAATTCTCATTTGATACACTAAAGGAAATGTAGTGGTCTGCTGTAATTTAAAAACGATTATCTAAACTACTATCCTGGAAAAATAAATTGATATTTTAATACTAAAAATAATTTTAATAAAGGGTACATTTTTTTAATATTCAGGGAGATTGACATTATATTTGAAACATAATAATTTCCAATTAATAAGGATATTTATGTTTACTTCTACAATCTGTATACTCATGAGATAATAAATAATCCAATATTTTTAATAGCTAAAGTTTTCGAAATGTTTGTTATCTCATTTATAAGATTACATATTTATTATAAATCTATTTAATACAAATCTACCTGATATTCATTTAATAAAATTACTATTTATTCATATTAATCTGAAACCAAACAATTTGAAATGTTTGTTTGATAACCTATAAAATATAGAGGTCAGCTGGGAATTAAAACTATTTAATTAAGCTACTGTGATAGAAAAAAATTAATTTTAGTTTTGGTGAAAAATATTTTTTATAAAAATGATATTTTATAATTTAGTGAATGTCACCATTACATTTGAAACATGTAGCATTTTCCAATTGATACGCAAAATATGTTCACGTCTACAATAAAAATCTGATACCATGCTAATTTGAAATGTTCGTTTGATAATCTATAAAATATAGAGGTCAGCTGCGAATTAAAAATATTTAATTAAGTTCCCGTGATGAAAAAAAATTAATTTTAGTTTTGTTGAAAAATATTTTTTATAAAAATGATATTTTATAATTTAGTGAATGTCACCATTACATTTGAAACATGTAGCATTTTCCAATTGATACGCAAAATATGTTCACGTCTACAATAAAAATCTGATACCATGCTAATTTGAAATGTTCGTTTGATAATCTATAAAATATAGAGGTCATCTGGGAATTAAAAATATTTAATTAAGTTCCCGTGATGGAAAAAAATTAATTTTAGTTTTGTTGAAAAATATTTTTCTTATAAAAATGATATTATTTTATAATTTAGTGAATGTCACCATTACATTTGAAACATGTAGCATTTTCCAATTGATACTCAACATATATTTACGTCTACAATAAAAATCTGATATCATGCTAATTTGAAATTCATTTTTGATATCCTATAAAATATAGATGTCAACTGGAAATTAAAAATATTTAGTTAAATTACTATCATGAAAAAAGAATTAATTTTAGTTTTGAAGAAAATATTTTTTCATAAAAGTTATATTGTTTTATAATTGATGTGAATGTCACCATTACATTTGAAACATATAGCATTTTCCAATTGATACACACCATATGTTCACATCTACAACCCTAATATACATGAAATATTAAATAATCCAATATTTTCTATATGAAATATTTTTCAAAGGTATGTTATCTGATTTATAAGATTATATATTTATTTTACATTTATTAAATATAAGTCTTATCAAGGGTGTTTCTTATAAAACCATCCTTTATAAAAGTGCATAACAATTTTGCCTCATAATAATTTGAACAGCCAATTTAAAATGCTCATTAAATAAGCTAAAAATGTAGGGGTTAGCTGTAAATTTAAAATATTTATCTAAATTATGAAGATTTAATTTTGTTGCACAGAAAATATTGTTATAAAAGGTATATTTTTTATGATTTAGTGATTGTGACAACTACATTTGAAACATACTATTTCAAATTAATACGCAAATCTGTGTTCACGTTTCCTGCCTAGATACATATGAGGTGTACTATATAATTTAATATTTTCTACAGAATATGCTTTTGAAAGTTGTGTTATCCATTGTATACAATTATATATTTATTTTTTAAATTTCTGAAATACAGACCCATGTGAGAGCCTTAAATAAAAATTTTCATCTACTTATAATCTCAATTTAAGTCCATTTCAATAGCTCATTCCATACCAGAGGTGTATTGATCAGCTCTAAATTTCAAATAATTATCTAAACTAGTGCAATGGGTTTATGAATTAATTCATTCAATATAAAAAAAAATAATAAAGCAATATTGTTTTAGGATTTAGTAAAGTATCTATAACATTTAAAATACAATTTTTTCCAATTAATAAGCGAACTCATGTTCATGTCTATATCTAAATACTCATTCCTGTCATTTCTACAGGAAATATATGATAAAATCATATATTTCCTGTAGAAAATATATGATTTAATCATATATTTTTTACAGTAAATGTTTTGGGATATGTAAATTATTCCATACATAATAGTATATATTTATTTTTTACTTCATTAAGTACAAACTTATACGAAGATGATACATAAAATTATCAATTTTTAATATGTTTATGAAATATATAGTGTTTTATATTCTAGTGATACTAACCAATACATAAAAAATATAGCTATTTTTAATTATTACGAAATTTCTGATCACTTCTATACCTCAATACTCATCAGATTTTTTCTAATCTAACATGTCCAGAAAATGTTTCAGTAAATGTATGCGATTCGATTTATAAGGATATACATTTATTTTAGTTTATTAACTGCATACATATATACATACATCATATAGAATTATCATTTATTCCTGACAATTTCAAACTAAGTTCACTCCAAAATTTCATTTGATACCTTAAATAAAATATACCAGTCAGCTATAAAATTTATTATCCTTCAAATAATTATCTAAACTACTGCCACTTGTATATAAATTAATTTATTAAATAGGAAAAAAATTAGTAAATAAATATTACTTTCGGATTTAGTAAAGTAATTGTTAAATTTGAAATATAATCCTTTCCAATTAATGCGTAAACGCATTGTCACGTCTACATCTAAATACTCATGATATACAAATATTTTAGATAGGAAATCTTTTGGGATATGTAAATTATTCCATACATAAGATTATATATTTATTTTTACTTTATTAAGTAGAAAATTATACGAGGATCATAAATAAAATTATTAATTATTCACAATATTTTTTATGAAAGATATAATGCTTTATATTCTAGTGATACTAACTAATACATTAAAGATATAGTTATTTCTAATTAATACGAAATTCAGGCTCACTTTTATACATTAATACTCATCAGGTATTTTTTAATCTAACATTTTCAGGAAATGTTTCGGTAAATGCGATCCAATTAATGAGGATTTATTTTTAATTTAGTTCATTAATTACAAATTTATATAAATACATTTTATAAAATTATTATTTATTCATGATAATTTAAAACTAAACTCATTCAAAATCTCATTTGATACCTTAAATAAAATATAGAGCTCAGCTGTAAATTCTAAAACATTATCTAAACTACTGCCACTTGTATATAAATTAATTTATTCAATAGGAAAAAATTAGTAAATAAATGTTGTTTTGGATTTAGTAAAGTAACTATTACATTAGAAATATAGTCCTTTCCAATTAATGCGCAGACTCATTGTCACGTCTACGTCTAAAAAACCCCATGAGATATGATTTAATCAAATATTGTCTATAGGAAATGTTTTGGAATACGTAAATTATTCCATACATAAATTTATATATTTATTTTTACATTATAAATTAGAAACTTATACGAGGATCATATATAAAATTATTAATTATTAATAATATTTTTTATGAAACATATAGTGTTTTATAGTCTAGTGATACTAACCTATACATTAATAGCTATTTCTAATTAATTCTAATTCATGCTGACTTCTATACCTTAATATTCATCAAATATTTTTAATCTAACGTTTTCAGTAAATGTTTCGGTAAATATATGCGATCCGATTTATGAGATTTATATTTGTTTTAGTTCATTAATTACAAATTAATATAAATAAATTATATAGAATTATCATTTATTCAAGTTAATTTCAAACTAAATTCACTCCATAATCTCACATGATAACTTAAATAAAATATAGCGGTCAGCCATAAATTTCAAATAATTATTTAAACTACTGCCACTTGTATATAAATTAATTTATTTAATACAAAAATTAGTAAATAAATGTTGTTTTTGGATTTAGTAAAGTAATTATTACATTTGAATCCTTTCCAATTAATGCGCAAACGCATTGTCACGTCTACATCTAAATACTCATGATATATGATTTAATCAAATATTTTCTATAGAAAATAATTTGGGATATGTAAATTATTCCATACATAAGATTATATATTTATTTTTACTTCATTAAGTAGAAACTTATACGAGGATCATATATAAAATTATTAATTATTAATAATATTTTTTATGAAACATATAGTGTTTTATAGTCTAGTGATACTAACCAATACATTAAAGATATAGCTATTTCTAATTAATACGGAATTCATTCTGACCTATATACCTTAATACTCATTAAATATTTTTTAATCTAACATTTTCAGGAAATGTTTCGGTAAATATATGTGATCCGATATATGAAGATTTATATTTATTTTAGTTCATTAATTACAAATTCATATAAATACATTAAATAGAACTACATTTATTCATGATAATTTCAAACTAGGTTCACTCCAAACTTTCATTTGATACCTTAAATAAAATATAGCGGTCAGCTATAAATTTCAAATAATTATCTTAACTACTACCACTTGTATATAAATTAATTTATTCAATAGGAAAAAATTAGTAAATAAATGTTGTTTTTGGATTTAGTAAAGTAACTATTACATTTGAAATATAGTCCTTTTCAATTAATGCACAAACGCATTGTTACGTCTACATCTAAATACTCATGATATTTAATCAAATATTTTCTATAGGAAATATTTTGGGATATGTATATTATTCCATATATAATATTATATATTTATTTTTACTTTGTTAAGTAGAAACTTATACGAGGATCATATATAAAATTATTAATTATTAATAATATTTTTTATGAAACATATAGTGTTTTATTGTCTTAGTGTTTTATAGTCTAGTGATACATTAATAGCTACATTACCGATACATTACCGATACTAACCGATACATTAATAGATATTTCTAATTAATTCTAATTCATGCTGACTTCTATACCTTAATACTCATCAAATATTTTTTAATCTAATATTTTAAGTAAATGTTTCGGTAAATGTATGTGATCCGATTTATGAGGATTTATATTTATTTTAGTTCATTAATTACAAATTTATATAAATACATTATATAGAATTATCATTTATTCATGATAATTTCAAACTAAATACACTCCAAAATCTCATTTGATACCTTAAATAAAATATAGCGGTCAGCCATAAATTTCAAATAATTATCTAAATTACTAACGTGGATACAAATGTATTCAAACTGTGTGATGACTGCGGCATGCTTCGAGTCTATCTCACTTGAAATTGCTGTTTAATAAGAGGTCTGAGACACCATTGACAAGTGGCGTGATATTGCGTAATGCAAACTTCTGCAGTAATCTGATTCTAAACACAGAATGCTGATAAGGCACGGAGATTGCTTGCGAATCAACTCTTACAATTATTGTACGCATAAATCGGGAAATATTACCCCATTTCAGTACTAAGATATATTTATGAGTTCAACTCAACAGTTGCAGTTTCTTATGTCGTGTTATGCTGCCATTAATAAGAGTTCACGCCTTTAGCTGTAAAGGAATGACTCCTTCTTGTAATATACTAGCATGATCGGAAATCTCTAGATGTTATTTAAGTCTAGAGTCATACTAAGTATGCTTCTTGGATACTTCCAAAGAACATACTCCTAATACATTCATGCTTATATGCGGAACGATAGCCGAATGGTTAGGGTACTAATCATCGGTTCAAGAATTAGCGAGTTCGAAGTCCACTGTAGTGTGGATCTTCGTAGTCTTTCGGAATCGGCTTTAAACAGTAGGTCCCGGTCTCCTTAGCCCTCCTGTTGTAAAAAGTAAACCGTAGTGCTCCAAACCAATCCAAATTAACGCCTATATACGTATATTATCATACTGAAAATATCATTAAACTAAAATGTCATGACAAATCCATTTAATATGAGATTCATTTGATGAAATTGTAATTGGTATAAGAATATGATTATACATGCAATTTATTCATTGATTTGTACTAATTTAGCCTAAATTATTACAAATTCTATTGAGCAAATTAGTAAAAATAATTAAAAAAATTATGTAATTATAAATAGTAATTTTATTAATGTTTCTTTGCTGCAGCATACTTTACAAAATATAGCTTTACAGAAGCATGTTTAGTAAGTTAAATAATCAAAATTCCTTACAAAAGGCAAATAATTCTATTAAAATCAAACCTGCAATAGCTTGAAATTATGAATTAGTAATTTAATCTCACTGTGAATATCGAACAAAATACCATTGGTTTGGTAAAAAAAAAATTAAATCCATATTTCTTAGCATTTTTTATTATTGAATACCCCACTGATTAGTTTAGCACAGCATAGAAAAAAATTAACTTAATATATGTTTTGTAAGTATCTTGAATATTTTATAGTATAATTCATTTAAAACTAACAATTTTTTGAGTATTACTTTTTTCGTAATATGTATCAAATATATAAAGCTAAGGCTGAGATGTAAAAACTCATTAGAATGTCAAACGCAAAAAGAAATTTTATTGTTTCAATTATATCATACGGTTATTTACGGTTTCAATTATATTACAGAATTTTTTAACCTATTAAAAATTCTATGACATAAAAAATCATCGTGGAATTGCATTTGTCAAGTGATGCAAAAAAGTATATTTCTAGTTTATTGCCCATTAAAGTAATTTAATAAGGAAAATTTTTTTCCATGTCTGTGGGTTTAGAATCATTAAGAAATAATTGCTACTGGGCACTATAATGATGATCAATTCCCAAATTTTTAAGTACATTCATTAGTCCCCAGTGGTATTATATTTATAAAAATAATTTGACGCAGTTGAAAATATGCTTCTTATATTCACATTTTGATCATTTATTACTAGAATCTTGCATCACAAAAGACTTTTACTTCAGTTAACATTAAAACAATATCACATTGCCAGAGAACTTCCATAAAAATATTGTAAAAAACTAATTGTCTTTATTTTATTTTCAAAATTATTCTAATCTACCAAGTGAGGTTATATAATATGTTTCAAAGCATGGTAACCATCTATAGTATGTTAAAGTATTTACATCTATAACAAGAAATACATAAGACTAGAGATTGTAAAAATTATCTATGGCAATTTCACATTGCCAGAGAACTTTCAAGAAAACATAGTAGAAAACTACTTTTCTTTATTTTTTTTCAAAATTATTCTAACCTACCAAATGAGTTAATCAAAGGTATTCCAAAGCATGGTAATCACTATATGTTAAAGTATGTTAAAGTATTTATATATATATATTATTTATATATATGAAATATATATATATTTATATATATTATATATATATATTATATATATATATATATATATATATTTATATATATTATATATATATATATATATATATATATATATATATATATATATTATATATTAATATATATTTATATATATATATATATATATATAACAAGAAATACATAAGATTACAGGTTGCAAAAATTATCTATGGCAATTTCACATTGCCAGAGAACTTTCATAAAAACATACTAGAAAACAACTTTCCTTTATTTTTTCAAAATTATTCTAATCTACCATATGAGTTAATCAAATGTATTCGAATGCATGGTAATCATCTATAGTATGTTAAAATATTTATATCTATAACAAGAAATACATAACATTAGATTTTTCAAAAATTATCTATGGCAATTTCACATTGCGAGAGAACATTCGTGAAAACATTATAGAAAACTACTTTTCTTTATTTTTTCAAAATTATTTTAATCTACCAAATTAGTTAATCAAATGATTTCCAAGGCAGGATAATCGTCTATAGTATGTTAAAGTATATATATCTATAACAAGAAATACATAAGAATAGATTTTGCTAAAATTATCTCTGGTAGTTTCACATTACCACATAACTTTCATAAAAACATAGTAGAAAACAACTTTTCATTATTTTTTTCAAAATTATTCTAATCTATCATATGAGTCAATCAAATGCATTCTAAAGCATGGTAATAATGCATAGTATGTTAAAGTATTTATATGTATAACAAAAAATACATAAATTAGATTTTGCAAAAAGGATCTCTGGTAATTTCATATTGCTAGAGAACTTTCATGAAAACATTGTAGAAAACTACTTTTCTCTATTGTTTTCAAAATTATTCTAATCTACCAAGTGAGTTAATTAAATGCATTTCAAAGAAAGGTGATAGACTATACCATGTTAAAGTATTTATATATATAACAAGAAATAAATAAGGTTGGAGGTTGTAAAAATTATCTATGGCAATTTCACGTTGCCAGAGAACTTCCATGAAAATATAGTGGAAAACTACTTTTCTGTATTTTTTCAAAATTATTCTAATCTACCAAATGAGTTAATAAAATGTATTGCAAGACATGGTAATCATCTACAGTATGTTAATTTTTTTATATCTATAGAAGAAATACACAACATTAGAGGTTGCAAAAATTATCTCTGGCAATTTCACATCGCCAGAGAATTTTCGTAATAACATAGTAGAAAACTACTTTTCTTTATTTTTTTAAATTATTCTAATCTACCAAGTGAGTTAATCAAATGTATTACAAAGCATGGTAATCGTCTATAGCATGTTAAAGTATTTATATTTATAACGAGAAATACATAAGATTAGATTTTGCAAAAATTATCTCTGGCAATTTCACATTATCAGAGAACTTTTATGAAAACATTGTAGAAAACTACTTTTCTCTATTGTTTTCAAAATTATTCTAATCTACCAAGTGAGTTAATCAAATGTACTCCAAAGCAGGGTAATCCTCTATACTATGTTAGAGTATTTATATATATATAGCAAGAAATAAATAAGGTTGGAGGTTGCAAAAATTATCTTTGGCAAAGTGAAATTGTCAGAGAACTTCCGTGAAAATATAGTAGAAACTACTTTTCTTTACTTTTTCAAATTTATTCTAACCTACCAAATGAGTTAATAAAATGTATTCCAGGGCATGGTAATCATCTATAGAATGTTAAAGTATTTAAATCTATAACAAGAAATACATAAAATTAGATTTTGCAAAAATTATCTCTGGCAATGTGAAATTGCCAGAGAACTTTCATGGAAACATTGTAGAAAACTACTTTTCTCTATTGTTTTCAAAATTATTCTAATCTACCAAGTGAGCTAATTAAATGTATTCCAAAGCAGGGTAATCATCTATACTACGTTAAAGTATTTATATATATAGCAAAGAAATAAATAAGGTTGGAGGTTGCAAAATTTATCTCTGGCAAAGTGAAATTGCCAGAGAACTTCCATGATAATGTAGTAGAAACCTGCTTTTCTTTATTTTTTCAAATTTATTCTAATCTACCAAATGAGTTAATAAAATGTATTGCAAGGCATAGTAATCGTCTACAGTATGTTAAAGTATTTATATCTATAACAAGAAATACATAATATTAGAGATTGCAAAAGGTTGGTGGTTGCAAAAACTATCTCTGGCAAAGTGAAATTGCCAGAGAACTTCCATGAAAATATAGTAGAAACTACTTTTCTCTACTTTTTCAAATTTATTCTAATCTACCAAATGAGTTAATAAAATGTATTGCAAGGCATAGTAATCGTCTATAGTATGTTAAAGTATTTATATCTATAACAAGAAATACATAATATTAGAGATTGCAAAACATACATGAAAAAAATCTAGAACGATGCAAATTTTTAGCTGAGAAAAATTATATGAATATTTAATTTTTTTAAGCAATGCAAATAAATAGAAAGCCAACGTAAGCTTTAAATAGAAAGGAAATGAATGATGACACAGCTGTTTCGCAGCAACGAACAGTCTGTATTTTTCATGCGAGAGAAATTAGTAGGCTCAACAGCAGAATAAATGAGAATATCTAATATAAGCAAAAAAATAAGTAAAACATATATGAAAATATTAATATTTTAATCAAAATTTTATAAATAATAATATTTATAAAATATTTATTAAAACTATACCAGTAGAACCTAGAAAAAAAAGTTTTAAAATGTAATGTTTTATTCTAGCATGACCAACGAATCTGAAATTTATGGTCGACGTACAGCAAAAAATATATAAATAATAATAATAATAGTACTTTAAAATTAATTCAGTTTCCTGAAATATTTAGAATTTTCTTCTTCTGAAGAGAAGCAAAATAGAGCTAATTTTTTTCTTTTTGTGTAAGTAGCAAATAAACAATTTATTTACACATTTTTAATATTTGGTGTTTTAGTAAAAAAGTTTAGTAATGCTGAACATTATTTTACATCACTGAAACGTGTAGTAAAATGTGAAGATGCTTCAAATTTACAAATAGTAAAGAACTTGTACCACGTACTAACAAACAAAGTACTAATTTTTTAAAGATTATTTAACATTTTTAATGAATTCAAATTTAGCTGAAATATGTTTCCCGCTTAAATTTCTGACTTACGTAATTTAAATCAAAGAAATAATTAAAGTAATATTTTTATTTGAAATTATAATAGAACAGGAGTCAACCATTTACTTTAATTAATGGTTTTTGTTATTTCAGTAAGAGGTCTCATTTTGATTTTCTAAAATCCTCTAATTTTGGGTTAATAAAAACTTCCTGGATTATAAATAGTTCTATTATCAGCTGGAACTTTCATTAAATTCTAAAAATTACCTTAAACTTGAACACAAAAATTAGTAATGAAAAAATGAAAAAGAAATCTTTAGGAAATTGCTAAAGGATTTTATTAATTATATAAGTTAAATCTCAATTCTTTGATAAATTGAATCATTAATATATAACATTTATTAAGGTGCTTTTAAATAAAAATAAAATATTTTATCTTCTTAATAGAACTAAAAATAAGAAAACGTTGCAAGGATATTTATTTCCAAATAATCAAAATAAATGAAGATTTGTCGATTTTTTTTTGTACATTTATAAACGATCATCTCTACCATATAAACACGAATAAATTGTTTTTATATAAATATACTTTCAAAATAAAGTTAATTTAAAGTGAAATTTATAGTCTTCAAACACGTTGTGTAGTTCCTAATTATACTCTTATTTTATCCCATCATAATTCCACAAATGTAGTTAATTTTGACTAAAGTATAATCTAATTTTTTATCTGTCATTATTTAACTGTTATGAATACAATAGTTTCATAAAAAATAATTTCCTAGACTAATTTATATCATCATTTTTAACTGTATATAAAGTGAATTAGAAAGACTTTTTCTTGATAATTAAAATATTTTTTATTTTTTTAGTAACTTAAGAAAATTTAAATTCAGACTTACCATTTTACCTTAAGCATGTAAATAAAAGTACATCACAATTTTTTTAAAACTGTCTTAAACTTTAAATTTAGATATTTTGCATTTTGAAAATGAAACATATTACAATTTTTTCAATATCTATCTATCTATCTATCTATCTATATATAAATATATATATATATATATATATATATATATATTATATATATATATATATTATATATATATATATATATATATATATATATACATATATATCTCGGGTTGGTACATGCGTGTCCGCATATGTATACTTATAAAACTTTACCTTATATACCTTTTACCTTAAGCATGTAAATAAAAGTACATCACAATTTTTTTAAAACTGTCTTAAACTTTAAATTTAGATATTTTGCATTTTGAAAATGAAACATATTACAATTTTTTCAATATCTATCTATCTATCTATCTATCTATATATAAATATATATATATATATATATATATATATATATATATATATATATATATATATATATATATATATATATATATATATATATATATATATATATATATATATATATATATATATACATATATATACATATATAGATATATATATATATATATATGTATACACACACACGCACACACACACATATATATATATATATATATATATATATATATATATATATATATATATATATATATATATATATATGGCGGGTTGGTACATGCGTGTCCGCATATGTATACTTATAAAATCAGCATGATTTCCATAATACCCAATATTCCATAAAGCTAAAGTTTTGCAAATCGTATTATTTCAATTTTTAACAATTTAGTTCAATATTATTCAATATTAACTATAATTACCTCAGTATTTTGAAGTTAAAATTGTGGATCTGCCTTTACATTTTGCTTTCGTAATGACGTTACAAAATAACTATTAACAGCAGGCAATTATTTGTATGTTTTACTATTTTGCAAGGAAAGAAAATTGCACAGATTACATATTTTTTTAAATGAAGGTTTTGTATAAACTCTTTGTATTACAGTATGAAATCTTGGTAAAATATATACCAAGGGTGGCCAACCTTCGGCCTGAGGTTCTTCGAAGGATTAGTTGTAGCTCTCGATAAATATACCCGAGTTCCCTATCCATTTTTGTGTTATTATATTTAAAAAAATATTGCAATAGATGGAGCTCCGGCAATGGTGGGTAGAAAAAATCGGTCTTATTGGGCTTTTAAGAGATGATCCTCAAATTTGACAATTCATACCGATTCACTGCATAATTTACCGAGAACATCTCGTTACAAAATATTTAAAATACTCTGATGTTATAAAAATAGTGTAACACATTGTAAACTACATTCGCACCAAAGCAAATAAATCATCAACAATTGAAAAATTTCATTGAAAAGTTAAAGGACGAAGAACTTAAAAATGATATTAAATAAATATGATTTCTGTAGAATTTTTTTATACCTTTTCTTGCATACCTTTTAAATAGTATTTAATTGCGGCTTGGAAAAAAAAATCTCGGACTATTAAGGAGCTTGGCCACCTCTGATATATATATATATATATATATATATATATATATATATATATATATATATATAGTATACTATATAAATATAAACAGATTTATTCGACATTAATATTATGAAATTTAATAAATAATCCTACTATATGTTTACATCATGCTATATATATAATTTAATATTATACTAACATTTGCCTGACATTGTTTATATGTTATTTTAAAAGTTACATATATATTAAATATTAAAAAATAATCATTTATGTGTATTTTAAGTTTTATATTAGAAATTTTTTTATAAAACTGGCAGTTACATAAAAAAAATATTTTATTTTCTACAAGAAATTACTGACAGTATTAAAATAAATATGTAACTAACATAAT
This sequence comes from Pardosa pseudoannulata, assembly GCA_032207245.1. Taxonomy (NCBI): domain Eukaryota; kingdom Metazoa; phylum Arthropoda; class Arachnida; order Araneae; family Lycosidae; genus Pardosa; species Pardosa pseudoannulata. The sequence goes on from CM063508.1 coordinate 150,431,223, forward strand.
AACAATTATATCGTATAATAAATAATCTGTGTATTTTATTTAGAATATTTTTTTTAAAATGCGATTTTGAAAAAATGATTCCTCAGGTTTCAAAACTACATATAATTTATGAAATATTGTTTATATGAAAGACAAAAAAATTCTAATTAGAATTTACAGTGAGTAAATTAATAATAAATAACATTTCTATGTAGTTTAAAATAATTACAAATGTGAATTTATTAACAATCAGAATTAAACAGCTGTAAATAATCTGTGTTGGTTTTGAACGAAATATTCAACTAAGCAATAATTTTTTTTTAAATGCGATACATTTGAAAAAAAAATAATTCCTCAGGTTTGGGTCAAAACAAAAAATACATATTTTTCTCCAATTTTATGTTAAACATTAAAAATATATGAAAGCAAAAAAAGATATTCACTTAGTTAGAATTTGATTCACAGAAATGCTGAGTAAATATAATAATAAATAATAATTTCTATGGTAGTTAAAATTCTATCAAATATTAAGTTATTGAACAATCAAACATGAATAATTCATTTTAATTGAATAAAGTTCATAATTATAACTAGTTTTTCATAAATTTGGAAAAAAATAATTCATCAGGTTTGGGCCAAAACAAAAAATACATATTTTTCTCCAATTTTATGTTAGACATTAAAAAGTATGTGAAAGCAAAAAAAATATTCACTTAATTAGAATTTGATTCATAGAATTGTTGAGTAAAAATAATAATAAATAATAACTGAAATAATAACATGAAAGCAAAAAGAGATATTCACTTAATTAGAATTTGATTCAAAGAATTGCTGAGTAAAAATAATAATAAATAAGAATTCCTGTGGTAGTTAAAATTCTATAATATGGGGATATTTTGAAAGATCAAACATGAATAATTAATATAATCGAATAAAATTCATAATTATAACTATTTTTTTCATAAAATTGGAAAAAATAATTCCTCAGGTTTGGGTCAAGACAAAAAATATATATTTTTCTCAAATTTTATGAGAAACATTAAAAAATATGTGAAAGAAAAAAAATTCACTTAATTAGAATTTGATTCATAGAATTGTTGAGTAAAAATAATAATAAATAATAATTTCTATAGTAGTTAAAATTCAATCAAATGTTAAGTTAATGAACAATCAAACATGAATAATTAATATAATCGTATAAAGTTCATAATTATTACTATTTTTTTATAAAATTGGAAAAAAATAATTTCTCAGGTTTAAGTCAAAATAAAAAATATATATTTTTCTCAAATTATATGAAAAACATTAAAAGATTATGTGAAAGCAACAAAAAAAATATTCACTTAATTAGAATTTGCTTCATAGAATTGCTGAGTAAAATTAATAATAAATAATAATTTCTATATTAGTTAAAATTCTACCAAATGGGAATTTATTGAACAATCAAACGTGAATAATTAAGAGCATCGAATAAAGTTCATAATCCTAACTATTTCATTCATAAAATTGAAAAAATATA
>CM063508.1:150437720-150452720 GCA_032207245.1 Pardosa pseudoannulata
TTTTTAACTTTTAATGGTAGTTTTGTATTGGGATTATGTAAGGAAGTTGCATGAAACGTATAAATTACAACACTCTACTAGGAAAGAATTTTTGATTAAATACAAAACTATTTGATATTGAGTTGTCCAACAACATTCTTTAAAATCTCCCTATTGCACAACATAATAACCAATTACTTTTATATTTTAACTTTTTCTGTATAATGTATATAGAAACAAAGCGGAGTATCAATTTCCCTTACGTTAAATACTATACGTGTAACACGATTATTTAAAATTACAATGTTTATACAACAGTTTTCATCATTTTACGGTATTAAAACCTCTGTAGCCCGATAATAAACTTTGTGACTTCCATAATCAACTATTTTGAGAATAGTTTTTGATTACGACAACAGGGAGAAGTAACGGCTATAAGTGAGATAGCAGGTATGTCAGTGTCTTTATTAATCTGTCAAAAGTTTTCATACAAGCAATATGGATATTATTTATCATTAAACAGGCAACATTATCAGTGCTATTTGTAAGATTTTAGAAAAAATAGAGCATGTTAGCATATAAACACACACACCATAATTCCACCTCCGCCGAACTTGACTGTTGGCACAATGCATTCTGGCAGGAGACGTTCTCCAGGCAGACTCCAGACCCAGACCCTGCCATCCGAACGGTAAAGGGTGAACCTTGATTCGTCGCTCCAAAGAACCCGTTTCCACTGATCTACGGTCCAATTTCGATGTGCTTTGCACCACATTAACCGAGCAGCGTGGTTGGACTTTGTGATCAAAGGCTTATGGGCAGCAGCACGACCATGAAAACCAAGCAGATGTGCTTCCTTACGGATGGTATTCATTGAAACAATACTCCCGGATGCCTGTTGAAACTCCTCGCGGATGAGGGCCATCGGTTGGGTGCGGTTCTTCCGAATTTCTCTGGACAGCACTCGTCGGTCTCTATCTCCCAGTTTCGTTGGTCTGCCGACTCGGGCACATTCCGACAATCACCGCTCACCTTCCACTTCTTAATCACATAGGCCACTGTCGATTTTGGGTACTTCAGATCGCTAGATATGCCCCTTAAGGATCGGCCACATTTGTGATACCTGATAATTATACCTTTCTCGAAATCAGAGAGCTCCGAACTGCGCGACATCTTGCATGCGACTAATGCTGATGCTGTTTCCTACACGATGTAAACCGGCGGAGGCCGTGACGTACCACAGGAAGCAGATATCGTCATTTGCATAGGTGTCCAAATACGTATTGGTAGGCTCTGGATATATATATATATATATATATATATATATAATATATATATATATATATATGTATATATATATATCTATCTGTCTATATATATATATGTATATATATATATATGTATATCTATATATCTGTCTCTCTCTCTATATATATATATATATATATATGCAACATGCACACATATACGTATGTATGTATATCTCTCTGCTTCTCTGCATACGTGTGTGCCTATCTTTATCAATTATCCTTGTAAATAGTCTATATTTTAAGTTGCCAGGCCTTGATAGTCAAACTAATTTAACTGCAGTGATGTTGTGGAACACGTATTTTAAAAAGCTTTCATTTTCAATTTAAAGTCGGTGAAATGACGTACATGTCTGACACAGACAACAGACAGAAGTGCATCTGTTAAGTTGTGAATATGCCATCTTAAAGAAGAGGAAATCACGTGGGTAATTTTCATGACAGTGACGCCAGCAGATCTTTTAGAGCTTTTTAAACAATCTTTTCAAAATCAATTGTAAACAACGGCAAAAAGTTGGCACAGATCTGTAGATTTTACTCGGGGATTCGACATTTGGTTCACAAAAAGAGTAAGAAGGTCGTACGGATCAATTATTAATTCAGCTTTTAGTTTTGAGATGGGCAGAAAGATATAATCTTAATAGATCCTGTTCTTGATTCAATTTGGGAGACTGGGAAATTCAAGATTAAGACAAATAGAACGTGAATTGGATGCATTTTAAAAACTTTAGGTCCAATAATTTTTGATATAGTGCACACACACATTATTTTTCGAAACCAGTTTCAGGTGCGTCTTTTGATTTTAATGTGTTCATTGATTTTTTAAAATAAAGTCTTGTTAGTTCCCTCTTACATTTTACTTATAAAAAGATAGGCAACCTACTTTATCCTAGTAAAAATACATGGTATACACCTATTATGTATATTGTATACTTTCTTCAAACGTATATTTGTAGATCTGCGTTGTAATTTTGAATAGAATTTAGTGATATAAAACTCATACATCAATTTTTTCATTATATATCCTATTTAACTTTATCATATTGTGCTACATTTCGCTGAAAAAATATTCACAGTTTTTTTGAAAAAACAAGAATGCAATTTAAAGGTAGTGTTTATGTTATCAGTATGCTGCCATTAAATTAGATTTTATGTTCATTGATTTTTTTTATATAAAGTCTTGTAGTTCCCCTCTTACCTTTTTACTTATAAGTAAAATAGGTAACTTACTTTATCCGAGTAAAAATATACGGTATACATTTATTATATATATATGGTATACTTTTTCAAACCTATATTTGTAGATCTACGTTGTAAATTTTAATAGATTTTAGTGATATAAAACAAATACATCAAATTTTTTTTCATTATATATCCTATTTAAATTTATCATATTGTGCTACAGTCGCTGAAAAAATATTCACATTTTTTTTTCAAAAACAAGAATGCAATTCAAAGATAGGTTTTATGTTCTCAATGTGCTGCCATTAAATTAGATTTTATGTTCACTGATTTTTTTTTTTAAATAAAATCTTGTTAGTTCCGTCTTATATTTTACTTACAATAAAATAGGCAACCTACTTTATCCTAGTAAAAATACATGGTATACACCTATTATGTATATTGTATACTTTCTTCAAACGTATATTTGTAGATCTGCGTTGTAATTTTGAATAGAATTTAGTGATATAAAACTCATACATCAATTTTTTCATTATATATCCTATTTAACTTTATCTTATTATGCTACTTTCGCTGAAAAAATATTCACAGTTTTTTTGAAATACAAGAATGCAATTCAAAGGTAGTTTTTATATTCTCAGTATGCTGCCATTAAATTAGAATTTATGTTCATTGATTTTGTTAAAAATAAAGTCTTGTTAGTTCCCTCTTACATTTTACTTATAAAAAGATAGGCAACCTACTTTATCCTAGTAAAAATACATGGTATACACCTATTATGTATATTGTATACTTTCTTCAAACGTATATTTGTAGATCTGCGTTGTAATTTTGAATAGAATTTAGTGATATAAAACTCATACATCAATTTTTTCATTATATATCCTATTTAACTTTATCTTATTATGCTACTTTCTTCAACTTTATCTTATTATGAAAAAATATTCACAGTTTTTTTGAAAAAACAAGAATGCAATTTAAAGGTAGTGTTTATGTTATCAGTATGCTGCCATTAAATTAGATTTTATGTTCATTGATTTTTTTTATATAAAGTCTTCTTAGTTTCCTCTTTCGTTTTACTTATAATAAGATAGGCAACTTACTTTATCCGAGTAAAAATATATGGTATACATCTATTACATATGATATACTTTTTTCAAACGTATATTTGTAGATCTACGTTGTAATTTTGAATAGATATTAGTGATATAAAACAAATACATCAATTTTTTCATTATATATCCTATTTAAATTTATCATATTGTGCTACAGTCGCTGAAAAAATATTCACATTTTTTTTTCAAAAACAAGAATGCAATTCAAAGATAGGTTTTATGTTCTCAATGTGCTGCCATTAAATTAGATTTTATGTTCATTGATTTTTTAAAATAAAGTCTTGTTAGTTCCCTCTTACATTTTACTTATAAAAAGATAGGCAACCTACTTTATCCTAGTAAAAATACATGGTATACACCTATTATGTATATTGTATACTTTCTTCAAACGTATATTTGTAGATCTGCGTTGTAATTTTGAATAGAATTTAGTGATATAAAACTCATACATCAATTTTTTCATTATATATCCTATTTAACTTTATCTTATTATGCTACAGTCGCTGAAAAAATATTCACAGTTTTTTTGAAAAAACAAGAATGCAATTTAAAGGTAGTGTTTATGTTATCAGTATGCTGCCATTAAATTAGATTTTATGTTCATTGATTTTTTTTATATAAAGTCTTCTTAGTTTCCTCTTTCGTTTTACTTATAATAAGATAGGCAACTTACTTTATCCGAGTAAAAATATATGGTATACATCTATTACATATGATATACTTTTTTCAAACGTATATTTGTAGATCTACGTTGTAATTTTGAATAGATATTAGTGATATAAAACAAATACATCAATTTTTTCATTATATATCCTATTTAAATTTATCATATTGTGCTACAGTCGCTGAAAAAATATTCACATTTTTTTTTCAAAAACAAGAATGCAATTCAAAGATAGGTTTTATGTTCTCAATGTGCTGCCATTAAATTAGATTTTATGTTCACTGATTTTTTAAAAATAAAATCTTGTTATTTCCCTCTTACATTTTACTTATAATAAAATAGGTAACTTACTTTATCTGTGTAAAAATATACGGTATACATCTATTATATATATGGTATACTTTCTTCAAATGTATTTTTGTAGATCTGCGTTGTAATTTTGAATAGATTTTAGTGATATAAAACCCATACATCTATTTTTTCATTATATATCCTATTTAAATTTATCATATTATGCTACATTCGCTGAAACAATATTCACAGTTTTTTTTCAAAAACAAGAATACAATTCAAAGGTAGTTTTTATGTTCTCATATAGCACCCAGCATTAATGGATTCTCAAATATCCGTCTTTCCATACCATTAGAGATGTAAGATATGTACTGTAATTTGACAAATATACCTCCCTTTTCTTCATCCTTCTTTGTTTTATTCTATGAAAACAAATAAGTCTCTAGTGTAAACATCTCATTTTTCTAGTATGACTCATGTTTTAAAAACTTTTTATGCTCCTAATTATTAATTGATGCAATGTTATTTTAGTCAATGTAAAAGTATAATAAAATTTTCATTATGAAATTCAGAGTTTGTTCTTGTTTTCAATATTTTGTTAAATTGGACAACGTTTCAAAAAGTAAAATAAAAAAAAAACTTTAAGCATCCTTGATCAATACAAATTGATCGTATAACACTGTTTGTTTTAAAAGGATATTTGTCCTAAAACGTACACGAACATTTACATAAGTGCTAATCGAAACTAAGTTTGTATTTCTTTCCATTTTTTAGGGGGGGGGGAGGAAAATATACAAAGTAATAAATTCTTATTACAAGGTGTTTTGTAATTATCAAATATTGGAAATGCATACATGTTATTAGATGACTTCGTATATAAAACTAGTATTATCTTTCTATTCTAAAACTTTATTTTTTTGCGAATTCCCACTTTTCCGTGTATATAAATATTTATTGCATACAAGTATCGACATTTTAACACATTTTCGTAGAAACGAAAGAAAATACAATTGAATAAAATAAAGCTACGTCATGCAACACACATATTGTATTTAGTGCTTGATTTACGGCAGAGATCTTGCTTGCGCACCCCCCCCCTATTTTCAAAGGGGTCCATATGCATCTACTAAGTATCATAATTTAAAAATTTCTGAAAATTGCATTTTTCAGATTTAAATAAGACGAAGAAGTATTTTTCGGCTGTAGAAAGAAATATTAAACTATTTCAACCTTTTTCTTATTTTACTGGAGAGAATAGAAATAAGCCTTTTAATTAAGTAACTGGTTTAATACTTCTTTTAGAGCTTTGATTAGACATTTAAAATAAATAAGTACGACTAACTGTATTAGCACTAGAATATGATATAGTACAAAAATTACCTTTTAATTGATGATATCTCACCTAATGTTGGTTACATTATGATAATGATACAATTTTTTTCCAAGACATTATTTCATAAATGTTATTTAAATGCAAGTGTGTGCAAAAGTGTAAAGTATTAACAACTTTAACAACTGGAGCACATAAAAAGTTTTATAGCTGCAATGTCCTCCAAGTTCTCAAACGGTACCTCTAAATATGTCAGGCCAAGCCCGAACTTTTCTACTTCCTACTTAAATGTTATGTGGCGTTACTCTTCAATGTAAACCACTTTCACCATGGTTACATCTTCTGTTGTGTGATATGCAAATTTTCGGAGAGAAGAAGGTGCCAGGGATTTTCCCGACGGGTATAAATACCCACCACCAACCGCTAGTACCGGTGTGGTTAAAAGTGGTCAGGCCGTTTTGTTGCAGCTAATGTATATGCTGTAAATGTCTTGTAAATAAAATAGTGGTAGGTAGTCTTATGGTCTTTTTCCACTTTAGTTACCAGGATCCACTTTGTTAGTGTTGTCTTAGGTATGGAGCGATCTTTGTAGAGAACAATCTGGTGACTGCTAAAATGAAATAGTCAATAGAATCTGCAGTGTTGTATGGGCGAATACTTAACAGAAAAGTGACGCTGCGTTATTAAAAACTAATTACTTTAATAAAAAGATATATAACCTACTAATGGTGACTTTCTTAGTCGGATTTTGCTTCTGAGATCAAACTAGCTATCGTCTGCTCTTGAATATAAACGTTGGTATGAACGGTAAGATTTTGACAGTTCTGGTGCGTTGATTGGGGAAAGTATAAGGTAAGATTAAACGGGTTTTTTGGGTGACCTTTGTTAAGTAGTCATCATTGTGCTGTTCGGCATGAGTAAGGAAGACATATCCGAATTCGGCATGTCCGAATTGTAATTTGACTCAGGCTATTCCTGCTGATAACTTAGCATGCATTTGTTGTCAGATGATCTAGTTGTGTTCGAGTACTTGTATGGTTCTTCATTGAATTAAAACATCTGCTTCATGGACTTGAAATAAATGTTGTTGTCGATCAAGTGGAAAAAGAGAGAAACAAAAAAATATTTTGATAGTTTACTCAAACATTTTGTGTATCATACATTGATTTTGGGGAATTAATAATAATTCCAATCGCTAAAAAGTAAGTAATAGGTAAAATACTAAATATATAGTGTGATGAGGCGATTTATATCAGTAATATAATTAATTATTTAATACAAGAAGTAAAATGCTTGGGATCTAAATATGACCTTATCACATCTTTTGTAAATGGGAGAGGACCATAAAAGTTATTTCAACGGATTTTCGTCGTGTGCGGGATTCTCGGGTGGGGTTCTGATCCCAGTCCCAGATCAGAATCGCGTCTCCGTACATGAAACTAAATAAGAATGTACCTTTGTGGAGTTATTTATGAATCCCTAAGGGACCGTGCCCAATTTGAAGGGGCAAGGTTTTCCCATGTTTGCGGTTTCAAGGCAGGGTAAAAGAGACTAGCTGTATTTATACAGCCCTCCTGATTGGACGAAAAGAAATAAGAAAGGACAGAGATGAAAATAATATAAAATAAAGAAAAGTCAAAACAGTGAAGGAGTTTGGGAGTTCAGACGAAGTTTTGAACAGAGAGAGAGTTCGGCAGTCGAGGAGTAAAGTTCGACTGTCAGAGTTCGGAGGTCAAGAGTTCGACGGAAAGTGTTCAGGATTCGAGGACAGAGTACGGGGACCAAAGGAGATTTGGATCCAAGAAAGACTTCGACATTGCTCACCGGCCAGAAGTATTCCAGCTCATCCACCTTACAGAATCACCCCAATATATTTAGAATACCCCATACCAGCGGTGAGATTACTGGATTCCACATTATCATCCCATCAATCGAAATAACACGAAAGGTAGCTACAAGAGCTCCCAAGAGTACAGCCTTGGCACACCAAATAAATCCACAAAGGAACTCATTATTTTTTATATTTGAAATTGAGATTAGGTCCTCTCTCTTCTTTGTCTCTTTTTACCTAAATGTTAGGATATTATTAATGTTAAAGTTTGAATAATGTAGCAGCTAATAAGAGGTTTAGAGAAGCAAATTTTATGAAGCTTAAATCAGATTGTTTGTATATAGATATGTATTTAGAATAATAATAAATTTGCTTAATTTTATTTTAAACTATAAACCTTGTATGTGTTTATTTTAAGAGTGTAATTTTGATTTTAATAACGCTTAATTTAGCTTATTAGTTTATTTTTTATTTCAAGTCTGTAGTCTCTCAGAACCTATGGTTGAATTTAACTTAAATAATCTACACAAATAATATTTAGTCTTTGTGACTAACAAAATAAATACCCACTATAAATTTGATCATAGGTAAATACCTAAATTTTAATGAGAACTACACGGCATATAGGATGATATTTTTAATATTAAGCACATGTTAAAATAAAATTAATGCAAGAATAAAACAGATATCGACAACATGCATCAAACAGAAAATTTTAAGCATTATTACACTACATTCATTAAGAAAGTATCATACACTAAATAAATCATTCAAAATAAATTAATTATCTAATTGAGTAAAAAGTTCACTTTTAATGGAAATTTTAAATAATTCCATATTAAAGAAAATTGTTTATACATAGAACACTTTAATTAGGACACTAATAAACAGTAATAGCCTATCTCATTAAGTTTGTTTACATGAAATAGAAATACTGACATAATTTATAATATTATTTCACCAATTAATATATAATTATTATTTAATTAAAATTAAAGATGAGAATTCTCTTAATTTTTGAAATTTTATTACATAAAATTCTTTTTGATTTTTCATTTGTATTCACAATGAAGACTTTGAATAAATAGCAGAATTTGACACAAAATACCGTAAATCTACGTTCGGTATGACTCTTTCTATGTGTTAGAAAATATCACAACTAAGTGATTAAAACTAAGTGATTTAAAAATGGCATGTCGTATCATGCTTTCCCAGTTCATCAAGTTGTTAATAGTAATTCCACTTCCCATGGAGCCCATTTGGTTTATAGATACAGTGTTTTTTTTATCGAAATAGTGTATGAGGTAATCATTTAATCATCTTGTCTAAATATTAATCTTGCAAAAAATTAATAGATAGGATGATAAGTAAAATAATGCGAGATATCTCTACCAGGTTTAAATATAGGAATTATTTTAACTATTTTACAAGAGGTGAGGAAGGAGCATTTGGAATATACTCTGTTGTAGAACATTAATATTTAATAAGTAAAATTTGGAATAGTTTCTTATCATGGAATAATTAATAACACATGTGTCACATTAGGGTTTTGTAAGGTGTATAATAATTGCTCTACAGTATGGAAATTTAGGATTTTTTTCTCTTCTACAGAATTATACTTTCAGAACGATGTGGAGTAACTGCATCATAAAGAAATGTCATAGAAATGAATGGTTACTATATCTGTTTTTGAGTGTACTTTTTAATTATTGCGTTTAAGATATTAATTTGATTATTAAGAGAAATCCTAACGCAAGGCTTGATTCTTTGACACAATGTTTTACTAGATATAGATCGGGATACTTTATTTGCATACCTTTCATACAAATTATTCTGGTACTAGCATGGGTCAAAAATTATTTTTGTTTTTTGTAGCTTATTAAATTTTTCGAAGTAAAGTAATGTCTGAAAGTACTAAAAACTCTTCTGTATGTTTCTTGGTACTTTGTATTCCCCAAGGATCTCGTCTGATTACAAGTGCAACTAGATGACTTATGAAAGGAAGTCTCAGTCGCAGATATTATTATTATTATTATTTCTAATGAGCTGAACAGCTTCCTCTATGAAAATTTTCTGGACGATGTAGGAAGTAATAACAAATTTTAATATTAATTCTAGTAAAAATATATCACAAATAGTGAGGACACACTATGGAATAGAGTAAAATATATATGAAAATGGTCGCTGCTATAAAGGTAGGCATCGACGGTGGAAAGTTTTGAGGAAGAGAAGGTCGAGACTATTAATAAAGGGAACGTGGACTTAAGTAAACTCATAACTTTTCATATTCATGCAAAGACATGAACAACAACATAATAAAGGATATTATCGTCCTCCAGACAATCGTTGTAGGATTGGAACAACGTAAGGATAGTAAATCTTTGCAGTCACTCGATCCTTCGAGAGCTCATAAAAGTTTTTCAAGTTAGGTTTGGCAGTGATTGACGATATCTTCTTTAAGAAGTATTTAGGTCCTACAGGGAAAGGGGGTTATCAGTTTTTACGATTAATTTACAGTTAGACCTACTACGACATTTTCATGACGCACCAAAAGTCAGCTACTTTGAATTTTTGAAGACGCATGGTAGATAATGGAAGAAATTTTATTTGGCCGATCTGTATTGAAGTGTCACTATTATGTATCACATTGTAAAATATACCAAAGGAGGAAATTCATCCCACAAAAACGCCTGGTCAACAGATACAACTGCTGCAAGCAGAAGTGTCCTTCCCTAAAATCGGTATTAGTCTGGGCTGCTTTTCCTATGACTCTAGATGGAAACAGATGGATAAATGTATGTATTATCTGAATCACTATGCCATTATAAGAGCTCTACTGTCTGCTGAGGCATCCAAAGTCTCAAATTTAGTATTTAGGAAATGATTTTGAGATATGATGCATCGAGGATTCTAAACACCTATAGATGACAAGTTCTACCTAGGTTGACATCTTAAATAACCACTTGCAATGTGGATCACTGAATGAGTACGGCATACCACCCTCAAAGTATTGGTTGGATAGCAAGGTTCAACAATAAGTTATCCAATATAATATCAATGTATGCAGATGTTTATCTGAAATGTTAAGACAGAAAACTGCCATTTCATGACGCATACTTATAATAACTTTCGATAAGATAACACCGTATAAGATACTTTTTATCTCTTGCATGGCCTCGAATCTGAAACAGATATAATAAATATAGGTACTATGTTTCCTAATAGTTATAACAGAGTAGAACATGATTATTTTGATCGAAGAATACAGGGAAAATTTTGGAAAAATTTCTCAAAAGGAATGGTTGTTTGTTATGACATAAGAACACGTATAGAAGACTAGTCTCCTGAAAAAAAAAGCATTTTCAATAACAATAAATTTTTTATAAGATGGTCTATTGGAGGCAAACAGGGTTCATAACATGCTACCACATTTGTGTTTTTACAGCGAACATACACAAATACATTTGAATCCACAAATGCAAGCCGATATTGAAAATCTATAATACATATTAAATTTACTATCAATTGTTGGATATTTTTTTTTCAAATCAACAGCTTGGCGAATTACCCACTGTTTAGTCAAAGCGTAATCAGCAATTTCACAAAATGTTTTTAATTCTCTTTAAATTTTTCTATACTTCAATGTTATTTAAGGTAATATAGCAGCTAATTTATTTTTTGATAGGTAATGATTTATTTTTATTCCGATACTGAATACATTTGCATTTAAAAGAACAAAATATATTCAACACTTGCATATTTCACACGGGTATATCTCTTAAACAACCGAATGGCCGTGGCTTTTCAACTATCTAAAAAATAAAAGCTCTTTTTCAGAAATTATTTAAACCTAAGTTTGAAAAATATTTCATAACTAAAATTTTTCGAAACATCGCATAATAAGGAATTAATTAAAATAGTACATTATTTATTTCTGTTAGAATAAAATACTTTCCTACATTTTTAAGGCTTACAGATATTTAGGCTACTCCATTTTTAAAATATTTTCATTAATACATTTTTAAATAAGTTTGATATACTGAATGCAAATTGTTTCTCTCTTCACATTTTAGATATTCAAATGCTATATTTTAATTAAAGCACAAAAACGTAAAAAATTTTTTAATTGAATATAAATCTTTTATTTTTATTGCTTTGAAATTTATGATATTGAAATATTAGCATATTTTATTATCTTCTTTAAATAGGTAATAGACAAATCCTTTATAAAATTATTAATCAGGAAAATTATCTCATAATCAAAAACACAATATTTATCGAAATAAAAGCTCATATACGCATGTACATATGTTTTACTTGGTATTAATTATAAATAGGGTAGCCCTTGGCAAATGTGGCGAAATTATTGGCGATTTTTATGAAAAAAAAAATAAATAAAAAAAGGTTAAACTAAAAAACTATTAATTTTTTCACTATATCAATTTTTTTCAAACATTACGTGAATTTAGTATACAAGAAAATGGTTGCTCAAGGAGAGTTGGATACCAATTAATATTAAAAAAGTATACATTCTGATTGTGTGCACAGGGTGATATCAGGACACAATGTTAGGCTAATATGCATAGGGCTTTCACGCCAAGTTGGAGAGGGTAGTCTGTTCTTGTGTCAAATCTTTTGCATTTCCAACAAAAGTAGACTTATTAAATAGAAATTGCTCATACTCATATATTTCAGAACATGAAGTTAAGAGAAAGTTATTTCAGAAAATTAGAAGCTATTTTAGAAATTTTTAAAACGAACACTCTTTTTATTTTATACGCAATATATGCAATATAAAACGAAAATTTTATATAATATAATATTATAACATCTTTATAAAAATATATATTTTAAATTATATTATATTATTTAATATATATTTATATATATATATATATATATATATATATATCTATATATATATATATATATATATATATATATATATATATATATATATATATATTAAAACAGATATTTTTTAATTAGGTTCAATTATAACACCGTTATTTAGTTTCAGTTATTTTCTATTCAATCTACAGATTTACAAAAACTGTTTCTTGATGCAATATAATCTTGAAAAATATTTATTAATTGTTTAAGAGAACATAGTTTATATATAATTATTACAATTTAGAGTTCCGTAGTGATTATATCATTATGTAGTGTTTCATATAAAATTTTTTTTTTTGAGAAATTTGAGAAATTTTGAGAAGTTAGTATAGAATAATTATTAAGACATGATATTAACAATATATTGATTAAGACTAGTTGGTAACATACATGTTGTTCAGCTTATATTTCTATAATATTGATAAAGAAAATATTTTGCAGTGATTTCAAAAGTATCAACAAATTTTATGTAGAAGGACAAAATATTTTGTTTATATCGTTTAATGATATTTTAACATAAGGGCATATGATTTTACGTTGATCATATCTCTCTATCTTTATAAATATATATATTTAAATTATATATATATATATTGTATATATATATAATATATATATATATTTATATATATATATAATTTATATATAATATATTTATATATTTATAGATATATAATATATATATATTATATATATATATATATATATATATATATATATATATATATATATATAGGAAGGAACGAGTGAATTGCAAGCATTTAAACTATCTCGAAAACACCCAGGCAACAATTTATTACATTGATACCATTTTTTCTGGCCAGTCGACAGAAAATAAACGTTTGTTTTAACAATAGTTTTGAGAAGTAGGGAAAAATGATTTCATTAAAATAAATCTATAATCGTATATTATAAATATCATAAATTGAAGTTAAGCAAAAATACAATGCTAATTGAAGCAGATACCTATTTACTCACTGCATTCCCTCATAGTGAATTGCACGTTTAAAATAATGAAAAATGTTTTTAGAAAATGAAATAATTATAAATACAAAAACCTCAAGAAGAAAACAAAACTTCCTATCCATGTATATCTTCTCACAGATAAGCGGGAAATTGTACTCATTTAGTTAGTGTTATGAAGTTTTATGTTACCGCATCAAAGTGTTTTGTGTATCTTATTTATTTCGATACATGTGGGCTATTTATCATATTCGAGAGAGTAATTACTGTAAGTAGGTTTAGAATCTAATCATCCTGCCCAAGCAAGCGTAAATAACTCATTTTTGAACACATTCCTAGTAAGACGAATAATTAGAGACACCCGTTAAATGAGTTAAAATGATGCAGCTATGTAGAAAGCGAATTTTCTTAAATATTTAGGCTACTGAATATTTGCGTTTTCTATTATAAAGAAAATCGAAAATGATGAATTTGGGAGGATGCCCTATAGATCAGCAGTCTAAATAATTTTACGTAAAATCGCTGGTAATTATGTTGAAAAATTGATTATCAGCACTATTAAGAGAAATAGTAAATGGGAAACATTTTACTACATTCTTCAGCCCTCCTAAATATCTGGAGGGAAATAACGTATGTAAAATGCCATGGCAAGCAAATATTTAACGAGCACACAACTTAAAATGAATGAAATAGTTAGTTTGAAAATTCTAAAAGAGTGGGTAGCATTTTTATTAATTATTTTCATAAGAAGTACTTTTTATGTAATGAAGAAGGAACTAAATGTGTAATATAGGATTAAAATTATATTTTAACCACACATATTATAGATTTATATTTTTCAATATTTGAATTTTTTTTATGCTCGACAATATCCTATTGATTTTATTGATTGATTAATACTCTGTTGATTTTTTCTTTATACACTCATCAAATTGTTATGAAACATTACAAAAATACTTAATGATTATATAGTTTTATTCATTCGCCTGAATTGGGAAATTTAAGTAAAATTGTGAAAGATTACCACATATCCTAATATAGGTGCAAAACATGTCGCCAAAATTTGTGCCAAATTCTCTAATTTGGATATTCATCTATTTTGTCATTGAAATAAACGTACAGATGTCTATTTTTTAAATCGCCTTTTTAAAATAACCCTAGCTGATTTAAAATCTTACTTTCTGTACACAGTATATAGAAATAAATGACAGTGTAGAAGAGGGACTGCAATCCATCGTGGTGTACAACACCGAATATTCACACACACACACACACACACAATATGTTATATATATATATTTATATATATATATATATATATAATATTATATATATATATTTTATATATATATTTATATATATGTATGTATATATATATTATATAATTTATATATATATATGTTTTATTATTATATATATATATATATATTATATATATATATATA
>CM063508.1:150457720-150480220 GCA_032207245.1 Pardosa pseudoannulata
TAGTTTCTTAAATAGCATATTACTAATTAAGCAGTAATCCCATCTAGTTCTGTATTTAGTTAGTATGGAAAATGAAAAATTTAATAATTATCAATCTCTACAATTTTGTCTCTTTTTTCTCTGTTTCTATATGAAATCTTTTCAAACATATCTATTATAATAAACTGGTATTAATAATAATGTAAGAACCTAAAAAAATATTGTTATAGAAGATTTGGTTACTTGTTCATCAAATGCTTATTTATATAGCATGGATGTAAAATATTAGATTGTGTTTATAGGGGTAAATTAATAAAAATATAAATTTTAAATATTAAGAATAAAATTTCTCCAACCTCTTGGTAAGTTTTCATTCAGTAAATAACAGCTATTCAGGAAAAAAATATTATACTATACAGTTGTAGATTAATAAACAGTTGTTAAGCTTTTAGGAAAAAATAATAAAAATATGTATACAAATGTTGGTTATTCAACAGTTAATTAAATAAAAACCAGGCTTAGTGCACTCGAGTCAGTATATTGATGCAAATTGCCACTGAGATATACATAAAAGGGTGAAATAATGTAATATTGTTTGTGATGTTTAAAAATTAAACAGTATAAATCTCTTAGAAAATTTAATTTTTGTAAATTGTTAACAATATTGAATGTTAACTCTTCTGTAATGAAAAACATATTTTTTATATTTTATCCAATAAAAAACTTTTAAAATACGCTTCAGGGCTGCATAACGTATCGTCAAAGAAAATATTTATAAATTAAGAACAAATATGTATATTTACTTTTCTGATAAATCCATTTTAAATTTATCCGTAATATATAAAGTTTAAGTATATCTTACAAAAATATTTATCATCTTAAAAAAATATATTTATCAATAAGTAACAAAGTAAAAAAAAAGTTTTAAAAATATAAATGCATCAGAATTTTATGAATCGAATTTGTTATATGAGCATTGCTATTTAATGAATTTCACGCACTTAAAAATATTTAATAATAGTATGAAATGTAATGCGACACTGATGGAAAACATATCCCAACAACAAGGAAAATTGTTGTAGAGTAATGAAAGGTTGAACAAAATTCTGTCTAGGTAACACAGTGATTAAATTTTACTCATAGGTTAATGTAAGCGCCAGAAAAGACCTTTCAAATAATTATATAGTGGTACATTAATAAGTAATGTAAGAGCCAGAATTGTGAATGCAAAATTGCAAACTTGCATGTATTCTGTTATACAGGCACGGAATTTGAGTTTGTGTGACAGAGTTCTAGGTCTTTTGCTCTTTGTCTGACAAAACAGCAAAGGTTACTGGTGGTTGTGAATAGGCTAGTAGTTGACGTCCAATGATGTCCCATACTTGTTCAATTGCAAATAATTTTGGTGACATAGCGGGACTCGGTAACATCTCGACATGCTTTAGAGCATATTGGTTTGTAACCTGTTTGTCCTTAAGGGTGCAATTTACTATCTATTGAAAATCTCCCCTTTGATATTTTACAGATAATGCAGCGTATAAATCCTCAGACTTAAAAAATGTGCAATCAGATTTTAAGATAACTACCAGAGTACGTCTGCTGTCATGGAAATGATACATATAATTCAGTGTGAAACTTGAGTGTCTTGCAACGTGTTTATAGCTGAAACTATTTCTTTTTTATTTTTAAATTCTTCAAAAAGTGAATCAGCAGCTTCTAACATGGCTTCTTTCACTAATTCTCCATCTGTAAATGGTTTTTTATTCTTAGCTAGCAAATGCGATATTTTATATGACGCGATCGTTGCTGCTTTATGTTGTTGCAGTGATTTAGTAAAAAAACTTTGCTGGTTAGTTATTGAACATTTTAAAGAAATAATTTTTTTTCTTCTAATTTCAGAGTTCATTGGATAGTCACTATCAAAATTGGTATGAACGGTCTTAAAATGTCGTTCAATATTACTTTTCTTGGGAATCGCAACACTATTATTACACAACAAACAAATACACTTCCCTTTGTAATCAACGAAACAATATAGATGTTCCCATTCATCGTTAAAATAATATGTTCTTTTTCTTTTACATTTATCCATGAAAGGTTTTGAAAGAAAAGAATTATTTCGGATTACTTGGTAGTTTTAAATGCACGGTCTACGCGTGGTCTATTCGAAATACGATCACACACTAACAAAAAATACGTGCGTGTTATTAGATAAACTCAAGGTTAGCAAACTGCTAATCTATGCACAATCCTAAACTCAACTGACTACTTGCTGTATATCGCCGTTTGACAAGAGTAAGTAAATCGCTCTGGCTATCATACATTTACATTAGTCGCGAGGGCGCATTAAAATATCGACGTTTTTGTTAGAGTATTTTGTAACAGCAGTATAAGGGTGAATGTTAATCTGTTGAAAATCTCGCCTCTGATTGCTGTTAATGAAATGCAGCATAATTTGAATCCTAAGTCTTACGCAAAAATGTGCCATCAGGATGCTTAAGATAACTACAATAGTTCGTCTGCTGTCATCGGAAATTTCCTCTTAGACCATATAGACATATGTAGGTAGAAAGAGCTTAGACTGCAGAGAAATTGGTTTCCAAGTGCTCATCAAGCCTCATTCTAAGGAACATACAGCCATCACTGGCACCAAGGTTTTCACCAGAAAATGCAACGTAATTCCATTCTATCATCCAATGAACTTCGCGTGAAACTACTGACATCGAAAACGACAGTCGTTTGGAGTCAGAGGAATGCACGTTTAAGGAGGTATGTTTTATGATAAAGATATGTAACAGTTTTTGTGTCACTGTGGTGCCGACTAGAGCTCCAACGTCTATACGATGGTCTTCACTCATACGCTGAATACTACGGCATCCTTCTCAGTAGAGCTACGGGGCCACTCGAAGCCAAATCTTGTTGTGACTGTACTTTCTCGGAACCATTGTTACCAACAATAAAGCAGTAGACACATTCCTGTCAAGTCTGTCTGCAATATCGGGATAAGAAAATAAAGTATTATAAATTTAAAAAAATCACTAAGTTCTTAAAATATTTGTTCAAACACTCACTAACTAAAATCTATAATTAATATATCACAAAATGTATTTTTTAAAGTAAACCCGATTTGCGTCTTTTTAGGCAACACTACAGTCTATTTTATTTCTGATCAGTGGAATTTAAATAGATCTCTGATACAAGCAAATACTCTTGCAAGATTTTATTTATCTAGCACAAATCCTTCTTAGTGTTATTATATTAGATATTTAAAAATATATATGTCTTTTTATAGTAGTTTTACCAACTCTTTTAAATGGTGGTTGTTTTATTTTTTTCTAATGGAATTTAAGAGTTTTCCTTTCATTAAGATTTAATTTATATCTTTACGTGTAAAATTACAATTTGTAAATAAAATTTTTTGTTTTCTTCACTATGTAATAGTTATTTTTTAATTAGCTTGAATATGTTCCCTATTTAAATTGTTTTTTAATTAAACGTATTTTTTATTTGTCAGAAGAATCAATACAATTACCAGAAAAATTAAATCCTTCTATATTATGTACTAAAAATTTAAATTCTGATTTTTCTTTCTTTAGGTTTTTAAAAATTATTAATAAATAATTTTTCATCTAAGTACTTATTCTGTTTTTTTATTTAATAAAAATTCCTGTATTAAATTTAATATATAAAATTTAAAAATTAAATTAATAAAAAATAAAATATTTCCAATATCTAAACATATCACAAAATTTATTAAATTTTTTAAAATATTTAAAAAAATCTTATTAGTGTTTATAAATTTTGGAAAAACTGTTTATTATTAACAAAATACAATAAAATATTTTATTTTTAATTTAATAAAAAAAAGCAATTATATAATACATTAATTATACAGAACTCTTAATTAAGCTTGTTTATGTTTTAAAACATGCTTATTAGATATTAATAAAATGTAAAAAGAAAATATTAAACATTTGAAACATTTATAATTTTTAAATTTTAAAATTAAAAATTGTTTTTATTTTATTTAAAAGAATTTTTGTTCATTTTAAATAAAGATATTCAGTTTTTAACATAATAAAAACAAATTTTATATACATAAATGCTACAACAAATTATATTTTTAAATAAATATGATTTATTAAATTAATGAATTATGTTTAAAATTATGTTACTTTTTAAAGTTTTATATATTTGGAAGATTTGATATTTATAAAGATATTCAGTTTTATCTCATTAATAAAAAAAAATATATACATACAAACCAAATTTACATTTTTTACAAATGTATCATTAGTTTTATATTTAAATTTATGTTTAAAAACTTATGTTACTAATGTTAAAGTCTTTTATTCTTATTTAAAAGAAGATTTCCTGTTCGATAAACTTTTAAATAAAGATATTCAATTTTACTCTCAACACTAATAAAACAAATCCTCTATATACATAGTAAATGCTATAACCAAATTTACTAATTTTAAAGCTGAAATGTATCCTTTTAGATTTTAGTTAAAATTTCATTAACTACAATCTATGTTTAAAAACTTGTGTTACTAATGTTAAAGTTTCGTAAGATTTATCAACGATAAAGATTTGTTATTTTGTCAAGAATAAAAAAGCTTTCTTCTACCTGTCAAATAGTTAATTGACACTCTGAACTAGTTGACAGCTCGCCTTATGTCGTCTAATAACAATGTCAATCAGGCAGAATAAAGGAAACCAATGATAGAAAGTTTATGAAGTATATAGTTTTTAAAAGTTTTTTCTTTTGTATCATCATATCCTACTTGAAATTATTAAATTTTAAAATATTTCCCTAACATATTTACAGTGTCGGCTACAAACACCTTTGAAAAAAATATTTAGAACAATTATTAGTATTTAAATTATTAATATTTGATAGTTATATATGAAGAAATTATATTGTAAATTTCTTTTTACATTTATTAAGATTTAGCACAACGCATGAGTATTCAGGATTTCAACAAGTGAGATACAAGATGAATATCCTTATTATAGTAATACACATTTTATTACAAAATACACATATTTTACAAATATAATTATAATTTCTAAAGTTTATGTTACTATAAAATATGGAGAGATATGAATACATAATAATTATTCAGTATTTGCCACCTGATTAGCTCGATGACTTCATTAATAGAAGATGTTAGTTACATATTGCATTAGTTTAGCTTTTCTAAAAATAATTCAGGAATTTGACAGATCTTCATTTAAAGAAATTATAGGAATGTAATATAGCGGTCTGTATATAAATGGTTGGTGAGTTGTGTGTAGTTTTTTGGCAACACATCCTCATGGGATAAATTGTGAAAAACAGAATAGTTTTATAAATGGTTACAGTAAATTAGGACAAAGTAAAAAAGGAACCTAGACCTTGATTATTCTATTTAATATTAGCGTATTTTTTTAAATGTTTAACTGTTTATTTATGAATTTATCAATAATTACAATAAAAGTTTTATAATAATATATAATTTTCAATTTCACCTCATTCATTTTCATTTCACCCAATGTTGCCTGTTTGTATAAAATGCAGTTCCAATAGGGAAGTATGTTGGATGTTCTAATGTTGATTTAGATAATAAACTGAGAGATTTATCGTGTAGGTTGAAAAACAAAAATATCTGGAGAAAATTGCTTGATAACTGTAGGTTTGAAATGATATTAAGATAATAACATCAATTTTAAATTATAAATACAATTGTTTAAGTCATGTAAAAACTATAAATTATATCAAGCAATCATAAGGTACATTATATGATAGCAGAAAACTAAAGGCAATCCACATGGGAATTTTCTTCTGCATATAAATTAATTAATAACTAATTATTTATCAAAAATCCACAGGGAAAATTTCTTTTCTACCCAGAACAAACTTTGTGTTCATTCACGATATATTGTATAAAACAATCTTTCGGGAACTTACTCAAACACCCATAAAATTGAATCAACATATTTTTCAATGATGTGGTTAAATTCCTTGTCCAATGCTATCACACATACTTTTAATCAATTCTCATATGTTTTAAAAATATTAAATTTCTATTTTACTTATAACAATTAAACCAATTATAAAACTAACAGTAATGTATGAGTTCATAATTTTAAATTTTAATATTTCAATTTTGGTAATGAAAGTCTAATAAAGTATTAACCAGAAATATTTTTTAAGCATTTCCAATCATAACAGTTTCTTGTAACATATTTTATGAATCTTAAATATTCTATAATTCACACTTTATGATTAAATAAAGGTTTGTAAACTGACGTATTATAAATTATTATATTAGATAATATTACTTTAATATATTGCACCATTAGCACATATAAGCATACACATTATCACCAAAGCTCATACTGCGATTTTATAACATTGTAATGATAGCAATTAGTAAATTAAATATAAGTTTCAAAACAATTTTTTGAGTAAAAAGGAAACGACTTCTTTTAATATAAATAATCAATTTTTCATTTTATGATATGATAATTAAATAAAATGTAAGAAACTGTTATATGCATAAAATATATCATGCAAAAGCTTTAAAGGTAAAATATTTCACATTTAATGGTGCACATTTTTGATAAAGTCACTTTTTAATTTTCAGTAAAATCTCGTTATAACGATGTCTGAAAAAAAAAGATAAAACACTTTATGATGATAATATTTGCATACTGGTGATTTTTCATGTAACCTAATGTTAATATCTCCTCGATATAATAATTTATGAATCTGTAACATTAGCGCATATATGAATGCATATTGTCACCAAAGCTCATATAACATTATGATGATACCAATTAGTAAATTAAATATATATTTCAAAACAGTTTTTTAAGTAAAACGGAAACTACTTTTAATATAAATAATCAATTTTTCGTTATCTGGCCTGATAATTGAATAAAATGTAACAAATTGTAGTATGTATAAAATATATCATGCAAAAGTTTTAAAGGTAAAATATTTCACATTTAATGGTGCATATATTTAATAAAGTCACTTTTTATATTTCAGTAAAATTTCGTTATAACAATATCTAAAAAAAGCGATAAAATAGTTTATAATGATAATATTTGCATACTGGTGATTTTTCATATAGCCTAATGTTAATATCTCCTCGATATAATAATTTATGAATCTCTAAAAGGATTTTTTTCTCCTGATCGATTGTCATTTCCTATGCACCAGCAACGATATTTCAGTTTTGAAATACCAAGGAAAGAAAAAATTTTCTTATTTTACCCTCTTGTTATATTATTTCTTTTGGATTTCATGTTAATTCCATGAAAATAGGGAGGAATGGCTTACAAGTTACTGTCCAATTTATCAGTGGTTACGCCAAAGCATGTTTCTTACCCAGACATAAACTAATTTTTTATGGTAGTGTTATGGTAGTTCTTAAAATGATACATAAAGGAAATGAAGTAAAATTATAATGTAAAGTACCCTCGGTTCATCATTGCAAAATGATGCATCGAAGATTGACGATATATAACTGTCATCATAAATCGTTGATCTTTGTCCATTTTAAAAGTAAACTATAATGCACATATAAATATAAATTAAATATAAATATAAAGGAAAATATAAAGTAAAAATATAATATAATGTCCTCACGATGTAACGGAAAATATCTAACCATTTTTATTAGGTTCCAGGCATTTTATTGTGTTTTTACTGTACTTACAAAATTCTTTTCTTAATATTACATACATAAGATTTTGTATTAAAGACTTTTTATATTAAAGGAACAACTAAAAATACTAAAACATTATTTAAATATCATAACTTGCATTCACTGAGTTCTCACGATGCAACAAAACATTTCTAACGATTTTTTTATTAGGCTCCAGTTATTTTATTGTGTCTAAGTTTTACTGTACATACAAAATTATTTTCTTAATATTACATACACAAAATTTTGTATTAAAGACTTTTTATATTAAAGAAACCACTAAAATTACTAAAACATTATTTAAATATCATAACTTGCATTCACTGAGTTCTCACAATGCAACAAAACATTTCTAACGATTTTTTTATTAGGCTCCAGTTATTTTATTATGGCTAAGTTTTACTGTATATACAAAATTATTTTCTTAATATTACATCCACAAAATTTTGTATTAAAGACTTTTTATATTAGATAAACAACTAAAAATACTAAAAGATTATTTAAATATCATAACTTGCATTCACTGAGTTCTCACGATGAAACAAAACATTTCTAACGATTTTTTATTAGGCTCCAGGCATTTTATTCTGTCTAAGTTTTACTGTACATACAAAATTATTCATAATATTACATGCACAAAATTTTGTATTAAAGACTTTTTATATTAAACAAATAACTAAAATTACTAAAAGATTACTTGAATGTCATAACATGCATTCACTGAGATGAATTGCAATAAAACTTGTTAAAGTATTTGTGTAATGTCATTTCTTGAAATAATATATCATGTAAATAAAGTAGACTCTATACAGGAAAATATTGAGATTTAATAAGAACTTCTTAACATTCTTACGAATTGCAATCCCGAACTATATTTGATAGCAAAGGGTATTTCATCAATCTCTATTCATTGTTATTGACTAAATGTGTCCTGCTCACTATCAGCAACTTAATTAATTCCTGTGACACTTTGACAGTTTGCGCCTTATGCATCCTAACAATAATGTCAATCAAACGAAAGGTTCTTTTCGAAAACAAATAATAACAAGAGAAACTTACATTTCGTTTATTATGTGTTCTTTGTTATATGCATTATTGAAACTGTATAAATTTGTGTTTTATATAAAGAATTTACGTACAACCAGATATACTTAAAAAGAAAATAATAATTTAAAAACATCATGTGTTATTCATATCGATATCTATTCTGGGTTGTATTTTATAGTAGCATGGTTTCATATGAGTAATATTTAATCGTATATCGTTAAATTGTACTTGCATTGCAATATTATACAGTATGATTCAATTTAATCTTTTATAAGTTTATTCTTTTATAAGTTTTTTCTGAATTTATTCTTTTATAAGCTGTATTTAGAAGTTTACTTTATTAGTGTGGATAAAAACATTTCTAAGAAATTCTGAATTTTTTCTAAGAATAATTGTAAAATAATCGAAAAGCTATCTAACATTCCTACTAAAGGATTAACCCTTTAACTGTCAAGTTATTTTGATGATTTAAATACACAAATTGTCAAATTTTTTTATTGCAAAACTCAAATGTTTACTACAAAATAAATTATACTTAGTAGTTAAAAATTTATATTTTGAAGTACATGATATATATTCGGGTATAACAATACGATGCATTAATAAAAAATTACCCCCAGTAATACTCGGGCTTGACATTTTCGAACACCAGTGCTATGCCGGAGATTATCTCGGGAATGACAGTTAAAAGGTTAAAGAAAATATTTAGAATTTTCGGAATCTGCTTTTGAAACAATAGTAAATTTTTAAAATCAAAAGTAAAATTTTTAATAAAGTTTGATATTATCAATAAAAGAATGGTTTATTTGTTTATATAATAAAATGAAATTCTCTTAGAAGAAAAATTTGTATGTTATATGATGATTCATAAATTTCGGTTCAAAAACAAAAATCCATCATGGATATAAAATTTACTCAAAATTATTATATCACATTAAATCTTTTGAGATACTTTGATAGAATTTTGAATTTCTATGCTAAATATAAAATAAAAAGAAAAAAACCTACTAAAACTGTAGAAATAAACACTTTTAAAATTTTAATTTGATATCTCTGAATTAGAAAAATTTTGAACATAAAATATAAGAATATAATAAATCTTACTAGTTAATGTTTACATTATAAAATTTCATCTATCTATGAGACAGCAATATTAAAAATCTATATTTTATCGTATATATTACTTTAGGAATTTTTTAATTAATATTTATACAGTAGGTATTAATCTTAACCAACATAATCATTTTATTACATCATTAAAATTTACACACCTTTTTTTTACTACTTCAAAATATATTTTATAGCTCATTACTCATATTTTAATTCTTTATCAAGTGTTTTCATAATAATTCCCTGAATATCAAAATATTGATTTTTTTTTCTTTTGAAATAATCCTTTTAAAAACAGTGACAAAAAAATTCAGATCTTCGATTAAGAAGTGTCAATAGCTTTTACTATTTTAATGGTTTAAATATTTTTCAATTGTAAAGACATTTGCAGATTTTTAGAATTGTGAATAAGAGCAAATAAAGAAATTATATTAGTTGAAGCAGATTTCTCAGGTGTATATAATAAATCTAACTAAAATACCTTATTTTGCAATGGTATATAGTCAATGGATATCCGGATGATGATATAGACGAAAAAGTAAATTTCTGACTCTAGGGTGGATAGTACAATTTGCCAGTTTGATTATAATTAGATAGCAGTCGTTTGTCTAATCATAATACAAGAGTCTAAATCTTTCAAAGTTCTTTATAATATTTCTGCAAAAAATAATGTATTTATTTAAAATTTTAACATATGTGAGTTCAAGTCAGTGGCGTGCGGTAGGTTTCCATGCAGGATATGCAGAGAACATGGAATTTCCAATAAATCTTTACTTATTGAGTTCTCCATTCTGAAACGGGTTATTTATTATGAACATAAATTTAAAGATTACAATAAATAAAATATTTACCTACAAGTAATCGAGTTATAACTATACAAACAGCTAAACTTATGAGAATTCTACTATCACTGAAGCAAAAATCATGTCTTTTGTTGTATGGTGTCATATCGGAGTCGAAAGAGCAACACTTCGGGCTTCTACGATAAACTTATAAGTTCAGCAAACGTTGCACCACATGGCGCCCGCCGCTGCGGTGGCGACAAACCGAAAGTCTATTCGACGTGCAGAAAATTTCACTGCACGCTGGCAGAATAGAGCGAACTGTTTCTTGTTCGGTCAGTGGATTAAATTATATTTATTAATTGTTTGTAACATTTGGAAATCATATATTCTGCGAAAAACATCTTGACAATTTTTAAAAACAAAACCAGGGATATGGTGTTACATAATAAATATAAATAATATTTATTAATATACCATATAAATAATATTTATTATATACCATGTAAAGATAGGTAGACATAGGTGAAGAAAATTATTGTCCCTCAGAATTTTGCTAGGGTGTGCACATATGGACAGCACGCCACTGGTTCAAATATATTTTAATATAAACATCTTACTTAGCTAACCATTTCAATTTCAATAATGAGTAAAACTAACGTAAATCTAACAATCCAACATTTTAAATGTTAAAAGTTATTTTATTTGCATAATGAGTAATCCATAGGTTATAAGAGCACCTATTATTGTAATCAATGCATGCCTGGTGAAATAAATTATATGGCAGCCGGAAAGAAAAGTTATTTGCCTTTCACTAGCCGATTTTATTAGTATCATTTGATGATCATCAAGATGGAAATTCGTGGTTTCTAGAAAATGCTTTTCTTGCAGCTTTATAAAATATTTTCCATTTCTTTCTACTTCCAAAGGAATTTGAGAGGCGATAATAATAGTAACAACTAAGTACACTCCGGAAGTAATTAAGCACATTACTATTTGAAGTAAAATGTATTTAGACAGTTCTAAATGGCGTGACGTGAACAAAACAGCCATGAGGGTAAATAATGATAGTCCATTTGATACTGTCAAAATGAAAGCAGAACTTGTAAATACATCTTCTAAATGTGCAATGGCATCCAACAATTTTAGGTACATTAAAAGGAACGAAGAAGGCAGTTTTAGGGTCACGTCTTCTGTCAGTGACTTTTCTAATTCTCTTCTGAAGTATGCGAGCGTTTTTATAATTTTATAACAAGCCAAGGAGTATAGAAGTGTTACTGCTCCTACGAAAGAATGAAATACGACAGAAGAACACACCTCTCTAATATAGAATAAAATATTGATAGCTGTCGTGACGGGTTTACTCTCCAAAAATATACTACCTCTCGCAGGACAATGTTACTTGTATAAAGTGAGGCTAAACCGTACAATACGGGTGTAATATACAACGCCAGGCTTAGAAAAAATGAAAAACTAAACTTCCGCCTTTTCCGGGATCTTTCTTCCTGGTGTATGGTACTGAATGTCGAAATGAACTTCTTGATTCGTTTCCGCTTGATTAATAAAACATACCACAGTATAAGTATAGATATAGTGTTAAGTATGTTGGATAAGAATACTTTAGTCCTTGCCATAGTCATCATGTAAGATACATTTGTTAAAATGCATTCCAAAAGCATCAAATGAAAAATAATACGGAATAATATGCTTAAAATACAATGAAATAGTCTTTTTTTCTTCTTGCTGTTGATTAAATTTATTCCCAGGAACTTCAAAAATAGCAAAAGACAATAGTATTCTCTTGATTTCTCATTTCTTTGGTAAAACAATTTCGCCCTTCTGTGGTATTTCATCTCCGGTGCAATTCGATAAAATGTTTTATCCATTTAGACCATATGGCACAGAACTAATAAACTTTTATGGCTATTTGTCATTAAAAATACTAAAGTTCTACCAAATATTAAAATTATTAACTGAGACTCAAA
This sequence comes from Pardosa pseudoannulata, assembly GCA_032207245.1. Lineage (NCBI taxonomy): Eukaryota > Metazoa > Arthropoda > Arachnida > Araneae > Lycosidae > Pardosa > Pardosa pseudoannulata. Next base: position 150,470,324 of record CM063508.1, read on the forward strand.
ACTCTGAACTGCTACACACAATACGAGGAAAATAGCAATACACAACAAATCCCATGAAACGTCTTTATGCCAAAGTTGGACTTTTACATTCCCTTTATTAAGTATCGATTTATTATAATCATGTCACCATGCTTGTATCAATAAACATGTATCCGTTTAGTTTAATTTCTTTGTCTATAATTTAATGCAACTATAATAACTTACATGATGGAAAAATACCACCGTCTTAATGATTGAGAAATTTTTATGCTACAAATACAATTTGCAGTTTACATGTTTACAGTACGTGACGGCAAAATTGGGCAAACAAACATAAATTATAGAATTAAATGTGTTATTGATTCAGTAGTGTTACAAAACAAAAATAATTAAACAGGTAAAACTTTAAGGAAAAAAAATTGCTTATGAAAAAGTACATTAAATAAAATATTACAACCCCGTTTATAGACAATAATTAAAATATAATCATTATTAAAATGCGATTTATGATTATATGCTGGTTGCAAAAACCAAATATATTAATTTATTATAAGATAATTTAAATAAAGATGATGAGACATTCTTTCTATACTTTATATTTGTTACAATCAGCAATTTAGGTTAATTTATGACCAATTCTAATAATATTTTTAATAGGCTGATTGCATTTACGCATTTAGATAAACACGTGCTCCTGAATTTATCTACAGTACCGCTTACTTTCTTAATCTAGTAGACTTAATTATCTACATAGATCTATAAAAAATGAAAACAACAGAAAGAGTAAATAGTAAACCACAATAAAATTAAACTGTCGTTTAAAAATGGACCTTGGAGTTAGTTTTAAATGATCTTTTGATTCTTTCAAAGGCTGTGGTGAATATACTTAAAGTCATTAAAACCCACTGAACGGACGCGTCGTTCGACTGAATTCCTGTTCGTAACGGACTGTCGATTCTCTTTATCGTAAAAACTCGTATCGCACACTAAAAAAAAAAAATTGAAAGCGATAATAAATGAGTAAACAAATAAAATTATTGCGAAAATAATTTTAAAAGTATGGACAACTTGGAGTTAGTTTTAAATGATCTTTTGATTCTTTCAAAGGCTGTGGTGAATATACTTAAAGTCATTAATAAGGCGATTTCGTCCAGCAGGGCACATCTCAACTTATGACAATTCTGGCTTTAGTTTCTTGGCAGTTTATTATTTGTCTATTGGCAGTTGTAAACATGAAAATGAATGGGAAGGGCATTATAGTAGTTCGTGATGTTGCGATAAATTGCTCTATTTTACATTTCTATGTAAATCCCTTTTACTACATTTCTTTATATCTGCCATGGATTTATAGTTCAGAACTAACAAGGAAAATTGATAAACGCAATGGACTAATAACAATGTTTTAATGATTAAGGTTATATTTGAATGAAGAATAAAATACAGTATTAGGAAGCAAAATTCTCCTGCATATAAACCTTCGTCTATTTTATTTTGTACTCATACATTTCATTCAAAATCTGTTTTTTAGATTTATTATTTGCAAAGTATGTTTTATAGATATCATATAATACATCATAGATATAAATAAGAAGTATAAAATATCCAAACTTTTAATAGAATCCAAGAGTTGATGATAAATGTACTTTCCAACAAATTAGAAGTTAAAATAAAGTTCGCTAAATCTAATAACCTTAATGAGTTATTTTCTTATATTTATCTCATGTAAAAATATGTAATATGTCATTTTTATAAAAATTGTATTAAAAGGGTTAATATGAGTTTTCGGAGACAAAAAAATTTTAAATACTGTGTAAATTTTTCTCTTAAAAGTGTTTTAAGTATATTGGCAATACATTATCTATTCTGTCTTTTTCAACACGTTAAAAATATCTAACACATCTTAACGTAATTTAGAACATTTCATATTGTTATATATACTAACAGTTCTTTCTACCAATGATCATTTGTATAATTGATCAATTATCTGTGAGTTTATATATTTGCCCTTATACATTATACATTATACCACATTTTTAAAGATCATGGTATTTGCTTTGAAATTTACACATTGTTTTGTTTTACTATTTTTACTAAATATGTAGAGAATAAGTAGAAAAATATTGGTATGTAAAATGCATAAAAAGTGAAAAAAGAATTATAAACAAGACATCAAAATTGTAAATGATTCGTTAAGAAATAAAATATGAAATCGGTGTAACAATTATTAACAGAAATATATGTATGTAACTTTAAAAAGTTGAGATTTTTTTATGCTTTATTAATCCTTTTCTAAAGTATTCTGTATATGTCATACTTGAAGAACACTGATTTAACCCATTGCCTGTTTTGCCCGTATACCGCACAGGCGCAGTAATCGTGCGTATGATTTGCCCGTATGGCTTGTGGGCAATCTGGTTTCTTTGTCGTTCCCACTATTTTGGCCTATCTTATGTATTTTTCATGTCAAATTAGTCATATAGATGTCCAGAAGATGATAGTTTTTGAATTGTATGTAGTTTGGTTTAAAGAACGGGTTTTCTGATTGGTCACATTACTCCGCGAGTTTTATCTTTAGTTTTTGGCTTGACTTTGGCGTGAGGTTTTGGGAGACCCACCAAGACAGATATGTTAGATGTAATCCCCCCTATAGACAAAAATAAAACACCTGCAGACCAACACTATGTGTGTCTACTGAAAAAAGACGAGAAAAAAAAAGAGAATTAGAAAAGAGACTAGATATTGTGTTGCGGACTTTGGGTTTGACCATGCATCTTGCTCACTTTCAAGATTTATTGCACGAAATCTGATGTTTGAAAAAACAGGTTAAGTAAATGTACTTGATGTATTGGTATTCAAAAATGATTGTATAGTAATTATAATTGGAAATATTTGTATTTGTTATACTCACAACTGCTAATATTACTTTCGTGTCTGGCGAGAGAAAAATCAACTTCCAGGGAACACATTTTATTTTCTATAAGAAAAAGTTATACATGCTTAAAATAATTACAAATATTAATTTTAGCAACATTTTCTAACTTATAAATGCAAATTAAACAAATATATGCAATAAAAAATGACTTTTTTTTAGGGGGTAGAATTCATGAAAAAAAAAATGAAACTGTTAAGAGGATTAGTAAGGCTTTTAAAAACTTTGAATATTAGATAATTTTTTTAATTGAACTTTTTATTGCATTGAATTTAATAATGCAAAGTCTCTTAGTTATTATAATATTTGAAGAATGAACTCTGGCGTAAAATCCAAGTAAAGTATATGGAATTTATAAATTGAGTATGTATTTGGTCGTTCATTAAAATTTCTGAACTTTTCGACGACAAACTACACAGTTATTAAATATAGGTTATAAACTCAGAGAATATAATAAATAATAATATAAATCACTGCAATTCTGTTACACAGTAAATTTGTTGATTTACGTACAGCTATTAAATTAAAACAGGAAAACTGAGATCTGAAATCCTTTTTACATTTTCAGTTCATTGGATTATACCCTCCAAACAAAATAGGGACGGAATCAAGTTGAAATAACATTGTTATGAATACAGATAATTTATTGCATTTTATTGCAATTTATATTAAGTTCATAGAAGGCAATGAAACTAGCATTTCCATGATATCCACAGAATGTTATCAAATATTTTGCAAATCATACTACTTTAATCTTTAATAATTTAGTTGAATATTATTAGCATAGCTTCTTATATGAGATTTCTTGGAATTTTTGTGATTCTAAAATTATAAATAGATAGTAAAATACTTGTAAATGGCAGTATGTAGCAAACACGAATAACAGAATTATTAATTTAAAAGAATTAATAAATATTATTTTAGGCATGTATATGTGTGTCCATTTTACTAATTTGTCACCAAGGTAAAATTATCTATTATGTTAATTACAATACTCAATTTTATTATTCTTTTTAAATTCACAAAGTATTGCCTTTATTCTCGTACTATGCAGATCATAATATAAATGTTTTTTTTTGACAAATGAATATTTTTTTTAGATTACAACAACTTTTGTACTTTGTAAAATGAATCACTAGGTCTATGATAATTTTTGGAAGACAAAGCGAGGTGACTAACATTTTTCAAGGATAGAAGCGGAGATACGAAATATCTGGGAGCAATAGATACGTAAAATAGTAAAATTAGTTTAATATATATATAAAGTCAAAATGAAATGAATTGAGCGATCAATGCGGGAACGCCAGATCCTGGTTTCGCTGCATTTGTATGTATGTACATATGAATATATATATATATATATATATATATATATATATATATATATATATATATATATATATATATATATATATATATATATATATATATATATATATATATATATATATATATATATATATATATATATATATATATATATATATATATATATATATATATATATATATATATATATATATATATATATATATATATATATATATATATATATATATATATATATGTATATATATATATATATATATATATATATATATATATATATATATATATATATATATATATATATATATATATATATATATATATATATATATATATATATATATATATATATATATATATATATATATATATATATATATATATATATATATGTGATATATATATATATGTATATATATATATGTGTGTGTATATATATGTATTGTATATATATATGTATATATATATATATATATATATATATATATATATATATATATATATACATATATATATATATATATATATATATATATATATATATATATGATATATATATATATATATATATATATATATATATATATATATATATATATATATATATATATACATATATATATATATAATGTGTATGTGTGTATGCGCGCGTATGCGTATGTGTATGTTTATAATATTAGTATGATTTCCATCATATCCACAGAATTTTATGAAAACTTCTGCGAATCATACTATTTCAATTTTTAATAATTTAGTTGAATATTATTAGCATAGTTCATGAAATGAGATTTCTTGAAAATTTCGTGATACCAAAATTATGAATAGATAATAAAATGCTTAGAAATGACATAGTAAAGCAAATATGAATAACACAATTATCAATTTAAAAAATAATAAATATTATTTCATGCTTGTTTGTCTATTTTATTAATTTGTCGCTAGGGTAAAATTTTTAATTCTCGTACTATGCAGATCATAGTATAAAGTGTTTTTTAATAAATGGATATTTATTTTTACATTACAACAACTTTTGTACTTTGGAAAAACTATCGCTAGGTCTGACGTTTTAGGATTCTGCTCTTAATAACGTATCAGCTATTATCACTTATCCCTTCAATTCATTCTTTATACCTATTGCAATGCCTATAAATAAAATATGGTGCCTAGGCATCAATTTCAACAAAACTTAAAATTGTTCTATTCTTATTTATCATAAAATATGGGTACCAAAGTTGTTGTTGTTGTTATTTATGCATTTTGGACAAGCCTAGGACATGAATCATAGGCTATTCGAATTAAGGCATAGAGTGCACCTTCAGTTTTATTAAGTGCAAAGCTCAGGTAAAATAACCACTTTGTTCACAGTGGGTCCTCGTAATTTAGAAGTAGGTACAAAGAAGACCTCCAGGATTGTTCTGTCACTCCTAGATATATCTTTTGAGAAATTGGAGGAAGTTGTGACCGCGAATATATTTTACTTGCCTTAACGAGCACAGCGGATATTAGGTCAGCTTAAGCCACGAACTGCAAACCTTCAGTTAAGAAATCCCTGACTTTGTGAACTGCAAAATGTTCATAAAAGTCAATGAAACTTAGATTCATATTTCTCATTTTAACTACCATTACAAAAGTATAAAATAACTTTCAATAAACAAGGAAACGTACTCAAGATATTACAAAATTGGGTTTTACTAATTCATGCGAGCTGAATTAATCAGTATAACTATTGTAATCTTGAAGTTAACTGAGGATAAATGGCACGAGCATTTCGATATCTGAGTCATAATATTAATTTTCCTGTGATGTGTAAACATTAAAGGCAATTAATACATGCAATCCTACCAGGCAAATTGCTATGATTCCAGGATAATAGGTTTGATGTCATATTTCACTTGAGTCACCAAAATTGAAATTGTATGACCCATTATTATTCCAAAAGAAAGAAAAATGTCAAACAAGCTCAATATTACAGACCAGCCAGAAGCTTTCAGTATCATTTTAAGCATTAGGTAACCGTAACAAGTGACAAAGCCATTTTAGCATGATCCAGAAATTTGGTAGAAAATATATATAATGCAATATTTGTTAAAACTGATTTTTCATAGCAAATTTCATGTCACCAGAGATGAATAACTGATAACTAACCTTAAAATGTTGATATATCAAATTATGTTTAAACAGGAATTTTAACTGTTAAATGTAATTATTTCAATTGATTGAAATTTGCAGCAGGATTCAAAATTCGATAAAATTTTGGTATCTAATTTATATAAAAATTATAAATAGAGCTGACTTTATTAATTATTTAGAAGGAATTTTAAGTTAATAATCCCACATAAAATCATTCTTTTGTGAAATTAGCATTAAAACTGAAGAGCTCCACCTAAAATTACACTTTGTGTTAACATTATTTTCTTCACATTTAAAACTAAAATATAGATTACTGTGGTACTAAAGAATATTGTTTTATATTTACCATTACCAATCATGGGGAATAATAGGTAATTAGGGAGGGATAATAATTTTACAATAAAGTGTTAATACTGAATTAATAACAACTTCTATTATAATTTGAAATTGTTAAACGCTTTGAATATCTCTAAACCTTGTACATAATCGGAATCCTAATTAATTATTGAGAAATTCAGCAATGATGCATATTAGCCTCTTAATTATTCACAGATAAATTTATACGTGATTAGTTACGAATTTCAATGATTAAGTATCGTTAGATTTGTAAACACATAAAGCTGCGATATGCGTAATAGACGAGGAATTATCATTTCATAAAGGTAAGCATTTAATAGCATGAACATCTGCCTTTAATGCTGAAACAAATTTAGAATATATACATTTTCTCATTAAAAAAATTACTTTATATTGAAGCTAAAATTCAATTGTAAAATGATATTAACACCTTTGGAGAATTACACTTTCCGGCAACTTACTTTAATGCCTGATGAGTTATACTTCTTGATTTGTGAATTTAATATAATGGAATCATTAAGGAAACATTGAAATATAGTAAAATTAATATACATTTTCAATATTTATGAACACTTTAAAGGTATTGCGTTATAAAGAACCTTATAGCATCATCAATATTGAAAAGTATTCCTAATTAGTTCCTTATAGTATTCATATTCCTTAAAGAATTTATAAATATTTTCAATATTTATGAGTACTATAAGATTCTGCTTAATAAAGGGAGGGAAGGCAATGATAATTTCATCCGTAGCAGACCTTAAGTTACACGTGCTCCTGGGTAGTACTAAATGAGTAACAATTTCGCATGAGATCTCTCCTGAAAGAAATTAAAGAAAAATCCAGGGTAGTTGTTTTGCAGTGGATTCCATCTTACTGCAGGATCCCAGGAAATGAAAAAGCATTTGGTGTGGCAAAAAGGGGTTGCTTTATCAACCAGACCCCATTTAATTTAGTCAGCTATAAATATGTTTCATCGAAAAGAAAATTTATGAATACATAATAAAATTCTTAGAAATAACAGAGTGTAGCAAACATGCATAACAGAATTATCAATTAAAAAAAAAACTAATAAATATGATTTTATGCATGTTTATATGTGTGTGATCATTTTATTAATTTGTTGCCATGGTAAAATTTTCAATTCTTGTACTATGCAGATCATAGTATAAATTTTTTTTTAATAAATGGTTATATTTTTTTTTGGATTACAACAACTTTTGAACTTTGCAAAAGCAATCACTAGGTCTAAAGTTTTCGGATTCTGCACTTAATAGAATATCAGCCAATACCACTTATTCCTTCAATTCATTCTTTCTAACGGATCCAATGCCTATAAATAAGATATGGTGCATAGGTATCAATTCCAACAAAAAGTAAAATTTTTCCATTCTTAATTATTCTAAAATATGGTAAAAAAGTTGTTGTTGTTACTTACCTTGGACAAGCCTAGAATGAACTCAGATGCTATTCGAATTAAGGCAAGGGGTACGCCTTTAGTTTTACGAAGTGCAAAGCTAAAGTGAAAGAACGACTTTTCTCAGAGTGGGTCTTTGTGATTTAGAAGTAGGTACGAAGAAGACCTCTAGGATTGGCCTGTCACCCTTAGAGATATTGTTGGATGTTGAATCTCCAGTGGCAACAGAATAAAAATGCCAAGCTGTGGGAAACGTGGCGTCCAGAAAAAACTTTTATTCGTATTAGAACTATTCGTCGCTTCCATACGAACCGGAAGCTTAATACTAAAATTTGTATTCCAGTTAGATAATTTCTGTTATTATTTGTTATGTTATTCTTAATTAAATCTATGTTAAAATACCGTAGTCATATTTTTTTAATGGATTTTGTGTGTGTTGAGCTGAAAGTTTGCCATCCGGAATATGGGAGGAGGTAAGTAATTACCTTTCTCATATCAATCATACTCATTCTCATATCTCATTCAATAATTACTATGTATTCTTATTCATTTTTTGTGGAGTTAAAATCTCCATTGGAGAACTTGGAGGAAATTGTGACCACGAACATTTTTTACGTGCCTGAACAAACACGGCGTATATTAGGTCTAGCCAATCCTCGAACCGGCAAAATTTCAGCTACGAGATCGTTGATTTTGAGGACTGTAAAAAGTAAAATTTTGCGTCAATTTTTTCAAACGACCATTTGCAATATTTCCAGTCATAATTTAATATCACCCCGAAGAAACCTATTTTTAAAGTATCCTTGAATTTAATACATAATAACTCACTAATTATGAGGAAAGAAACTGTCTCTCAAAATTGCAGTGCTTTAACAAGAGTAGCAATAGATGATTATCCTTTCAGTTCATCTTCTAAATATATTCAGTTCATCTTCTAAAAAAATATTACAAAGTGGAGACACAATATCTGATAAATACACTTTTGTTACTCTTAAATAACATAAACTATAACTAAACAACTAAAAAACCATCTGAGTTTAGCATTACATCTGCTACAAAACACTGTACAATATTATCCAAATTTTGTTCAATATAATCTTTAAGAACATTAATTTTAACTTTTAACACTCTTTAACAGATAGTCGGTTGATAATTATAAATAATTTTTAAAGCACCTGATGATACATAATCATTCCTTAATTATAAGAAAAGAAACTACCCCTCAAAATTGCAATTCTTTTAACATGAGTAACAATATATGATTATACCGTTAATTTATATTCTCTATATGTTAAAAAGTGGAAATACAATATATGATGCATACACTTTTTTAATTCTTAAATATAATATGACTAAACAACTAAAAAACGTATCTGAATTTAGCATTACATCTGCTCCAAACCACTGTACACTATTATCCAAATTTTGTTAAATACAATCTCCAAGAACACTATTTTTAACTTTAAACACTCTTTAACAAATAATCAGTTGAAAATTATAAGTAATTTTTAAATTATCTGATGATACATAATCATTCCCTAATTATGAAGAAAGAATCTACCTCTCAAATTGCAGTGTTTTTAACATGAGTAGCAATAGAGGATTATCCTTTCAGTTCATCTTCTCTATTCGTTACAAATTAGAGACACAATTTCTGATACATACACTTTTGTAATTCTTAAATAATATAAAATATAACTAAACAACTAAAACACATATCTCAATTTAGCATTAGATCTGCTCCAAAACACTGTACAAT
>CM063508.1:150485220-150487720 GCA_032207245.1 Pardosa pseudoannulata
AGGAATAACCAACTGATAATTCTCTTGACCTCGGTGGTCTACACTTTTCCTAAATAATAAATTATCTTTAAAACAAAACTCGGTTTCACCTTTTTTTTGTTTTTCCCAACATGGTGTTAAGGTTTCACATTTTTTTTTGTTCGCAAGCTAACGCGTTTTGATCGACTTGCAACAGATAATTCCCATTCTCTTTAACGTCGGGTAAAGAAATCTGATGTGCGTCATCGCCATCAGAAATTATAGCAGGAATATTTTCTTCAGCGTTATTTAACTCACTATCCGTAGTACCTTCCTCTCTCCTTTTGTGACTGCGCGTAATCACTTGACAAAAATTTGGCTTTGATTTAACCTCCTCGATTAGTCGAGCTGTTCGATTACCTAGCAAGTACACAGAACGTCCTTCTCTATCTACTACGGCTGCTTTGGTTTTTACTCTGCCGAAGTCGGGGCTTTCTAAAATTACTGAGGCAACCGCGAAACAATTACAGTGTGAATCAATAGCTTGTTTTAGCCAGACAGTCTCACCAGTAAAATCTTTCGTACTCACATAATTTTTGTTCACTAAATCAAAAGAACTTCCTGAATCTCGCAATGCCGTGATTTCTTTCCCATTTACTTTCATTTTGCTCAAATATGGTCCAAAAACATCTTTATCTAATTCATCCTCGCCCAAAAAATTTATTTGTTCTCGGGGATTATCCCTTTTCCTCTGCGGACAATTCGGTCGCAAATGCCCAGGGGCATTACAATGATAACACACCGGCAAGCGTCTTTTGTCGAATTCTGCGTTCCGCCTGTCTCTAGACTCCAACTGCTTCGGGGAACTCTCTTTGTTATCGGGTTTGCTTACCGATTCCGAATTCGTTTTTGCTCTTTCAAGGCGCTTCTCATTGTTTGGAAATTTTGAAAGAGTTGGTTTCCGAATCTTTCTAACGGCTTCGAAACTGTCTAGTGTTTCGCCTAATTCTACATGATCCTTAATTTCACCCCAAATATCTAGGAAATGTTCTTTCATCTCCGGGGTAGCCCTCTTTTTTAACTGATCTGCTATCAAAAGTTCTTTTAAGGTCTCAAAACTAACTACCTCCATTCCTTCTAACCAATGATTTAAATATGTTCGCAGGTCAAAAACTAAATCTTTCCATGTAGTGGTTTTCTGTAGAGATGTGAATTTAATCCGACAAGCATCAGGTTTCATTTTAAATCGGCTTAACAGTACCTTTTTCATATACTGATAATCACTCATTTTCTCTTCTGGTTCCTTAATTAGATTTTGGGAAATTTCAAGAGGTAACAGCGCAATTAACTGGGAAACCCATTCCTCTTCCTCAATTCCCGCTACACTGGCTTGTCTTTCGAACAAACTCAGATATAACGAAATTTCGGAATGCTCAGGGTGAAAAGGGCGCATCAAACTTTTTAGTTCCCGTTTGGGACGGTAAATCTCTGTTCTTGACGATCCTAAACTCGTGGTTTCTGCCGCGTTTGTAATACGCAATCGCTCAAGCTCGTATGCCCGCTCTGCCTCTTTTTCAGCCCTAGATTCAGCAGCCTCTCGTTCAGCCCTAGCCTCAGTAGCTTCTCGTTCAGCCCTAGCCTCTTCTTGTTCCCTTTCTGATTTTAATTGCTCCAAACAAGTTCTAAAAATTTCCTCATCATAGTTAGGAGCACTTTTAATTTTGTCGCATATATCCGCGATCCTATCTCCTGAACTAGTTTCCACATTCATCTCATAAGCCAAAGCCAACAAATCAACCTTTTTAAACCTTACAAGGTATGCCATATCTTTAAATTCTAATAGAAACACAATAAAAAAAAATTCCTACACAACCCTAACAATGAGATACAATCAAAACAGTACTAACTAACCAATACACAGAATACAATGACCAATTTAGAAATACTTAATACTTAAAAAAAATATTCAGATAATACACATGAAAATAATAAAATTGTTGCAATTACATAATTTAAAAAAAATGAACTTAGAATTAAAATTTTAAAAAGGATTAAATTTTTTTTTTTACACCAGTTACACAAACACAACGTTAACAAATGCTCACTACCAATATATATACAAGGAACTTATGAGTTGATTCTCTTGCAATTATTACAAACACTGAACAGTCTTAGCCGTAACCTTGGAGTGTAAATTTGTAAATTCAAACATTAAAAGTTTTCTTTTATAACACAATCAAATTTACCAGCACTTACGCAATTTAACAATATAAATCAGCATAGATTCTTTACATTAACTTAAATAATCAGAACTATATATATAAAAAAAATTCCCTTACTTTTACGCAAAATTCTTTGCACAAGGTTTTAAACTCTAAAATGATTTACTAAACATTTTCCAAAATAGTAAAAAAAAATTTAAGCATTTTCCGATTTCACATTAAATATTTTGCTCATACAAACAGAAAATAGGCCTCCAGTGGAAAATATATATTGACTCACCGATTTGACGCTTGACTGCACTGCCGTTAACACACAAGAA
>CM063508.1:150495220-150517720 GCA_032207245.1 Pardosa pseudoannulata
ATTCATATATATACATATATATATATATATATATATATATATATACATATGCATATATATATATATATATATATATATATATATATATATATATATATATATATATATATATATATATATATATATATATATATATATATATATATATATATATATATATATATATATATATATATATATATATATATATATATATATATATATATATATATATATATATATATATATATATATATATATATATATATATATATATATATATATATATATATATATATATATATATATATATATATATATATATATATATATATATATATATATATATATATATATAAATAAAAATGTGTAATTAATATAAGTTACACATTCTACATTTCGTTTAAAATTTAAAATATTCTTTTTATATAAGAAGTAAATTAAAAATACGTTTAAAATTAGCTTTCTTTCAATTCTTCTTTGAGAACATTTCCAATATGAAATGAGAATGTAAAGTAAATATTTGATATGATCAGCATTTTTAATTAAGATATCTTAGAAACTACAGAAAGTTTATCTAAGAAATAAATCTAATAGAATATAGTATGGAGATATATATATTTTTCACCAATTTAATGGTTGAAGAACGTATTTGTGACGTTTAAAAAATGCAATCTCTTTTGAGTATTGATCGTATTATTCATATGTCTTTAAGTGTCAGTATTCGTTTCTTACATTATTAAACTGTTTTATGATATTCTTATAATAGATGCTTGTATCCCTAGCTATTTCAAGTTTGAATGTTAAAATTTCAAGTTTAAAACAAAGAAACATACCATTGAAAAGCATAACTTGATAATATGAGTGCACACGTAATTTGAATAGTTCTAAAAAATTATTTTGTTTCGAATATGCTGTTTTTAAGCTACGTTGTGCCATGAAGTGTGAAATGTTCATGTACTCTTACGGAAGCATGACTAATTTTATATATTTTTGTTACACTTTAGAAAATTTTTTTAAAAAGTATTTATATTATATAAGTTAAACCTGATACTCATTATTATGATTATGTAAATCATTGTGCATTGCATTCTTTTTTTTAAAATTTAGTTATTAATAGAGTTAGTAGGCGTTTGAATAAGATAGGATAGTAAGTTTTAAAACCCATTTGTCGTTTTAGATCAAAGTTTCCAAACAGAATTTAATTGAACGTCTTGATATATTTCTAAATATACAAATTGTTATGGAAAATGATGTCACTGTTAAAAATTGACTTGTTGTTTTTTATTAAAAAACCTCTTTAAAGAACAAACGCAACCAATGTAAAAGTAACTTTCTAATTTTCTATGTTTAACTATTTTAAAAGAAACGTGGAGAATTCTTTTTACTAACCTTATCATAAATTTGCCCCATATACATAATTATGAAAAATTGCAAAACATTTAGAGGTATAGTTTCAATTCCTATTTTCAATGAATTAACCAAAGATTGAAGGATTTAATACATTTTTTCTTAAATTTCAAATTATTCCAAACATATTGGTTGGAACTGACATTAGCATTTGAGGGTTTTTAAAATTAATTTTTTTTATATCGCCATTGAAAACTACCATATAGCTCGTCATACGACGGGATCAGAAAAGTTTTTAATTTAACAGAATTGTAAAGACCCCTATGAGGCAGGTAAAAATGATATTTATTAAATGTTGTCCAATTTTAAAATTATGGAGACAAAAAATTATTCGTTTTAAACTTTTATTAGCTTTTAATTTTGCTAACCTTAACTCACCAAGAAATCTATATGGATGTTTCTATCAATCCCAGGTCTTTTGACCACCGCAGACTGTAATTGGTTCAAAGATGTGGAAAATCTTCCGATGTTTGCTGAAGTTCAACAGCGATACTCGGATATCGATGGCAAATAGCTAGAGGTACAGTTCAATCCCAATCAGCGAGCGAGCTTGATCTGTCATACAGCGATTAGACATCAGCAATGGGGCTGTTTGAATATCCGTTATAGTTCAATGTACATTAATTGAATCAAAGAAATCTTTGAGATTAAAGATCCCTATTACAAGTCATTCCGGTTCACTGCTAAATGACTGTGGTTCGAACATAAAAGACGAAAGTGATCGAAATAACATGGTCGGTCCCCAATTATTGGATCGACTGTATTTTCCGACTACACGTCATTCCTGTTCACTGCTAAAAGACTCTCTTTCAAACATAAGATACGAAAGCAATCGAAATAAACATGGTCGGTCCCCAATTATTGAATCGACTGTTTTTCCCGATTACACGTCATTCGGGTACACTACTAAAAGACTCTGTTTTAAACATAAGATACGAAAGCAGTCGAAATAAACATGGTCAGTCCCCAATTATTGGATCGACTGTATTTCCCGATTACACGTCATTCCGGTTCACTGCTAAAAGACTCTTTTTCAAACATAAGATAGGAAAGCAATCGAAATAAACATGGTCGGTCCCCAATTATTGGATCGACTGTATTTTCCGATTACACGTCATTCCGGTTCAAAGCTAAAAGACTCTGTTTCAAACATAAGATACGAAAGCAATCGAAATAAACATGGTTGGTCCCCAATTATTGGATCGACTGTATTTCCCGATTACACGTCATTCCGATTCACTGTTAAAAGACTCTGTTTCAAACATAAGATACGAAAGCAATCGAAATAAACATGGTCAGTCCCCAATTATTGGATCGACTGTATTTTCCGATTACACGTCATTCCGGTTCACTGCTAAAAGACTCTGTTTCAAACATAAGATACGAAAGCAATCGAAATAAACATGGTCAGTCCCCAATTATTGGATCGACTGTATTTTCCGATTACACGTCATTCCGGTTCAAACCTAAAAGACTCTGTTTCAAACATAAGATACGAAAGCAATCGAAATAAACATGGTCGGTCCCCAATTATTGGATCGACTGTATTTTCCGATTACACGTCATTCCGGTTCAAAGCTAAAAGACTCTGTTTCAAACATAAGATACGAAAGCAATCGAAATAAACATGGTCGGTCCCCAATTATTGGATTGACTGTATTTTCCGATTACACGTCATTCCGGTTCACTGCTAAAAGACTCTGTTTCAAACATAAGATACGAAAGCAATCGAAATAAACATGGTCAGTCCCCAATTATTGGATCGACTGTATTTTCCGATTACACGTCATTCCGGTTCAAAGCTAAAAGACTCTGTTTCAAACATAAGATACGAAAGCAATCGAAATAAACATGGTCGGTCCCCAATTATTGGATCGACTGTATTTCCCGATTACACGTCATTCCGGTTCACTGCTAAAAGACTCTGTTTCAAACATAAGATACGAAAGCAATCGAAATAAACATGGTTGGTCCCCAATTATTGGATCGACTGTATTTCCCGATTACACGTCATTCCGGTTCACTGCTAAAAGACTCTGTTTCAAACATAAGATACGAAAGCAATCGAAATAAATATGGTCGGTCCCCAATTATTGGATCGACTGTATGGGGAAACATTTCATTTTTTATATTTAATAAATATTATTCCATTTTACACTGAATTTCCATTTTGACTGGAAGTTATTCGTTTTAATCTTTATTCTCTTTGAATTTTGCTAACCCTAACTCTTCAAGCATCCAATCTGAATGTCTCTATCCATTCCAGGTCTAACCGCTGCGTAAATTCGAGGACAGACGGACAGATAACTTAGGCTATTATTATATAGTGAATAGCATATCAAAGAGTTTCCATAAAGAATTAAATTAATTTCCATTGAGGCCATTTATTGTAGAAATTATGATAACAAATGTTCTTTATTATTTGGAATATTAAGTTACTGTGGTATTATTCAGGATTCACAAAGAATTGCTTATTAACCCCTTCCGGTATGATTTCATAATGAAAAACTGTGCATGAAATAACCATTTAAATTTTTATTTAAAAAACTTGTTTCATTTTACAATTCTTACATATTCTTAATTAAAATCCACTTTTTACATAGTGTTAAATAATATCAGAAACATTAAAATTAAGAAAATATCAAAGCAAAACATTAATAAGGTATACAGATAATAGTCTTCAAGCTAGTGATACTTTTCAAAACAAAGTGCAAAGGAATTCTTAATTGTTTACACCGCCAAGTAGTCTCACTTTTAATTTGATTCTTGTAACACACACGGCATTTCTTAGTAGGTTTTCTTTTATTCTGACTCATTAATTTGGCAATGACTTGTACCAAGAAATTCTAAGTAAACAATATGCAATAGTGACTTGTGATTTTCACAAGTGATAAAAGTGTTGCCCAATTCAGTACACTAGAAATTTTAAACTAAATTAATTATCATATTTAACAGTAACTTTAATCGCATGACGAGTGTAGCTCGTCATTGTGCGGTATGGAATGAAAAACTAATGACGAGCTAGACTCGTCATTTTACCGGAAGGAGTTAAAATAACATACCTTTTTTATTCAAAAATAGTCTATCCTCTCTAAAAGATTTAATGCAAATATACTACATTTAATACAATATTTTTAGGAATTTTCTTTAGCGAATTTCTTCTGAGTAAAAGCTGGAATAAAAGAAAGTCTTGGAAATTTAGAGATGCTGCATACAGTCTAATCTCATTTTCTACAACTGATAAGGAATAAAGATATGCTACAAATATAAATTGTTCACGTATATGTCATCAAGTTTGAAAAGGATTCCTTATCTCCTATTTGAATATGTTAATAACGAAACCTTCGAAATGCAACAAGCTGCATTTTGTTCAGTTCCCTGAATTTATGATTCTTTTTACTTTTGCATTCCAAACGCCTGTTAGAAGAACATGAAACATTTCGATGGTTATCCAAAATGAATTATAAATTTGTGTGACTATTTTTCCAATTCTGAACGTTAGAAATCGATATGGATAATTCTTAATTTTTTCTGAAAGAGACTATTCATACATCTTGAAGAAGAACCCGTTCTATTATTGATAAATATCTTAACTGTTTCATAAATATTTTTAAGATTTTTACAAGATAGTGTGGAAGGTTGAAGTATGCATGTGTGTTAAGATAAATATATGTTACAGCTTACATTTTATACTACAGATCGTATGATGTTTAGGGCTATGTAAATAAAATGTATGATAAGTTATTTTACATGAAACACTAATATTATAAAGAAATAGTAATTGTACAGTTCATTACGAAAGATGTAAGCAATAAATATTTAACAAATATATCGCAAATAAAAAAGTTTAGTGTGAAACATACAGTTAAACCGACAAGAAAGTAAATGTATCTTGTTTTCAAATGTATGTTAATTAATATGAGCTTATTTATTATTCGCTGTAAGAAAGCAATATTTTCTGTGTGTTTTCATGATTCTGTCAATACGATCATTTAACTGACAACGAAGAAGTAATTTCAGTTTTTAGATTAAAAACGGATTTTATTGGGAAAGGCAGTTAAAAATCTTTTAATATGTATTATACGATATGTCATATCATGATTCAATGCCATATAACTTCATTATCATTAAGTTTGGTTTTAAAATTATATAAAAAAGTTATTTAAGATAATCGATTGGCTTCGGTGTATAAAACCCATCATTTAAACCAATTTGGATACTTTAAAATATTATTTGATTATAGTATAGGAATTTCTGTTCAGTTACCAAAAAGTACATTTTATTTCTCTTACGTGGAAAAATAAAAGCAACTGAAAGTTTGATTTAATGCTATATTTAACTGATGTCAATTTTTAACTATATGAAGAGTCAGCATAGAATGCAAAAGATAAGTAAAAATATGAATTAAAATTGTATTGACGCTTTCAAGGTTCTTTTTTTCAAAGCATGAATTTCAAAATGCATGAAAAGGGAATATAATATAACACTTTAAAAGTTTGAGCGTTTTATAAGGTTTCGTGCACTTAAAATATACTATTATGTATAGTCGATTTTAAACTATTATAGATCTTACAAGCGTTTTCCATTCGGTATTTACATTTTGCTTACTTTCAAAAACGTGATTCTTTAAATTTAGTATTGTTTTTCTTATGAAACCTAATCTATAATTTTTTGAGAACCTTATACCACACATATATTAAGATTTTCCACTAACTCTACATTTTGTCCTTTGAAAGGATAAAATTAATTAAAATTGTTTGTTAATGAAAATGCATTGAAATTTTAGAAAATATTTACTGAAACCACTTAAAAAAGTCCCGCTTTATAAATTGAAATTAAACAAAAATTATCAAAAAGCATATTTTTTGAATGAAACCTAAAGTTCAACAATATTGAAAAAAAATCTGTTATATATTTTGTTTATTTAAATGCAACTTCCAATTTGTCGATAGAAAATAAAAAACATTTCTGTACGATCTATGAAATAAATCGTAAAGTAAAGAAGAACTTGTTTTGGGAAGCTAATATTATGAACTTATAAATAAACTAATAAATAAAATTTGTTTATGCTTCCCTAAAATCCATCATTTAAACCAATTTGGATACTTTAAAATATTATTTGATTATAGTATATGAATTTATGTCCAGTTACTACAAAGTACATATTATTTCTCTCAAATGAAAAAATAAAAGCGACTGAAAGTTTGATTTAATACTATATTTAAATTATGTCAATTTTTAACTATATGAAGAACCAGTCCACAATGCAAAAGATAAGTAACAATATGAATTAAAATTGCATTAATACTTTCAAGGCTTTTTTTTTAAGTTTCAGACTGAAATTCAAAATGCATGAAAAGGGAATAAAATATAACACTTTAAAAGTTTGAGCGTTGCATAAGGTTTCGTGCACTTGAAACATACTATTATGTATAGTCGTTTTTAAATATTATAGATCATACAAACGTTTTCCATTCGGTATTTACATTTTGCTTACTTTCAGAAACGTGATTCTTTAAATCTAGTATTGTTTTTCTTATGAAACTTGATCTATAATTTTTGAGAACCTTATGCCACACATATATTAAGATTTTCCACTAACTCTACATTTTGTCCTTTGAAAGGATTTTTGGGAAGTATTAATGTTCAAAATGTATTTTGAAAATTTGATATTGTTGAGACAAAAAGTCTTTTTGCTATCATAGTATTTCTGAGTAATAATAGATCAAATTATACTTTCTCGGAAAATTAATTAAAATTGTTTGTTAATGAAAATGCATTAAAGTTTTAGAAAATATTTACTGTAACCACCTAAAAGAATCCTGCTTTATAAATTGAAATTAAAAAAAATTATCAAAAAGCATATTTTTGAATGAAACCTGAAGTTTAACAATATTTAAAAAAAGAATGTGTTATATATATTTTTTTTATTTAAATGCAACTTTCAATTTGTCGATAGAAAAAAAAATTCTGTACGATCTATGAAATAAATCGTAAAGTCAAATAAGAACTTGTTTTGGGAAGCTAATATTATACCCTTAAAAATAAACTAATAAATGAAATACTTTTATGTTTCACTAAAACTCATCATCTAAACCAATTTGGATACTTAAAAATATTATTTGATTATAGTATGTGAATTTCAGTCCAGTTACCAAAAAGTACATTTTATTTCTCTCACATGGAAAAATTAAAGCAACTGAAAATTTGATTTAATATTATATTTAAATGATGTAAATTTGTAACTATATGAAGAATCACAATGCAAAAGATAAGTAAAAATATGAAATAAAATACCATTGACGCTTTCAAGGCTTTTTTTTCAGAGCATTAGACTGAAACTCAAAATGTATGAAAAGGGAATATAATATAACACTTTAAAAGTTTGAGCGATGCATAAGATTTCGTGCACTTGAAAAGTATTATTATGTATAGTCGATTTAAAAATATTATAGTACAAACTTTTTCCATTCGGTATTTACATTTTGCTTACTTTCAAAAACGTGATTCTTTAAATTTAGCATTGTTTTTCTTATGAAACCTGATCTATAATTTTTTGAGAACCTTATACCACACATATATTAAGATTTTCTCCTAAATCTACATTTTTCCCTTTGAAAAGATTTTGGTGAAGTATAAATGTTTAAAATGTATTTTCAAAGATATGTCAAATACACTGCAGTATTAAGTATTCATCTAACAAACAAACAAAAATAATGGGTAAAAGTTTTACTCTTTGTACTCTGAACTTCTTTTAAACGTGATGTGTTTTTGTGAACAGTTTTTAAAATTTCCCACTTCAGCGTTAAATAAATTATTATCCAGCCATTAAAAAATTGAGAAAATATTTTCCAAATTTCATCCCAGATCTTAGTAATTTCCACCTATTTAGATTTTATCCTCTAAAGGAATGTAATTCTACATTTAATAACCACTAATACCTGAAGTATAGGAAGTAGAAGCTTTTAACTTAAACATATTTATTCTAACATGAATCTAAAATTACCGAGAAAAAGTTAGTTTTCTATAATTCCTTTTAAATGTTGCGTATTTTTCAGTTAAACTTAAATTGATTATAAGTAAACTTAAAAATCGGGGTAAATATTTACATTTTATAACAGTAGAACTAGAACTAAATCACTGATTTACGAAACTTACAAAGAGTTGCAATGTGTGTATAAACATTTCATTTTTTAAATAAAGTAAAAATAGTCTTTTTAGCCCGAAATGTGTCAAAAATTGAAAACTATTTTTAATTTATATTAAACACTCTACTCGATAGCAACAGAGCAAAATCATCCAAAGGGCAATTCAAAAAGTTGAAGTGACTTTATATATATATATATATATATATATATATATATATATATATATATATATATATATATATATATATATATATATTAATAATATATATATATATATATATATATATATATATATATATATATATATATATATATATATATTATTTATATATATATATTAAATATATATACATATATATAATATATATATATATATATATATATATATATATATATAATATATATATATATATATATATATATATATATGCATAAAAATATCTATCTAAAATTCTCTTTTTACCTCTTCTTCTTTAGTATCTTATTACACAGCCGTAAAGTGCCAGATTTGAAGAATTTATTTAAATTCTTTCTAAACTTAAAATTAATAATAAATGCTATTTCAGTCAACTCATTATAGCTGTAGGAAAATTTTTTTCCATTA
This sequence comes from Pardosa pseudoannulata, assembly GCA_032207245.1. Taxonomy (NCBI): domain Eukaryota; kingdom Metazoa; phylum Arthropoda; class Arachnida; order Araneae; family Lycosidae; genus Pardosa; species Pardosa pseudoannulata. The sequence continues at coordinate 150,504,362 of CM063508.1, forward strand.
ATTAAATAGCTTTCTATGTGGTTTTCGAGCTAACTTAAATGATGAATGTTCATTCGTGACTCCCAAATATCGCTGAGTAATCTGTAGATCTCTTAGAAAAATATTCATTTGGTCACTCTCTCTTGGATGCGAAAAAAAATGAAAGAACTTTTTTTTATTCATATTTGTCGATGCAAAGGTCTTGCTTTGTAAAAAGTATCATTTTTAGCCTCAATAACTTCAAAATTCGACAGCGTTGGTCTTCAAATTCATTAATGGACTGCAAATCATTTAAGTTCCATTATTGCCGAATAAGCCCAGGTAATTCAAATAATAATGGCTGATTTCCTGTATAATAGGCGAGTATTTATATCTTAAAACATATTAAAAAAAAAAATTTTTATATTTATATATATATATATCTATATATATATTATATAATATATATATATATTATATTTAATATATATATAATATATCATATATATATATATATATATATATATAAAATATTTATATATATATAATATATATTTATATAATAATTTATATATATATAATATATATATATATATATATATATATAAATATATATATATATATATATATATATATATATATATATATATATACATATAAAACCTTAATTAAAAATATTATATATAAATATAGACCTTTCAAAGCGAACATTGAAGGAGATGTTCGTAGCGATTAATACGTACAGCATGTTCTATATAACTTGATTTTCCTCTTTTCGAAATAATTATACTTTAATTTAAAATGCATATTTTTTAAGAACGCTCCACTAAATAGCTCAGCGACGTCCAAATTTTTTACATTTCAAAACATCTTTTACAATAAGTGTAGGGCGGAAAACAGTATGAAGGTAAATTTATTGGGGGGCAAAATGTGCAATAATACATGTAATATGTGAAAGAAAAATATTTTAAAAACAAAATTTTAAGATATAAGCATTGTTCTTTAAATTCCTATCCAAAAAATAATTGGTAAATAATGTAGACAAAATTTTACGAGTTCTTTGGTTTATTGTATGATTTATTGGTTTCAAAATTCTATACATAACCAGTATTTCTTGTGAGGCTAGTAATAACAATGTACAAATAAACAAATGATATTGTATTGGCATCTTGATTGGGCATCAAAGATTACTGCTGTATCTTGAATGGGTCAACGTAAAACACACTTACCAGTCAATGTTTCTTACACAATTCAAAAGCATCTAGGTATAAATTTTTAATATATCGCTTATAGATTTTCGTAATATAGGTATTGTAACAATAAGTTACACTACTGGGCAACGCCAGAGTGAGAGAATAACCAAAGGACGAACATGATGTCAGTGATCCCCCTTCGACCCCATTGGACGAGAGAGTTTTCTAACGAGGGTCAATCGTCTTTGGCCCTGGCAAAAGTGGTAATCGAACTTGTTCGGTACATTTGCAAGCCCCTTTAAAGAGAGAGCAGACAAAAACCGAGTGAATATCATAGAATCATTGGAGGCAGGGAGTTGCTCCACCATTTTCCTCATCATATTGAAACGCCATATTGACCACTTGAGATTTTTTTTTATTTGCTTCACCATTTTTCATATCAGATTGAGACGCCACATTACGCCACATGACAATTGTTCATCAAAAATAGTTCTGTAAATAAAGATTCAGCCAAAGGTTAAGTCTTCTCTCAATTGTATCTGGTGTCTTGTTCTTTGTGTTATCTCAACAGACCTGGTGTAAGTTATTGGTACAAGAATTACATTACAGTTAGATAATATATCTACAGTTTTGTGTTACCAACCGTAGAAGTTTAGTAATGAACCATTTTTTGCTATTCTTCAATATTATATTTTCATAGCTTTTTATTAGTATAAAATAAGGAAAAGCCAAAATATTTATTTCAATTTCATCAGTAAGTTTTTGAAAAAATTACCCACAACAATTTTTGGTTCAAATTGACCCATCAAGCTGTTTCTAGTGTTAATGAAGGGTCAACTTTTTCCATCCCTTTTTGCCATTCTTCCTTTCAACATTTAAGATATGCTGCAATATTGTCATATATATCTATGCATATTATTTTGAAATATAGGTAAAAGTATATTGCCATTCATAATTTTTTAAGTTTAAAAAGCAAATTAACCTCTAATTTATTAATACCTATAATAAAACATACTGATAATTAGCACCAATACAAAAAGAGCTAAGAGCATCTTAAATTGGATTAAAAATATTATTCTACCTCCGTAGTTTGAAATGAATCATCCAGAAAGCAAATAATGAAATGTGAATCGAAAAACCTTTTTCTTACAATTATCCTCATAATATATACGTTCTTCATCTCTCACCTTAATACACGAAGTAATTCAAGTGAATTTAAACATTATTTAGAAAACTTTAATTATTTGTTGTCTTCGTTAATGAATATTGTATAGTCGATTAACAAGGTTTGTAAAGGAATTAACTCAGTGATGCAAATATAATTATGCAGATTGAACAAATGTTGACTGTTTAAGATTCGAGACGCTTTCAAATTTAGCTTTCGTATATACTTTCCAGGCGTATCAGGACATAATCGTGTTAACTAAGTCTGGAAAGTTATTGGGAAAAATCCATTTTAAAACTTATGAAGGCGAAAGTGTATTTTATTGTTATAATGAATTCCGACAAGCACTTATCTATAATTGCACACGCATTGTGAAATTAACTGATTTTTCAATATCGATAATGCATCAAACTTTTGTGAAATTATTTTGTGAGAGAGAATCATCTGTATGGCTGTTTTGTTTTTCATTTCACTGTATTTTTTATTCTTTAAGTTTCCCTCGTTGCTTTGATGATAATTATAACAAAAAATTGAGCTATATTTCAATTTCAGATATTAAATTAACTTTAAAGTATTGATATAACAAATTTTATTCAAAGTTCATTTTAGGAATTGAAGCAAATAGCATTTCAGGGAGTACATTTGTATTCTGTTTTGTTACAGAATTTTTTTTTTCTTTAAAATTTCATTTTCATGTTTCATGATACAATACATATATAGAAAATGGAAGCTAAATCTCAGTCAAAAATCACTGCCTCGTCTCATGCGGATAGAATAAAGTAATAAAGAGGAATTTATACAATTTTTATTTTAATTGAAGCGTAATTTGTCTCTTTAAGAAACATAGAACAAAACTGAAATTTTAATAAATAATTATATTTGACGAAAACATGACCAGATGGATTTTTTAAAACGTCAACAGGAATAAATTTTATTTTAAAATAATATAATAATACAGTCTAAAAACACTGCCTCGTCTCATGCAGAGAGAATAAAGAAATAAAGAATAATTTACTCAACTTTTATTTTAATTGAAGTGTAATTAGTTGCTTTAAGAAACATAGAACAAGACTGAAATTTTAATAAAAATTTATATTTGACGAAAACATGATTAGAAGGATTTTTTAAAACGTCAACATGAATAAAATTTATTTTAAAATAATATAAAAATAAAGTCTAAAAACATTGCCTCGTCTCATGAGAATAGAATAAAGTAATAAAGATGAATTTATACAATTTTTATTTTAACTGAAGCGTAAGTAGTCGCTTTAAGGAATATTGAATAATTCTGAAATTTTAGTAAAAATTTATATTTGACAAAACATGACCAGAAGGATTTTTTAAAACGTCAACATGAATAAAATTTATTTTAAAATAATATAAAAATAAAGTCTAAAAACATTGCCTCGTCTCATGAGAATAGAATAAAGTAATAAAGATGAATTTATACAATTTTTATTTTAACTGAAGCGTAAGTAGTCGCTTTAAGGAATATTGAATAATTCTGAAATTTTAGTAAAAATTTATATTTGACAAAACATGACCAGAAGGATTTTTTAAAATGTCTACATGAATAAAATTTGTTTTAAAATAATATGATAATGCAATCTAAAAACTCTACCTCGTCTTATGCGGATGAAATAAAGTAATAAGGAGCAAATTATGCAATTTTTATTTTAAATGAAGCGTAATTAATCGTTTAAGGAGCATAGAGCAAGATTGAAATTTTAATAAAGATTTATATTTGACGAAAACATGACCAGAAGGATTTTTTAAAAAGTCAGCATGAATAAAATTTGTTTTAAATTAATATGATAATGCAGTCTAAAAACACTGCCTCATCTCATGCGGATTGAATAAAGTAATAAAGATGAATTTATGCAATTTTTATTTTAATTGAAGCGTAATTAGTCACTTTATGGAACATTGAATAAGATTGAAATATTAGTAAAAATTTATATTTGACAAAACATGACTAGAAGGATTTTTTGAAATTTCAACATGAAGAAAATTTATTTTAAAATAATAGAATAATAAAGTATAAAAACACTGCCTTGTCTCATGCAGATTCAATAAAGTAATGAAGAGGAAGTTATGCAATTTTTATTTTAACTAAAGAGTAATTAGTCGCTTAAAGGAACATACAACAAGATTGAAATTTTAATAAAGATTTATATTTCACGAAAACATGTCTAGAAGGGTTTTTTAAAACGTCAACATGAATAAAATTTTTTTAAATAATATAAAAATAAAGTCTAAAAACTTTGCCTTGTCTCATGCGAATAGAATAAAGTAATAAAGATGAATTTATACAATTTTTATTTTAACTGAAGCGTAAGTAGTCGCTTTAAAGAATATTGAATAATTCTGAAATTTTAGTAAAAATTTATATTTGACAAAACATGACCAGAATGATTTTTTAAAAAGTCAACATGAATAAATCTTGTTTTAAAATAATATGATAATGCAATCTAAAAACTCTACCTCGCCTTATGCGGATGAAATAAAGTAATAAAGAGCAAATTATGCAATTTTTATTTTAAATAAAGCGTAATTAGTCGCTTTAAGGAGCATAGAACAAGATTGAAATTTTAATAAAGATTTATATTTGACGAAAACGTGACCAGATGGATTTTTTAAAACGTCAACAGGAATAAAATTTGTTTTGAAATACTAATATGATAATGCAGTCTGAAAACACTGCCTCGTCTCATGCGGATGGAATAAAATAATAAAGAGGAATTTATGCAATTTTTATTTTAATTGAAGTGTAATTAGTCGCTTTATGGAACATTGAATAAGACTGAAATTATTAGTAAAAATTTATATTTGACAAAAACATGACTAGAAGGATTTTTTGAAATTTCAACATGCAAAAAATTTATTTTAAAATAATAGAATAATAAAGTCTAAAAACACTGCCTCGTCTCATGCAGATGCAATAAAGTAATGAAGAGGAAATTATGCAATTTTTATTTTAACTGAAGAGTAATTAGTCGCGTAAAGGAACATAAAACAATATCGAAATTTTAATAAAGATTTATATTTGACGAAAACATGACCAGAAGGATTTTTTAAAACGTCAATATGAATAAAATTTGTTTTAAAAAATATAATAATGCAGTCTGAAAACACTGCCTCGTCTCATGTGGATAGAATAAAGTAATAAAGATGAATTTATGCAATTTTTATTTTAATTGAAGCGTAATTAGTCACTTTATGGAACATTGAATAAGACTGAAATATTAGTAAAAATTTATATTTGACAAAACATGACTAGAAGGATTTTTTGAAATTTCAACATGAAGAAAATTTATTTTAAAATAATAGAATAATAAAGTATAAAAACACTGCCTTGTCTCATGCAGATTCAATAAAGTAATGAAGAGGAAGTTATGCAATTTTTATTTTAAATGAAAGCGTAATTAGTCGCTTTAAAGGAGCATAGAACAAGATTGAAATTTTTAATAAAGATTTATATTTGACGAAAACATGTCTAGAAGAGTTTTTTAAAACGTCAACATGAATAAAATATTTTTAAATAATATAAAAATAAAGTCTAAAAACTTTGCTTCGTCTCATGCAAATAGAATAAAGTAATAAAGATGAATTTATACAATTTTTATTTTAACTGAAGCGTAAGTAGTCGCTTTAAAGAATATTGAATAATTCTGAAATTTTAGTAAAAATTTATATTTGACAAAACATGACCAGAATGATTTTTTAAAAAGTCAACATGAATAAATCTTGTTTTAAAATAATATGATAATGCAATCTAAAAACTCTACCTCGTCTTATGCGGATGAAATAAAGTAATAAAGAGCAAATTATGCAATTTTTATTTTAAATAAAGCGTAATTAGTCGCTTTAAGGAGCATAGAACAACATTGAAATTTTAATAAAGATTTATATTTGACGAAAACATGACCAGATGGATTTTTTAAAACGTCAACAGGAATAAAATTTGTTTTGAAATACTAATATGATAATGCAGTCTGAAAACACTGCCTCGTCTCATGCGGATGGAATAAAATAATAAAGAGGAATTTATGCAATTTTTATTTTAATTGAAGTGTAATTAGTCGCTTTATGGAACATTGAATAAGACTGAAATATTAGTAAAAATTTATATCTGACAAAAACATGACTAGAAGGATTTTTTGAAATTTCAACATGCAAAAAATTTATTTTAAAATAATAGAATAATAAAGTCTAAAAACACTGCCTCGTCTCATGCAGATGCAATAAAGTAATGAAGAGGAAATTATGCAATTTTTATTTTAACTGAAGAGTAATTAGTCGCGTAAAGGAACATAAAACAATATCGAAATTTTAATAAAGATTTATATTTGACGAAAACATGACCAGAAGGATTTTTTAAAACGTCAATATGAATAAAATTTGTTTTAAAAAATATAATAATGCAGTCTGAAAACACTGCCTCGTCTCATGTGGATAGAATAAAGTAATAAAGATGAATTTATGCAATTTTTATTTTAATTGAAGCGTAATTAGTCACTTTATGGAACATTGAATAAGACTGAAATATTAGTAAAAATTTATATTTGACAAAACATGACTAGAAGGATTTTTTGAAATTTCAACATGAAGATAATTTATTTTAAAATAATAGAATAATAAAGTATAAAAACACTTCCTCTTCTCATCCAGATTCAATAAAGTAATGAAGAGGAAGTTATACAATTTTTATTTTAACTGAAGAGTAATTAGTCGCTTAAAGGAACATAGAACAATATCGAAATTATAATAAAGATTTATATTTGACGAAAACATGACCAGAAGGATTTTTTAAAACGTCAATATGAATAAAAATTTTTTAAAAAATATAATAATGCAGTCTGAAAACACTGCCTCGTCTCATGTGGATAGAATAAAGTAATAAAGATGAATTTATGCAATTTTTATTTTAATTGAAGCCTAATTAGTCGCTTTAAGAAACACTGAACAATAACCAAATTTTAGTAAAAATTTATATTTGATGAAAACATGACCAGAAGGATTTTTTAAACACCAACATGAATAAAATTTGTTTTAAAGTAATGTGATAATGTATAAGCATTCTTTTATACATTTTATTTATGGACTATTTTAGTTTTGGTAAAAGAAATTATTAGTAGATTCTTTTAAAAACACGAAATATCAAGATGTACCGGTTTGAAATCTTGAAAACCAGTCGCAATGGTAAAAATTCGAGTCGAGCACAATTACATCATATATGTTAGACCTATCGATAAAACAACTTTTACAGTGCTATTTTTATAACAATGAAAACTGAAGATACGACAAGACAGCTACATTACTATAACTTTACTTTATAGTTCAAGTCCATTAATTTGCCCTAATTTAGGATTCATCTTCCTAGCAATGAATAGTTTTCTTGCAATTTTGAATTTAATGATGATGTAATGCCCGGATGTATATCCACAATTAAATGCAGTCAGAAAATGTGGAAATCGAAGTAACAATTCACCCCACCAAGATTTAAATAATTTTATCTTTAAAAACATGGTAAAACTATTTAGATAATTCGTCAGTTAAAAGTTCATTTAAAGGTCTTAATATATTACGAGAAATACATATGAAATTTTCGGTTTCTTTATGAGTAGGTATTTCCTCCACTGTTGCAAAACTTTCAGAACGGTTACTATTTTCTTAACAAAACTTTTTCTATATACTTACGGTTAAAAATTTTGCCATTAGGGAAAGTACTGTAACTTTCTGGCATAGCCTCTTTCATAATCTGATTTATTTTGGAGAGGATAAGTCAAAGTTACAATAACAATACATAAAGTTCAACATATATCATTTCCATAATGGTTTTACTCCTTTCAGAATATGGCAGGAAATAGGAGTGACTCTGTGATACAGAGATTGCTAAACATCTTTTTGAAATTTTTCGCTACACTAAGAACTTGTTTTTGTGATTTCCACAAGCATTTTATCTATTTTTTGTTTCAAAACTTTCCCCTATTAAAAATAAGAAGATAAGAGAATATTTGGAAAAATGTTGGCCTTTATTACCCTATCTCACAATCACAACTGGTAAATTACTAACCTTGATTGGATTTGTATGAAAAGGTTTTACCCAAAGCAGAAAATCGAGTATATTTATTATTCATTAATTTAAAGAGTTAAATTTGATACTTATATGAAATTATAATAATGTTTACAGTTTATTGAATAAAACTTTTATGTCTGTAAAATCTATGCATGATAATATTTATCACTGCTTTAAAATTTTATTTTATCACTGTAATCGTTTATTATATTATTTAATAAATTTATTTTTAAACTTACCCACTACAAAAATGAGAATTATGGAAAATCCATATTCTTATGTTTATTTATTATACTCTAATATTTTACCGAGAGTAAATGGATTAAAAATTATACCTTGTAGTATCGTACTGGAATTATTATTTATATTAATTCTGAAAAATATTTATATAAATGTTATGGCACTAATGCATATAAATTCTTTATTAACATTATAAAATATACTATTAAGTTCAATATTTAAGGTTAATGAGATTAAAAATCAAACTTCTAATCGATTTTCTTTTATGTAACCAAAATATTTTAAAGAATTCAGAAGCAGTTAAAATGAAATCTTCTTTTAATTAGAAAAAATACTAGAGTCAGATTTTACAAGAAAAATAAAAGTATTATTTACTTAGCAAACGTATTAGAATATTAAAAAATAAGTTTTTTTTCCTTATCAGAAATTAGATTTTGTAAGAAGTATGCTTATTTCATCCATAAAAAGAAAAACATTTTTTGTTTGATAGCTCAAAATTTATATGTAATCTTCAGTCATTTGAAAGAAGAAATCAAAAATGATTCTGTTTTACAATGAAAGTTTCAGGAACTTTCACAAACATTGAAGTAATTTTCTACTTTCTCAGACAAAAGGAGCTGTATTTTTGTCGAAATAAAGTTGAGTTGAACGGTCTCAAAATCAGAAGAAATTCTAAATCTATCTTTTATCTATCTCTCGATCAAATGAAGATAAAAATTTCTTTTGATCGTGGGAATTTTAATATTAAAGAAATATTTAATATATGAATGGCACTTAATGCATAAATGATCTTATTCAAGGTCGTTTATGTATTGTTCAATATTTAAGATACTCAAGTATAGATTCTAATCGATTTTCTTTCTTTGTAACCTATTTTAAAGAATTCGAAAGTATATCATTATCTTAATTAAAAAAAAAATTGTAGAGTTGAAGATTTTACGAAGAAAGATTTTTATTACTTCGTTCAAAGAAAGATGTTTAAATGTTTTTTTTCCTTCCTTATCTAAAATAGATTTCTGACGCTTAAGTTACGTCATCATGTAACTTGAAGTGATGGCTAATTCTCTGAATCAACCTATGTTAAATTCAAAACTTTTTTTTTTATCATTAACTGTAATTAAATCAAAAAACTACTAAATTGTAGATACACTGAACATCTTCAAGAAGAAAGATCATTTTATTATTATGTACAAAGAAAAGATGTTCTCGGATGTTCCCTTGTGTATTCCTTCCAGTTACATAGCTAAAAATAGATTTCTGACTCTTAAGTTACGTCATTTACGTGACTTGAAGTGATGGCTAATTCATTGGTTCAACCTATGTTAAATTCAAAACGTTTTATTTTTATCATTATCTGTAATTAAATCAAAAAGCTACTAAATTGTAGATTGGTTGAAGATTTTCAGGAAGAAAGATCATTTTATTACTATGTACAAAGAAAAGATGTTCTCGAATGTTCCCTTGTGTATTCCTTCCAGTTACATAGCTAAAAATAGATTTCTGACGCTTAAGTTACGTCATTCACGTGACTTGAAGTGATGGCTAATTCACTGGTTCAACCTATGTTAAATTCAAAACGTTTTATTTTTATCATTATCTGTAATTAAATCAAAAAGCTGCTAAATTGTACAATCTACACGATCTACAATCGACAAAAATGACTCTTTTAATTCAAAATACTGGAAATGGAACACATCCAAAATGAATGATGAAACGAAAATGAATGAGGTGAATGAATACTCGTCAATTTTATGATTTTATTTTCGGAAACAAAACAAGTATTGCACGCTCCAGAAAAGAACACGACGATTGATGAAAAGATCCATAATAAAAATGAGGGATTTAATTAAAGTGTACATCATTTCGGTTTAGATAAGACTTTTTGACTCATCTCGAACGGAAGTTCTAGTTGGATAAAGTAAGTTGATATTACAGCTATCTCGCTGTGTAGGAGAGAAGAACAAAAGAAATAAAGACAAATGGAATCTCAAACTAACGTAGTTTTAACTTTGTATTACATACAAAATTACCAACTCAACTATTGAAAATTAATTCAATTCTCCGCAAAACATTGTACAGCTCTTTTTATAGTTGTTTGTACCAACCAATTAGCAATCACTGCAAGTCACGTGGATGACGTAGCTTAAGAGCGTCAGAAATCTAACCTCAGCTATGCAACTGGAAGGGATCCACAAGGCAACGTTCGAGAACATTCTATAGGGTTGCTGAACAGGAATTACCGGAAAATAGAATCGGAACCGAAAGTGATAAAAATATCATTGCATATATATATATATATATATATATATATATATATATATATATATATATATATATATATATATATAAATATATATAGGTAGATAGATAGCTATATATAGATATAGAGTACATCTCTAAGTTAAATTTTATTACTAGTAAGAACAAAGTATTACATTTTCACCAGCATAAATAAAAAAATAATTTTGTTTATTTAAAATAACAGCAAGCTTTTCCTGATTTAAAAGGTTAAAGTGCCCCGGAAGAAATATTTAAGAGGAATACTTTATTATTCACTATATTATTTATTTTTCTGTTTTCTGTTCAACGATACAAAATTATAGATAACGATACAAAGTTGTAGATGACGATACAAAGTTATAGACTTTTTACAAATTTCATTTTCCCTATTCTTTTGATCAAAAACTGAATTCAGAGAATATTAGTAACTAATTCCTGAAAATAATTTTTGTATTGATAAAAATATTTTCCCTTTCAGACAAAAACGTCTACGATATATTGAATAAGATGTATCCTTTTTTATTTCTTGCTATCATTAATGATTGAATAGCAAATAATGTAAACACAAAGGTACAAATCTGTACGTGTGCCAAAGACAGACATTATAGACATTCTCCAGAGTATTTGGATAGTAGCCAACTAACTTTGGAAAACTGCCAGCGTATCATAATACATCATGAAAATGTACTTTAGTGCCTGTAGTGATGAAACAAACAGGGACATCTTGGAATGAATTATGGAAAGATCAATAACATACTGAGATCACGTTTGACCTTCCACCGATATGACTGATCAATCAAGAGAAAATGAGATTGATTTATAACTACAGCCTGAGAATGTAAAAAACCTTCTTCAAATATTAAAAGTTACAAAGAGTATTTTCTCAAATTTTTAATGATATTTCATCTATGTATTTTCTTTACGATTTCTACCGTCAAATTTTATGTATCTACTAAGAAGAGTGCCCATGCTTTTTTCCAATGATTTTTATATAATCTTTTAAATAATGGATGGTTTACTCGTTTTCCGTATATAACTCTGTAAATTCTTCACAATGCAGTTCAATGAATACACACACACACACACACACACACACACACACACACACACACACACGCACACACACACACAACATATATATATATATATATATATATATATATATATATATATATATATATATATATATATATATATATATATATTATATATATATATATATATATATATATATTTATATATATATATATATATATATATATATATATATATATATATATATACACATATATATTTAAGGTAAATTATTTTTCTAAGTTGTTTTTTATTACTAATGTGAAAAATATTACATTTAAAACAGTATAAATAGAAGAAATAATTTTATCAAAACTCTGTTGCGAAACATAATTTAGATTAAAAAGTCTTTTATTTCATCATGCCCTTGACTAATGCAAAATTTTAATTGTTTAAACCTCCTTGTATTGACCTTTCAAAAATTTTCAAGATCGGTTAAATAGTTTCCAATACATACTAAGAGTTTTCTACAAAAGACTTTATTTATATGTAGATTACTTTTATTCCCTTATTATGTACTCTTTTTTTACTGTTATAAAAATTTGACATTAGTAACACATTAAATAAAAGAGGCAAGTTTGTCATAAAATACACTACATGCCTGCTTGTTATGTATTATTAATCCTTTGCCTTAAAAAAAGTAAGGTAGACGTGATCTTACTACTGTGTCTAAAATGAGAACCTCGTATCATACACGTGATGAGTCTGTCTGCCCAAAAGTGAAAAGCTCGTGTCAGACACAAGATGATTGTTTCTGGCCAAAAGTGAAAATCTAGCATCAGTAATAAAATAATAACCCTTTCAAAATTTTGACTAATATTATACATTTTTCACTAATAGGTTATTCATGCAATAAATTCTACATAGAAAATATTTAAACGACTGAAAATTTTTACTTTTTGTTATATAACAAAAAACATAGAAATAATATGTGAAGTAAAAATATTAATAAATTGTTTTAATAAAAATGAAATGAAATATAATTATCAAATTTTGTGGTTTTATTAAATAGTAAATGCAGTAGGTTAGAGTGGGGCACCTTGGGACATAGCCCACCTTGGGACACCTTTATTTTCAGGCTTTAATTTGCAACCAGAAATTAGTTTTCATGTGTATTGATAGATGGCCTTCCTCTTCACTTCTCAAAGAATTTTAATGAAAATAGTGCTTATAGGTAAGGAACAATTTCATTTTCTTTGTTTTAAATAATCCCTAAATTACATCAATGTGCCTTTTAAAAAGTAATTTTTTTGAAGAAAAATTAAAATATTTAAAAAAAGTGTATTGTTATGAAAGAAAATTCATTTATTATTATTTCTATGCTAATAAATAAATTGTATTGTTAAGCCTAACTGTATAGTAGTTACCAA
>CM063508.1:150532720-150577720 GCA_032207245.1 Pardosa pseudoannulata
TATTATCATTCCATTTATATTTCAAAATGTTTGTAAATTCTGATTTTGATTTTCATTTATATCACTGCGATAAAAAATATAAAAATATATTTTTATTTACTTTCATATTTTTGTATTTGAAAATACTGTTTTAAAGTTCCATTTATATCATATTGATCAAAAATAAAAATATATATTTCTATCTAATTTAATATTTTGTAATTGAAAATATTTGAAAATACAACTTTAAAGTTACATTTACATTATTATTATGACAAAATAAATAAATATATATTTTCATTTTCTTTTGTATTTTTGTATTTCTAAATATTTGTAAATACTTTTTTTAGAGTTTCATTTATACTATAACTAAGAAATCTAAAAATAGTTATTTTCAGTTACATTTCTATTTCTATTCAGTCTAACAATATGAATTTGATACATTAAAGGATTCACAGAGTGTTTAAAGTTTATATCAAGTAAAGTAATTTATTAAATAAACTAGCAAATGTGCCCGTGCTTCGCTACGTGGACTTTATATATTACTTTTCAACAAATCCATTTTTTTCGATTATTAATCTGTAAATTAACACAAATCATTGGCGAATCATTCAAATCATTGGCGAATAATTAAACATAGTCATTTCTATTATATGTATAATATAGTCATATTCAATTCTGGTGGTACATTCATTTGCATTACACCCTTAAATAAGATATAAAAGAGTTTCTCGATTAAAAGTACGAAAATTTTATTTTAGTTACGAAACACTTGTCATGCTCACTAAACCTCTATATCAGTAGTCGATCTGTCTCAATTTTATTACCTAATCTATAAAGCTTTAAGCGTGAATGTTATTTCTTTCCAAATTAATTTTTACCTTATTTTTAAACATAACTAAAAGTGTACAACAACTTATTCTTCTCATAAATTTTGCTTTTAAAATTAAGACATATCTAGCATATATATTTTGCAAGCCATTTAATATAAAAATAACACTTATGTAGTTTTATTTGACGATTGATTGCAACATTAATATCTTTAATACAGTAGAACGTGGATTAACCAAATGGTCCAATTCAACAGATCCTGTATTTTGTTTGGCGAGCATACCCACCTGGACCTCGAACTGTATGAACTATTCGTGGTCCAGTTGAGTTATGTTCACTAAAATCTGATAAATCTATTTTTACAACTAACTCTAATTTTAATAATATTCTACGTTAGAACAAAAAATACAAACATAAAATAATCAGAATAGGGAACTCTCTAAAATACCATTGAGGTTATTGATATATAGAAATGGATATATAATTTCATTTTACATAACTCTTGCAAGGGTTTATTTTCCACATCATTCTCTCGTACCCCGGGATTATATGAATCTGTTTAAAATCCATATTACCCTTACAGGATTAATATATTACGATTATAAATTTTAATCATATTATTATAAATGATACTAGAAGTGGAAACAAAAATTAATGACTTAATTTCGAAATATTTCTATATGTAGTTAACCACAAATGAAATTTAAATCTAATGAAACAGTGTAGTAGAAAGGAAATTCTCTCGTTTGGTTTTAAGTTGTGAAATAACTAATGAATTTAATGTATAACAGTTTTGCTTTGTAGCTTTGACTGATATTGTTGTAACTAATTAATATTGAACTCGAGATTTTTATTTACTGTTTCCCTCTAGAAATTATCCATTACTTGGCAAACATACTACTTTCTAATATAGAGGACTAAATATGGACTTCTCGACTTCCTGATTATGTTGTAACCAAGGATTTATAAGGGTATATTTAAACATTAAAATATTACTTACAAAGAAAAATGTATTTCCGCTTCATGCCACTCTCATAGAGATAAGTAAACTGAAACTTTGATTAATTTGATACATAAATAATTAATTCTGTGCTATACATGTTTCATACATTTACTTAATTTTAAGAAATACTTCTGTTGAAATATATAATCGCACTCATACTTGACGACTTGGCCGATTACTCGTCAATGTTTTAATAGAATATGTTTGAATAAGTAATTAAATTTTTAAAAGCTATATATACATTCTTTTTTAAATAATGCATCATAGCTCTTTTACATCATTAAAATTCCAGTAAACATATATCGTATTTCTATTCCATTGCAACAAAATTGGAAATTGTAATTATTTATCGTATTTTTTAGAGAATAACAATTTTAGAAAACTTGCTAAATGCAAACAAATTACTGAAATAAATAAGATATATTTTCAGTAATCTATATTATAGTACGTTTTTATTAAATCTGCGTTTGACTGATAAAGAAGTGATTGCAACTCTTTGACTTCCTTTACTTATTTATTTATTTATGTTTCTTTATGAGAAAAGGAAGTGTTAACCCTCATCACCATTTCAGGATATAACATTAATTGAATTTAAAACCTTGATGAAGTGATCTGCTTTAAAAAATTTCAAGAGAAGTAATAAATATATATTGTTAATAATACTGTAAACATGTAATTTGTATGGTATCTCGCCAAACTGGCGAGATATTGGCTCCTTGGCGGAGTTTTGGGAGACTCATTTTTTGTTCCAAATTTGGCGATATATCTTCAAATCGGCGTCGTATCGCTAAATCGGCCACATATGTTGCCGATCCCCTGTGTCTGGATTTTACTAGAAGCTTGTGGAAATTTCCAGAAACCTGAAAGCTATATAAAGGTGACGTGAGTTCTCATAAGCAGGCAGTTCAGGTCAGGTGACAATAGAACCTGTGTTAATGCTCTCCGTATTGCTCTGAAAATGTTCGCCAAAAGGCTGACAAGTTTTACCTCCATCCCTTGTAAGTGGGATTCATTTGGCGTGTTAATAAATTGTTATTGTTTTTGTCTTCGCCAAAGTCTATTCAATCAATGAACTTTACGCGAGAATTTCGCAACAATATTCTTTAGAAATACAAGCATTATACCTAAATAAAAGTCAACCATCTAACGAAATATCTATAGGGTAACTTATTTAATATAAATTATTATGTATGTAATGGAATTTGATTCCAGGAATTTAGAATTTTTTCTATGCATAGTTAACCATAATTTAAATTTAAATCTAATGAAACAGTGTAATAGAAAGGAAATTCTCTCGTCTGGTTTTAAGTTGTGAAATAACTAATGGATTTAATGTATAACAGTTTCGCTTTGTAGCTTTGACTGATATTGTTGTAACTAATTAATATTGAACTCGAGATTTTTATTTACAGTTTCCATCTAGAAATTATCCATTACTTGGCAAACATCCTACTTTCTAATATATAGAGGACTAAATATTGTCTTGTCGACTTCCTGATTAGGTTGAAACCAAGGATTTATAAGGGTATATTTAAACCTTAAAAAATTACTTACAAAGAAAAATATATATTTCAGCTTCATGCCACTCTCATAGAGATAAGTAAACTGAAACTTTGATTAATTTGATACATAAATAATTAATTAATTCTGTGCTATACATGTTTCATACATTTACTTAATTTTAAGAAATACTTCTGTTGAAATATATAATCGCACTCATACTTGATGACTTGGCCGATTATTGTTGTATATAAGTAATAGCTTTCTTTGACGTACGAGGTTTTTTTTTAGTTGATTTTTTTGGGTTTTGATTGGCTGTGTTTAATTAGTTTTTGCCTGTAATTTGATTGGCTGGACGCAAGATCTTAAAACTATAAAAGCCCAATGTACCTCGTATTTCTTGATTATTCGAGGCCATCCAACAGATGGAGTCACAGAACCTGCTCTGAGCTTTTCTTGCCGTGAATTTTAAGCTGAACCTAATTTTTAATTTTAATTTTTTAATTTTAATTTTATTTCTTGTACTAACTTAATGTAATTTTACTTATTATTTCTTTCATCAACATTCACCTATATCTTCACTGTCTTGTACAGTAATTTAGTAATAAAAAATAAATAAAAAATAAAAATTTAAAAATTAGAAAAAAAACATTTTAAATTAAAAAATAAATAAATAAATAAATAAAAATTTCTTGCTATCCTTAAACTTTCTTCTTTTTATTTTAAATGTATTTCATCTTAATTTATTTAACTTGTTAAATGCCTAGCAATTTATCTCATTCCATCTTTAAGACCTGCATTTTTATACTTATTGATTTTCATCTTAAAAGACTGGACACCTGATTCTGAATTCTTAACTTGCTAAAGGGGATAAGGCTTTTGGCCAAGGTACCCCGGTCAACTCTTTAATAGCTCAATTTCTTGATTATTTTGGTGTTTTCAATAAAAGGTGTTTGCGATCTGCGGCTTGTCATTATGCTTCAACAACTTCAAAACGCATTTTGAAATTTTATTAACAATGTTTCAAATATGTGAGTGTTTGATGACTTTAAAATTGTTTATGATGAAATGAAGTAGATATTTATTATTGTTATAAGGAAAATTAAAAATAATCTAAATGGACAAAAATTTACTAAGATATTCTAAAGCTAAGAGGTTGTTCACACATTTTTTTAGACTATGTATATTGTAGCATAAAAGAAATATTTTCATTTTGTATTTTAAAGTCATTTTTCAAAAACGTTATCAAAACGAAGTTTTTAACGTATACACTGACCACTATTCACTTACTAATATACTGATTTCTTAAGTAAAAAACCATAAAATGCTAGAAAATGAAGAAATAACAATTGATCGTACTGTAAAATATCTGAAACGTCTAGGGCCGAACGCTGGCCGATTGGTTAGGGCGCTGATCGTTGGTAGCGGTGTTCATGGGTTCGAATCCCATTATGACATGGTTGTTCGTACCCATTCCGAATCGGCTTTAAGCAGTAGGTCCCGGTCTCATTAGCCCTCGTGTGCAAAATAGTAGACCGTAGCTCTCCAAAACCAAACCAAACCAAAACTGGATTAGTTAGAAGTCGTCTCCTGATTGTCATTTATGAGGTTAAGACAATATCTAGAAGAAAAATCGGAAGGAAAATTTACCAATGAATAAGTATTCACCAGTTAACTAATTTCATATATTAAAGGTATATGCATTTATATTGTGAAAAAATATAGATTTTACATAATAAATTCTGTATTATAACTGGTTACATATTTCTTGTTATACATTTTTTATACTAACACCTTAATGCACAGTTTTTTAAAAAAACAGACCAAAAATAATCATTTTTTTAATGTAAAAAACACAATTTAGAACGTTGTCTTGCAAAAAAAATTACAAAAATACAAGAATAATCAAAATTTTTATTGCATTTTTGGATTTTGATAAAACTGCGGAAAAAAGTCGAATATTGTAATTTTACACGCACATCGACTTTTTAATCTTTCTTTTCGAATTCTCATTTCAGAATAATCATTGCGATCAGTAAAAATACTTATTTACACTTTTAAAACATAAATAATAAGAATACTAGTATTTGAAAAACTAATCAATAAAACGATATAATATCAATAAAACGATTGATTTTTTTTACTTTTACATTGTTATTTTCAATTATCGATTGCATTCGAGTGTGAAAAAATATAGCAACATAAAGTACAATGACTTTGGAATTATCTCGAGTGTGCACAATTTGGTCAGTTTAAAGCACTCGAGTTAACTCGAGCTTGCACGTTAAGGAATTAAACACCTCACTGTAATAATTTGCAGAGTTTGTCATATATAACGTCTATACTTGTTTCACTTTTATTAGTAAAAATACTTATTTATACTTTTAAAACATAAATAATAACAATACTAGTATTTATAAAATTAATCAAAATTTTCTATTGTGGGACATATTTCGAAACAAGGTAGAGATATAAAAAAGGAAGGGGTAAGTCGTAAGTGATAAGTAGAAATAAATATATAGTTTATACTTAAATAAATAAGTGTTACAGCTTACAATCCCATGTAAATGATAAATATCAATAAAACGATTTTTTTGCTTTCACATTTTTATTTTTAATTTTCAATTGCATTCGAGTATGAAAAATTATAGCAACATAAAGAACAACGCTGCTCGAATTATCTCGAGTGTGCACAGTTTGGCCAGTTTAGCGCGCGCTCGAGTTAACTCGACCATGCTCGTTTAGGGGTTAAGTAAAATATTGAATTCCTATGAAAGTATATTAATATATAAAAATAGAATATAGTGCTGCAATACAATCATTTGCAAAGACATTCACTATTTCTACATAAACATATTTTTTAAATATAATTTTTTAAATACATATTATTCTTTTCTAAAAATTCTAAACTATTTTAAACTTAAAATGTAAGTTTCAGAACTACTTTCAAAATATTTCTAACAAAATATATTAGCTATTACTTAGAGTTTATCATGTTTGAAACTGCTATTCAAAATTAATTACAGTATGCCTCATTTATCATGGTGGATGAAAATGTCTTTAATATACTATTCTTCGAGGTAAAATATTTGAATTTGATTGACGCAAAGAATCGATATGATGAGAAATTCACTGAAACTTTCTGAGTTCCTAAACTTATTTGTACCGTAAAATTGAAAAATAAATATCATGATATCTCAATGCATGAAAAGTCATGCATTCTTTTTCAATTATTCCTTTATTAAATATATAACAGTACCTGCATAGTATCAAAATTATTTTATAACTTTTCCCGGTTAGTTTCATTTTCTGAATAAAAATGTAATGTTAACCTTCCGAGTGGAACACACCGATTAAAAAAAGTCTCCAAAAATACGCTAAAGGTTTATTGTGTCAATGGACAAAGCGTTCTATGATTTTTTACTTCACCCTTTGTCGACTAGATGGAATACGGGAAACCCACCATCGTTATTGTCCCTTTACTTCCATTTATAAATAGATATATTAATAGATATTATAGATTGTTAATTTTTAATACACATAAAGCTCGTCAAGTCTCGAAGATCATCCCATAAGAAATAATGGATTCTAAAAGTACAAATAAAAATATACTTTAAGAGAATTATTTATATTTTTTAAAGAAAGTTATCCAAGATATTTAAGTGGTACAATTAGAGATACAACTGTTACCGCAAACGAAATACTTCGAAATAGAGATTTACAAAGCCATGAAAAGCTATCAGCGTCTTTGTGTTTCAGGGAATAGGGGTGCATCCCTCAATAAATGTCAGTCAAAGAGGGATGCAGTTTCTAAACAATCGACCTGATCCTCCTACTTCTAACACTGGCAGAAATGTACATTACATCCATTTTCGGAACGTATTTGGAAGTCGAAAATTGAACTTGACAACCGCTTTGAAGACATCATCGGTTTGGCGGAATTGTACGTGCAAACCGCTTAGAGGGTTAAGAATATTCCTAAAAATTATAGCTTAAAATGCAATTAGCTTAAAATTTATATTATTAATATTAAAGACTTTCACAAATGAAAAATAAACGTTTCGCAATGTTGCGTAATAAGTAATATATTTAATTAACCAAATATATTATTTTGTATTTTTATACAGAAACGTTTGTACAAAAATACCTTATATGTACTGTTCTTTTTAAATGAGTTTGAATTACTTGAAAATTTAATATCAAGCTTCAAAATTATGTTTTTTTCTGTTACTTTTAAAGTATATTAGTAAGTTAATTACATTTAATGAATAAATCCTAACTTTATCAAAACGTCGTGTCAGTTTGTTGACAGGTTTACTAAAACTGATAAAGTTCTTCGTTTAAAGAATTCTGACATTACATAGAAAATAAAATGATTTTAATTTTCAAAAATAAGGAAATATATATTCACTTTAAAAATACACATTTTTTAAATAAATTACTATTATTCTGCCAAATCCAACTCCAATTTTTAATGACCCGATTATACTAAATGAAAATGCGACTTTGTTCTAACTCGAACTTTTTCTAAAGTTATCTTTTAATTACTTTCTCTTTGTGTTCTACTTTAAAATTGTGAAGTTAATAATATTTCTAAACAGTACTACTTACAAACTTAAAAATATCAGGATCTTAAGAATAGAAAATGAACATTATATAATTTTAAATTATTTTTCCCTGTTTCTTTTGAAACATATCATTAATCTAATGCAATGCAATAATTCTTTGATTTCATTAAAACATGTTTATTTTCTGTCATGTTTCCTAATACTGAAATTGTTTTAAAATTTTTAGAATTGTTAAATAATCAAAATGACAGAATGGTAATCTGAATTAAATATGTCTACATTTTAAGAGCCTTATTTTGATTCATTTTGAAATAAATGAAGCCCAGTGTCGTTAGGACAGTGCTTCGAGCTTCCACGACACAGGTCCGAGGTTCGATCCCCGGGATGGGCAAGGTTAACTCAGCCTCTCATTCCGTCAGTAGATGAACTGAGGACCAAACGTGTTTGGGAACTAAACACTGGGGGTTCAGCTTAATGTTGACCACCTAACCGGAACATATGCTTCGCACCCCAGGGCTCTTGGTCACATAAACGGAGATTGGTACTGTAGGCCCTGGCGTCCTAGGGGATGTTGAGCCGAGGAGTTCAGTTTATGAAATAAACAGTTATGTTTTGTTTAGAATAAAAATTTTCCAGGATAGTTATAAAGTGACTAATTTATAAAAAGTTTGTTATAACAAATAAATTTTCTAACTGAAAATATATACACCATTGAAAATAAAATAAATTAACTCTTCAAAAAATAACTTTTCAAATTTTTAAGTCAAAAATTAATTTCTCATATTTAATATAAACTAATTATATATTATTCAGTGAAACTTAATTATATTAATATGAGCGATTCATTTAAATTTCAGTCTGCCATCCAGATTGTATAGCGGCTATCGTATTTTATTCTCTCTCTCGATGGATTTGTGCTTCATTCCAGAGAATGACATGGATGTATTTTTGTGTTGTCCCCTCATATGAACAATATTTCCCCCCATATGTGGTTCCCATAATAAAAAAAACAAAAAACCAGTAGATTGAAAGGTAAGATGCTAATAATGCCATATACACCTCATTTGTAAAAAAATATATCAAATACATTTAAAGAATTCAGTTTGACAAATTTAAAAACATTTATTTTTAATTTTACATAAATATTTAGTTTCTAATGTACATATAAAAAAATAACTGGGGAGTAAATGAATTTTAATTTTTTTTCTAAAGAGGTAAAACTTTTAAAAAATATACTACCTCTGATGAAAAAAGCTAAATATTTTTTAAAGTTAAAGAGTTAATAAAATGTGTAAAAATTTCATTGTAATAAGATCAGAACATTTTGTTATATAATAAGTTCAATAAAATATGTTTAAATGACGATTTTAACTCTCGAAAAGTTCAATGCGGTCTTTATTAAAAATAGAATTTAATTCTATTAACTTTTATTTTAAGAAGGACATTCTTCTTAACTTCTTCTATGTGTTCTAATTAAAAATTGGAAAGTTAAGAATATTTTAAACAGCTTTATTAAACATAACGTAAAATTGAAGGATATAAAAAAAGTAAAATATTATATAATCTTACGAAATAAATCTTTAAATGTTAACATCACTAGGTAAAAACATTTATTTTTAATTTTATATAAATATTTATTTTCTAATGTACAAATCAAAAATTACAAAATTACAAAAACAGCTTGGGGGTAAGTGAATTTTAATTTTTTTTCTAAAGAGGAAAAATTTTATAAAAATTAAAAAATATATATACTACCTCTGATAAAAAAAAGCTAAATATTTTTTAAAGTTAAAAAATTGTTAAAATTTGTATAAAATTCATTTTAATGAGAGCAGAAATTTTGCTATATAATAAGTTCAATACAAGATGTTCAATACAAGAACTTTCAAAAAGTCCTACGCTTTTATTATTGAAAACTAGAATTTAATTATATTAACTTTTATTTTTCTAAGGACATTTTTTTAAAATTCTTCGCTGTGTTATAATTAAAAATTGGAAAGTTAAGAATATTTAAAAACAGCCTTATCGTAAAAATTGAAGGATTACAATAAATGTTATATAATATTAATATAAGTTTTAGATTTTAAAATCACTAGGTATTTTTTCTCTAGTAGAGTTTGTTAACATCAGAAATGTTTAGAATTTAAAATTTCAGGCAGTAATGTCTGACATTGTTTTAAAATTTTATATTTTGCAAATGCATGAACTAATTTTATAAAATAAAGTTTTCATACACATTTGAAAGGTTATGATATTGATTTACCCATTTTTCCAAATATGGAAGAAATGTTTTTTATATATAGAACGCAAGAAAATCTGTAATACATAATTATTGTTAATTATGTTATTAAAATTATGTTATATAGATTATGTTATTAAAATTTCATTTGAATAAGAGCAGAATTTATTTATATAAGTTCAATAAAAGATATTTAAATGTCGATTTTAACTCTCGAAAAGTTCTACGCTGTCTTTATTGAAAAGTAGAATTTAATACTATTAACTTTTATTTTTCTAAGGACATTTTTTTAACTTCTTCGCTGTGTTGTAATTGAGAATTGGAAAGTTTGGAATATTTGTAGATAGCATTGTCGTAAAAAATAATTATTTCAAGAAAGTAAAACAAATGTTATACAATAAATTTTAGATTTTAAAAACACTAGGTATTTTTTCTCTAGTAGAGTTTGTTAACATCAGAAATGTTTAGAATTTAAAATTTCAGGCAGTAATGTCTGACATTGTTTTAAAATTTTATATTTCGCAAATGCATGAGCTAATTTTATAAAATAAAGTTTTCATACACATTTGAAAGGTTATGATATTGATTTACCCATTTTTCCAAATATGGAAGAAATGTTTTTTATATATAGAACGCAAGAAAATCTGTAATACATTATTTGATTAATATACATCAGAATAATGAAATTATTGATGGCATTATTGATTATTCCGCTGCACCTTTTATTATTCCAACACATATTATATTCCAGCAACATATGGTGTCGCATGTTATATCTTCGCACAATTTATTATAGACGCTTAAGGGAATACTATTAATTAAAAGAAGGAAGACGTTGATGTATAAAGCCAAGCAAACACATAAAGTAAAAATACCCCAAGAAATAATGAATTGTTTCTGGATTATCAATGCATTTTTCGAGGGAAACCATAATATACTATCATCTTTTTGCTTTGTAGACAAAAAGAACTGATCTTTCTCTTTATAAATTGCTATCTATTTTAAAAAACTTAAATACACACTTCTCAAAATAAATATATTTGAAATACATATTTTATTAGAATTATACAGTTGTAAAAAAAATCTAATATGCGAAAATGATAATAAATAATAATGAAATTTGATTTCGGTAATTTACATTACAAATTTTTTCATTTTGTTTTATAAACTTATTGATGATTTATTTATAAAATTTCAATATTATTATTTTTTTACTGTAAAATTCTGTTGCTCGTTTTTTAAAACTTCATCCTTAAAGATTCTTAAAACTTTACCCATTTGCAAAATATGTACTGTTTAGTGGTGGTCATGCAAACCTCTGCGCTTTGGTAAGAATTTCGGGAGAGAATATGTCTCGTGACATACCTCCTTTATTATTCTTTTTCAAGGAATGATAAAGAATATTAGGAGATAGTTCAATTAGGAGAGAGTTCAAATGATACATGTGACCTACCTCCTTTATTATTCTTTCTCAAGGAATGACAAAGAATATTAGGAGATAGTTCAAATGATACCAAGCTGCAAAGCTAGGAATTATACTAAAAGATATAAGGCAAGAATATTTGACATGTTGCAATAAACTTCAACTATTTTCTCCACTGTGGAATGACACAATTTTCCAAACTAGCATATAGCCCGTCATATAACAGGATAAGTAAAACTTTTAATTTTCCAGAATTTATTGTAAAGTACCCTATAAGCAGATAAAAAACATGGTTTGTTTTTGGCTGAGAATTATTAAATATAAAAAATATGGTATACTCTCAATAATTTGACTAATAATCTTCATACTCCTCTAAAGTCTACCGCTACTGTGAATCTCTTCACTGTGAATCTGTGAACTCTTGAATTCATTTAGAAAAGTAATTCAAAATTTCATTACCTACGTCGAAATTATCGTTAAGTTCTTCCCAATTTTTTGCCACAGTAATTAACGGAAGTAAAGGACTGAAAATATCATTTCAACTACACGTTGGAGGTACATAGAATTTATTGTTAATACCTACGATAAAATTTTCATTGCATCAAAAATAATCTGTGATTAAATTTAAAATTATCACATATGCACCTAACCTATTATTTAAGCGAAATATAAAAGAAAATCATTTACATAATACCCAAGTTTAGTGATAAAATTTATGAAAATAATGCAGACGATATTTAAATAATTTAATATAAGAAATGATTAAATGAGATGTTTAAAAGAATGACGTCATATTTCTAGAAAAATGTTATTTTTACCTATTTATTATGTGACAAATTGATATATTTAACCACCTGCTCTTAACCGGGGAAAATAGGACTTGAAATAATGGCATTAAATGCTAGAAAAGAGCAGGAAGCGATGGATTTCGAACGTTGCTAAACCTAAATCATCAAGAATCCAATATGGATGTCTCTATCTATTCGAGGTGCAATCGTTTCATAAATTAGAGGACAGATGAACAGATAACTTAGGCTATTATCATATAGGGGATAGTTCGAGAAATGCCGGCCTACAAATATAGCACATGAATTATATTGTATTCTCATATATATATATATATATATATATATATATATATATATATATATATATATATATATATATATATATATATATATATATTATATATATATATATATATATATATATATATCCTCACAAACTACTGACTACAGAAACCAACCAAATGTGTTAAAAGAGCGAAATAATCCAAAAAATCTATTTTGACCATTAGCTTTTAGAAATTCCTCTTAGTTAAAAAATTAAAAGTAAACAAAAAACTCTTTTACTTCTGTAGCACATCCATTTCTAATGTTTAATCGCCATCAATAAATTATAGTTATCCTTATGTTAATATTCTTATTGCCCGATGTTTGGCAATATGATTAACTTTACAGCAGGATAATGATTGCCCATTCTATATATTTTTGGAAATATTACCTATTGTATCTGATATAACTATGGTAAGTTTTCATATTTTAATAACATATATTCTGAAAAATAATCTTTAATTTTATGTACCTTTTTTCAATATAAATATATTTTTAGCTAAAATTAGTTTTAAACTTCCTTTTGTTTAGAACAAGGATTATTTTTAACAAACAAATTTCTTTTTTTATTAATATTCCTTCTATTTAAACTACTTTTTATAATGTAAAAGAGGATTTTAAATTTATAAATATTATGTTCTAAAGCTCTGTCACATAAAACAGTCCTGAAAATATGTATTTTAAAAGTATATATTAAGTTTTTATAATAAATATTTTTAAAAGGATGTTTAAATTGCAACTACATTATTTTTATCCCATGATTTAATTGTAGAAAAAACCCATTATAATAATATAGCCTAATATTACATTTATAAATATTGTGTACGATGAATAGCCTAATATTAAATTGTTAAATATTGTGTACGACAATTAGCCTAATATTAAATTTATAAATATTGTGTACGACAAATAGCCTAATATTAAATTAAAAGTAATATAATAAAAGAAAATGATAATAAATCAAATTTATAAAATAGATTATGCTTCTAAAACATAGTGCATTTAATCTCTAACATTTTTGTATCTTTAAATCTTCTTAATAAAAAACAGTAATTTAGGATATAGACATGGATTTTTATCAGCTGAGATTTACGATTTAAGATTTAAGATAATGAAATTTTATTCTTTCCATTGATGGACTTAATAATGAGATTTTCAAGTTCCAAGAAACTTGTTTATCTTATTTACTCATCGGTGAACTGATTAAATCATTTTTCTTCATTCCAGGATTAATTATTCTTTAAGTTTGAATATGAAAACTGTTGAAATTTACTTTTCATCTAAACAAATCTGTCTTTTCTATGTGTAATGCATTTTTAAATTTAAATTATCTTTCTTTACTTCTCTTAGTAAAATGTCATCGAACAGCTTAAAAGCTAAAATGCATTCTAAGAATATTTTATGGCTCTAATTTTTATAGTAACGTCTACAATACTTCGGCAAAGTTTTCAGCTCTACACACGCTTTTACTACACCTGTTTTATTAGTTAATTATTTTCATTAAACAGTAAAAAGAATAAATATTCTCAAAGCATAAGATGAAAGTTTTTAAAGTTATTCTGATATAACTATTGTTTTAATAAGTATTAACCCTCTAAGCGGTTAGCACGTACAATTCCACCAAACCGATGACGTCTTCAAAACGTACAATTTCGACCTTTAAAAACGCTCTAAAAATGGATGTAATGTGCATTTTTGCAGGTGCTTTCCCCCATGGAGTATTTCGAGGAGGATCAGGTCGATTGTTTAGAAACTGCACCCCGCTTTGAATGATATTTATTGAGAGATGCAGCCTTAACCCCTGAGGCACAAAGACGCTGATAGCTTTTCATCTGTATTTCGAAGTATTTCGTTTGCGGTAACAGGTGTATCTCTAATTGCACCACTTAAATATCTTCGATGACTTTCGTAACAAAGTATAAATAAGTCTCACAAAGAATATTTTATTTTTACCTTTAAAATCCATTATTTCTTATAGGATAATCTTCGAGACTTGACGAGCTTTATGTGTATTAAAAATTAACAATCTATAACATCTATTTATATATCTGTTTATAACCGGGAGTAAAGGGACAATAAAGAGGGTGGGTTTCCCGTATTCCATTCAAGTCGACAAAGGGTGAAGGAAAAAATCATAGAACGTTTTGGCCACTGACACAGTAAACCTTTAGCGTATTTTTGGAAACTTTTTTTCCTCGATGTGTTCCACTCCGAGTGTTAAAACACTGTTTTTTAAAAATTTTACATAATTCCTCATCTAAATTAAAAGGCTGAAGGAATAAAAATATAATCTTAGAATAAATTTCATACTTAATAAGAAGAAAATGTTTTAATGATTCCACTGTACCTTATGATATTTATTTATCTACTTTAGTTAAATGAATGTGTACAATTCTTTAGAATAAAATCCTAGATTCAAAAGTTTTATTGTTTTCCTTAATGTACATAGACAATTCAACATTTCTGTTTGAAATATAACTTAGAATAGATAAAGGAATTTTAATTCAAATAATCGTATAAAATATATCATTATTAATAAAATATATATTGCAAATATTAGTAACTAGCATATAGCTCGTCATATGACGGGATCAGTAAAATTTTTAATTTTCCTGAATTGTGAAGTACCTTATGAGGCAGGGCCGTAGCCAGAAATTATTTTCGGAGGGGGACCAAGACAGAAAGACATCTTTATTTGTGAACGATACATCAATTGATGTAAGGAAAAGCACTGTATTTTCAGAATACAATGCCGAAAATACAGTGTTGTATTTTCGACCAGCGACCTAGCAAAACTTTTATGGTCTCAGCGGTTTTTTTCTAAGAGAATAACTGTCCTTGTTCATTAACAGCTAGGCAGATAGCCCGTAAACACACAAACGGGGGACATTGTCTATCAACAAAATAGTCTTTCAAAGTTTCGGGGGGGGACCTGTCCCCCAAATCCCTCCCCCTGCCTACGGCCTTGCTATGAGGAAAGTATAAAAATTGTTTGTTTTTTGGCTAAGAATCATCTGGTACATCCTCAATAATTTGTTTATTTTTACTGAATTCATGTTAGTTGCCAACTTTAATTTATCTTGTCATGTTACGTGATAGGATGGACAGCAGGGGTTTTAATATTGACAGCGATTATTTGGCGGTATATATGAATGATGTCCAAAATTTAGCGTAATGATTGCCAACCATGTGGTTATGCATAAAAACAAACACACAAACGAAAAAACTTCCTCATTTTTAAAGATATACAACTTAAACGCTAGATTATTTTTTAGTCCATAAAATAGACTCCTAGACTTTTATGAAAATAATTTGTTGTTAATAACGATGATAAAATTTTCCTTGCAACAAAAAATAATCGATGATTAAATTTAAAATTGTCATATAAGTACCTAATCTATTATTTAAACTAAATATAAAAGAAAATTATTTACGTGATATCTAAGTTCAGTGATAAAACGGATGAAAATAATGCAGACGATATTTTTACCTATTTTTAATGTGATAAATTGATAAATTTAATCGCCTGCTCTTAACCGGAGAAAATAGGGCTCGAAATAAGGGTATTAAAAGATAGAAAATATGAGATGAGGTATATTTCGAACATTTTCAAACTCGCTTTGAATTTTGCTGTCCCGCCGTCATCAAGAATCCGATATGGAGACCACTGCCCATTCCCGGTCCGACCACTTCATAAATTCAAGGACAAACGGACATAACAAACATTTTTCTATATTATAAATATTTTAAATTGTTTTCTCGCATTGAAAGATATTAAATAATTTATAATACAAATTTAAAATAAAGCTATGTTAAGTTTCATATCTTTTAAAATCAATAATCTGTTATACTTGCACTTAATTTACTGTTGTAAATTTTTATACAGGAGAAGTGATTTAAGTGATTTTTTTCTCCCTGGTAACTCTTCTTGTATGGTTATTCCTTCTATATTGGGTGAATTTTATACTCAATATAGAATTTTAGTTATATATTCCATAACATGTTAGTCGAATTAAATAATAGGAGACGAAGCTTGCCAATATTTATCAATATTTAGACACTATTAGGACACAGTTAGTCTCTTAATAATGTCCCCGAATACTTTTAAGAACTAAACTAATTTTCATTCTGAAGTCTAAGACATATTATGTAAATTACAGGTACCGTAACTAAGGCGAGGCAAAGGTGGCATTTGATAAGGGCGCATCAGTCATAAGGGCTGAGCAGCGTGAAGAAAATGGGGTCCAAAAGAGGATGATTCGTCCCAAGTAGAAATAAGGAAAAGTTGAAGAAAAAACCCTTTCTTATTATACAATCCAATGTGTTTTAAAATAATATTTTTATAAATCTTCCTACTTTTTAAAATGTTTCAAGAGACAAAACCTATTATAGATTCTTACAAAATGTTTACCAAATACTCCTAATATACCTTAATATAATTCAGGGATTTCGTTGAATTTTTTTAAAGCTATTAAAACTAAATTTTTATTTAGAAAATTTTCAATATTTTACGAAAATTCAACGCCTAAATAAAATATAGTCCCCTCAAATGAACTATTCAGTTTATCAGTAAAATAAGACCCAAGAGTAATAATCAAGTGTTCAAAAATATTTTAAGTGTAAAATAGAAAGAAAAATAGAGAAAATAAATTTTAAAATTAATACTCTAGGAACATTTTAAGAATTCACAAAATAATTTGTGAGATCATTTTGAATATGTATATATATATATATATATATATATATATATATATATATATATATATATATATATATATATATATATATATATATATATATATATATATATATATATATATATATATATATATATATATATATATATATATATATATATATATATATATATATATATATATATATATATATATATATATATATATATATATATATATATATATATATATATATATATATATATATATATATATATATATATATATATATATATATATATATATATATATATATATATATATATATATATATATATATATATATATATACATATATACATATATATATATATATACATATATACATATATATATACACATATATAAATATATACATATATATATGTATATATATATGTATATATATGTATATATATGTATATATATATATATATATATATATATATATATATATATATATACATATATATATATATATATATATATATATATATATATATATATATATATATATCTATATATATATATATATATATATATATATATATATATATATATATATATATATATATATATATATATATATATATATATATATATATATATATATATATATATATATATATATATATATATATATAATTTATATATATATTATATATATATATATATATATATATATATATATAGTGTGTGTGTGTGTGTACATATCAAAATATGTATTAATACGTGATTATGTATTACGTACATATGTATTAAATACGTGAGCTAAAGGACCTAGTTACGTTCCTGGTAAATAAAGGTATCTCGATTATATGAAAAATGTTTCCTCATAAAGAATTTTCATTAAATATACTTTTGGAACTTTACTTAAATTTAAAATATTTAGTTTTTAACCTTGCAATATCAATCTCATTCTCATAAAGATATTGCTACTAATTAATAATATAGATATGGCTAATAACCTATTTACTCATGTATGACATGAACTTGTTCAGTAACTTCTTGTACCTGTAAGTTTAACCATAAAGGTAAACAGCCCTTTATGTGCATAAATGTAATTTATTCTCTATGAGAAAAGAATACTAGCAATGCCAATAAACTACGTAACCCCAAATAGCCAAACTGTGAGAATTTGACATATTATAAGAAATAAATAAAGAATATACTATCCTCTATATACAACCAAATGTTGTTGAGAAATTTTGAAACTTTCTA
The DNA here is from genome assembly GCA_032207245.1 of Pardosa pseudoannulata. Classification (NCBI taxonomy): domain Eukaryota; kingdom Metazoa; phylum Arthropoda; class Arachnida; order Araneae; family Lycosidae; genus Pardosa; species Pardosa pseudoannulata. Next base: position 150,551,312 of record CM063508.1, read on the forward strand.
ATATTTGCATTTTGCAGTAAATCAGATATATTAGTTAAACTTTTGTATAACTTATATACATTTGCTTGCTCCTCGAAAATATACATTTATGAATATATGAGATTAATATCTTGTAGCTAACTATAAGAATATTTTCCTCAATACTAATTTATAGTATAGATTATGACTTCTTAATCCGCCTGACTCTAAATTGCTTATCATTACTTTCATTTATTTTTTAGAAAAACAATCTTTCATGTGTTCTTTGGTTGAGATAAAATACAAATAAAATATTTTTTATTAGAAATAAATTTACAAAAATATGTCTTTTTAATGAATCTAAATGTCAAACTTTAGTATTATTCTTAATTTCAAAATAGGGATCCACCAATAATTAGAGTTAAAATGTTTTCTTGTCCATAAAGTAAATTACCATGGGGTTTTTTATTTCCTTTCGGAATCTGAATGTATAATGAAATATAAATAATCTAATTATTGTTTTCATGCATTTTTAGTATTTAACTTTAACATATGATCTTCATTTACATAAAGATATTGCTGCTAATTTATAATAACGTTATAGCTAATAACCGTATTTACTCATGTATGACGTGAACTTATTCACTAATGCTTTGCACCTGTAAGGGTAACAATAAAGGTAAGCAGCCCATTATATTCCTTAAATGTAATTTATTGTATATGGGTAAATAATACTAGCAATCACAACTGCTTAATCTTAAATAGCCAAACTATGAGAATTTGAATTATTACAAGAAATAAATGAAGAATTTACTATCATCTATATACAATAGAATGCTGTTGGGAAAATTTGAAACTTTCTAATATTTGAATTTTGCAGAAAATCAGAATTTTTAGTCGGATAAACTTTTGTATACTTATATACATTTCCTTGCTCCTCGAATGTATACATTTAACAATATATGGGATAAATATCTTGTAGAAATATATAGGAATATTTTCCTCAGTACTAATATATTGTTATAAATTACGGTTTCTAAATAACCCTAACTTTACATTGCTTAAAATTACTTTCATGTATTTTTTAGAAAAACAAACTTTCATGTATTCTTTGTTTGAGATAAAATACAAAAAAAAATATTGGTTTTTATAAGAAATAAATTTACAAAAATGTGTCGTTTTAATGAATTTAATGTCAAACTTTAGTATTATTCTTAATTTCAAAATAGTGCTCCACCAATAATTAGAGTCAAAATGTTTTCTTGTCTATAAAGTAAATTACCATGTATGATTTGGGTTTTTTATTTCGGAATCTGAAAGTATAATAAAATATAAATAATCTAATAATTTTTTTGCTCATTTTTAGTATTTAACGCTACCATATGATCCTCATTTTCATAAAGATATTGCTACTTATTAATAATAACGATATGGCTAAGAACCCTATTTACTCATGTATGACGTGACTTATTCACTAACGCTTTGCACCTGTGAGGGTAACAATAAAGGTAAGCGATCCATTATATTCCTTAAATGTAATTTATTGTATATGGGAAAAGAATACTAACAATCACAATAAACTGCGTAAGCTCAAATAGCCAAACTGGAGAATTTGAATTATTACAAGAAATAAATGAAGAATATACTATCATCTATATACAATGGAATGTTGTTGGGAAAATTTTAAACTTTCTAATATTTGAATTTTGCAGAAAATCAGATTTATTAGTCGGATAAACTTTTGTATAACATATACATTTGCGTGATCCTCGAAGATATACATTTGTGAATATATGGGATTAATACCTTGTAGCAAACTATAGGAATATTTTCCTCAGTAATAATTAATAGTTATAAATTACGACTTCTAAATACCCCTAACTCTTCATTGCTTATCATTACTTTCATGTAATTTTTAGAATAACAAACTTTCATGTATTCTTTGGTTGAGATAAAATACAAATAAAATATTTGTTTTTATTAGAAATAAATTTATAAAAATGTGTCTTTTAAATGAATCTAAATGTCGAAATTCAGCGCCGGTCTCACCAAAGTCGTTTAACTGCTAAAAGCGGTTAATCATTGTTTAAACGGAGAACTGCGTTCCACCATTGGTTGGCGTCATGGGTTAACCATGGTTAGCCGTTAATTGAATTTGATGATTATTCTTAGTATTACCCTCTATTTCAAAATAGTGCTCCACCAATAATTACAATTAAAATGTTTTCTTGCCTATAAAGTAAATTACTGCTTGACTGAAGAACAGGGTGCCCCTGCCAACTTGCCGATAAAGCTCTGAGCATGGTAGCCTAACATTTTCTCATGATCTCACCGTGTCCAAACAATCTGTATCTATATTTTAATTTATATTTTATTTATATCTAGCTCTCCTTGTGGAACCCATTTTTTATATATTAAATTCGCGTAATTCTTAAAAATATTAGATATAATGATCCATTAATGGTTGACTAAGGATATATTTTAATAATTTGGAGCTGTTGACTTTGTAGACTGCTAAAAGATTAATTGCTCATAAATATGAATGCCTCTTTCTCAGTGGTTTTGGTTAATTAAGAAAATGTTGATAATTCTATTACTATGGCAAAATATATATCAATTAAAGTCGTCCTAAGAGCAAGGGATACAATATTGTTCGGATGAAATACCTTTGTGTTTTAGTAAACATCGCCAATAATTTCACCAAATTTGCCAAGGGACACCCTATTCTTCAGTAGTACCGTCAATTACCATGTATGAGTTGGTTTTTAATTTACTTTCGGAATCTGAATGTATAATCAAATATAAACTATCTAATTTCAAGCATTTTCTGTGAAAACAACAAAATCAAATATTTGCTTAAATGTATAATTTATTATAATTTAGAGTTCAAGTTTTTAAGCTTATATTAATAATATAACTTTAAAATTTCCTTCAACAAGAATTTAATTATTGCAGTAAATAATTTGCATTATCGAAAAAGTAACATTCATATCTCATAAAATACTTTTATAGAGTTTATCCTTTATATAGATTTCTCTGTTTTCTATGTTAATTATGTCGTTTAATGGATAAAATCTGCGACTAACAAACTGACTCGCTGCAAATATTTGGGAACACTCATTCAATAGTACAGCCTGAATTTGCATCATCCTTCAGGCATAAATCTTTGTGAGTCCTCAGAATTGACTCTAAACTGCATATTCCTGACTCATTAACTGTCGTGTAGCTAACGATGACAGTAACGTGTACAGCTAACCAATATTTGAGAAACTTCATTTCAAAACATAAAGTGCATTACCAATATAACCTATTTTAAAACACAAATGGATCAGGTTAACTTATAAAGGGTATTAAATGATTAACTTAAACAACATAGTCATCTTTTATAGAAACATAGATGTATGTAAATATTTATTCATATTATTACACAATACAACATAAAGTAACTCAACAAAAATTTGTAGTTAATAATCTATATGTTGAAAAGTATTAATACATACAATTTTTATACACAATATAGAAATTTAATTTTCTGTTTCCCGTCTGATGTAATACTCTAGTTAAATCTTCGAAGGAGAAACTTACTCTCTGTCAATATTAGAGATTTATCAGCAAAAGCTTTGTATTTAGAAACTACTACGGGTATAAATCTTTGTGACTTCTAAGAATTAACTATTAAATTTATATCCAAAGTCGTTAGATAACTGTCGTGTAACTAACAATTGCAGTAATGTTCTCAGATATCCAATACTTCAGATACTTTGTTTCAAAACATATGAAGCACGTAACCAACATGACCTGCTTCCAAGCAGAAATGGATACTTGCAATATAGTAACCAGAAACTTTAAAACATTAATCTAAATATCACTCTTAACACACAGATATATATATATATATATATATATATATATATATATATATATATTATATATATATATATATATATATATATATATATGCATATATGCACACATATATATCATAATTAAATATAAAAGGGTGATCATCTTGTATGTAACGTTATAAAAATTGGATAATCCTAAATATGAATCATTTATATAATTAAGAATTTCTAGAAATTATATATGTATTATTAATGCAGCAAATAAATGCTCGATAAGTTCTTAAAATTATAAAACCATTCGCATCCAGTATATTCTAAATGGTTTTCAAATCTTGAGTCAAGGGCAAAAATTCCCCCATCCTTTTGCTTTCTCTTTTTTAACCCCTAACCTAAATTCACCACTGGGGATACAGTTTACACCTTCAGAGAAGGGTTCTAACCAATTATAACTCTACATTGCAATAGAGAACAATTTAGGAAATTTCCAATCAAAAAGGAGATGCACGCTATCAGAGGCAGATTTTCCTAGAGATTTTCCCACAGATTTTAACTCAGATTTTGATCCAGGTGTTAAGTGCCTGTTATCTAAAACTTCATGTTATCTGACCCCTCAGTTTGTCCTTTCCCTATAATGAAATCGGAACCCATCCCCTAAGTTTCTGTTAATAAACGTCTTTAACTGAAACGGTGTAGATTTTATGGGCCATGAATGCTACCACCCACCCATCCTTTTATCACACACACACACACACACACACACATATATATATATATATATATATATATATATATATGCATATGCATCTATTTATAACATATACATGTATAAGTATATGTATATATGTATATACATATACCTGTATATGCTATACATACATGCATATGGATATATATATATATATATATAATATATATATATATATATATATATATGTGTGTGTGTGTGTGTGTGTGTGTGTGTGTGTGTTTGTGTGATTGTATTATAGATATATATTTACGAAGACAGACTAAATTCTAAAATATATATTTACCATTTCATAAACGTGTTAATAGCAAATAGAAAAATTCTTAAAACCTCCAAAGTGTTGGTTATAAAAATTGTATGAAATAGAAAGAAATTGAAGGAGCCTCCACTAATTTGCAACTGTTATTTATATATTCAAGAAACGTAAGATGAGGATGTAAATTTATTTTAGCATTCAGTGTTAATCTTCTTCCTCTAGAGACACACAAGGAATTAAAATTAGCTTTGAAAATTTCAAGGAGTTCAACCTTAAATAAGTACTTTCACTAGACTAATGACGAGTAATTTTTCAGGAGCTATTGATAAACCATTATCTATTGGAGAAGCAATCTATGCTGTAAATCAATGAAAAGTTTTCTTTCGAAATTAGAAACTCTTCTAACGCGGGTATTTCCTGCTTTTAATTATAATGTACTTTTATATAGAAATTTATTTCTTTAATTTCAAGTATTTGAAAATAAACATTTAGATTAAAATAAGCATTTTTCCAAAATTTTCGCCAACTAATCTTGCAAGGAATTTAGTTGGGTAAATGGTATAGCAGAAACATTTTACAAAGAAATATTTATTTAATTTATAATTTTATCAAACTAACAATTATTTGAGTATGACGATAATTTAGACATGAAAATCACTATTCAATAAATTAATTATATTAATTCATAATTTATAATAAAGGATAAAACATTAAATTGGACATGTTATATATACTCTGTTGTAGCTTTTAAAATCTGTTTTATTGAAAGTATATAACCTATTAATAACGATGAAAAAAATATTTAATTTTTCATATATGTGTATAAAAATTAAATGTACTATACACTGTTAGACGCTGTAGTGCAAATTATTAGTATTATATGAAGGAGAATATTATATCATAGGCAGACTGAATTGAAAATAACACGATAATTAAAAATCATTTAAAAATTATTTTATAGTAAAAGGTTTATGAAAACATCAGTGGAGGACAATTTAGAGAAAATTATATACCATCTTTACTGCCCATACTCTTGTGTGATACAGGATTTTTTTTCTGTTATCCGTAAAAGTATCAGTATAAAATTGGAACATAATTATCCATTATGATGAACATAGTTATTCTTGTAACTTCCAAACTCAGAAAGGTATATCTGTACAATTCTTGATTTATTAATTATCAGCGTCAAAATGATGTTCAACGAATTGAAAATAATTATTTTATTTTCAAAGTGGGATTCTAGTTCAAAATTCTATGGTTTTTACATGAGAGATTTAGGATGTTTCTACCAATATTTAAAATGTAGAACAGCTTTTCTGAGTTGGAGTTTAAAAGAAATTTTTTTAAACAATAGTATTATTTTAAACAATAATAGGGCTTCAGTAACTTATAAATATATTTCTTTTGTTAGGAAGGTGCTACAAGTATAAACAAATATATCGTTTTCTTCTTGTTAAACAAATCGCTTGTTCTTGTCCTTCTTATTTTAGCTAAAACAATTCTTATCTTGTGATTTCCAATCAAACAAAAACCATTAACGCATTTGTTTTTAATATATTTGATGACTTTTTAAATGAATTTAGCTTATAAAAACTGAAGAATGTCAGCAATAATGTCGTATAATAGCAAGCAAGTAAAGATATCGACAGGATTGATTTCAAAAGTTCCCAGAGTGACTTGTCTGAAGAGGTTAATAAAACAGTGAATTTCCTAAACTTATATACACTACTCAAAACAGTTACAGGGTATTCAGTTTTTGTATGATTTTTGCAACTGGGAAACAGATGACTGATACATATCGACATACATAGTACGCTATATGAGAAAAAATTACGTATTTGGCAGAAAAAATCATTTTGCATTTGGGTACAAAAACATAAAAACAAAAACTATGCATACGAGATCAAACGAATAAAGAAAGTGTGTCCGTGAAAAAAAGTATAGCTATAAGTGGTTTTTTTCCCCCGGATGGGCCGCAACGTTCAACACATTCGAGGCAAGGAGTCAATGAGACAATGAATGATGAGTAGTAGTTTTCTGTTCTTTTCATCGAAAAAAGCTCTTTTCTAATCTTGGTGAGTTTGCGAGGATGGTAAACAGCTAAGAAATCTTCTGCCTAGCCTGTTCGAAACATGTGATATTAGTTTCATGTCTAGATCACATGGGGAACCACACGATTCATCTCATTCCTTTCTTGAAAAAAAAAATCATTCACCAAGTTATCACGATGTTGCTTTCAACTATCGCCCCTTAACATGAAGTCATATTTAATTGCTGTGCAGAAAGGGACAAAAACTGTCTGAGGATCTCATAACTATATTGGCCACCTCTCGGAGTTTCATTTCAAATAATATCGAAATTGGTGAATGGAATACCATGAACAGAGATATAAACCTAGACATTTACTACCCCACTGCAGAATCTAAAACTTTTGTGTACGAATGCAGAATGGGTTCAAATGTCACGTTTATTCAAAATGAGAATATGCTTGTTATTAGAGTGGACAGAAAGGAGGGACTCGTCTGGGAAAAGAATATTGCTTCATTTATTTCTCGTCTAGTTCACATGTTTCATTGTGCCAAAAATACGATTGATCATTAATTTTACAGATATACAATGGGGAGCAGGACAGTGTCAGCAAAAACTGTGGGGTCAGTAGCCAATGTAACTGAAAAATAATAGTTTTCATATTTCAGTGTCTCTGTGTCCTTAAATATCAATTTACATTAATCATTATTGTATGTTTAAGTGTTTCCCATGTCTTAGACGTGCTCATAGAAAATATTAAGAGAAGAATAAAACATTAATTTTTGCTGAGCGTTAAGTATATAATAGTTCTTATAGTAGAAAATTGACATATTTTACGTTTAGAAATATATTAATGCACACTAACTTTTACTGTATGAGAAATAAAAGTAAATAAATTATAAATTTTAAAGGAAGTGCGGAAAATGGCAATGTAGATGAAATATTTCAAACATATTCATAAAATTATAAATATTTCATATCCAAATATGTTTGTAGTTCTTGTTGAAAATTATATCGTGTATTTTCGTAATAATTATACGTATTATAGAATGATGGATACTGAATTCTGTTTTTCTTCTTATTGTTACTTAAATTTCAGAATCCAGTGAGATAAAATATAGATTTTTGAGAAATATTTCAACGTTTAGAAACTTTATTTTCCCTTTCAAAATTGCTTCAATAAAGTATCAGTCAATTTATCAAAAAATTCTAATAACAGGGAAAAATATGTTGATATTTATTCATATCTTGAAAAGGATGTCTAACGCTTTTTAATGTAGAATATTAGGATATAAGCCAATAGTGTACCTCATCTTTATTTTATATTCTCCGAATTTTCTTTCAGCATTTGGAAGTATCTGTAAAAAGAAAAAACATACTTATCGGGTTAAAATCGAGATTCGGTAAAATTGCATAAATGCTATCAATTTACCTTCTGCAAAATTTAAAAATGTTTGCACAGAATAAGATTGGCTTAAGTACGTTTGAATATAGAAAGCAAACATTAAAATATCTACTAGAAAGAACTGCACTCCGCATGTATAACATTGGTTTAAAAATTATTTTGTGGATTGTATTTGTTGACAAAATTATAATTGTATAAGGAAATGTGAAATTATTGTTATTTTTTTCGTTTTTGAAATACATACACACACAGAGACACACACACACACACATATATATATATATATATATATATATATATATATATATATATATATATATATATATATATATATATATATATATATATATATATATATATATATATATATATATATATATATATATATATATATATATATATATATATATATATATATATATATATATATATATATATATATATATATATATATATATATATATATATATATATATATATATATATATATATATATATATATATATATATATATATATATATATATATATATATATATATATATATATATTATATATAATATATATATATATATATATATATATATATATATATATATATATATATATATATATATATATATATATATATATATATATATATATATATATATGTATGTATGTATGTATATATATACTGCTCTCAAGATTTAAGGGATGAAGAGGGTACCCGCAGGGTTCCCTAAGCTAATGATTTAGAGTTTTGTCCAGAGAGATTTATATGAAATTATAAATCTATATATCACTTACAATTATTTCTATTTTACATTATTTTCATTGTTATTAAATACACTAGAACTAAAATACACACATAAAATTATGTCCAGCAGAGTAAGGATGGCACTTAAAACGTTCAAACGTTCAAGGTCTTAACCTAATGATAATCAAACAAATAGAAAACTTCCTTTTTTAATTCATAACGTTAATGTTTTGCCTATATACCTTTATAAGGAAGAATTTTCATTCGCAATTTTGTCAGTGTACATGAACGTTGATTTCTATTACTAGACGTAGAATGATCAACCAAATACTCATAAGTGTATAAGACAGACTGTGAAATAATAATAATGTAAAGATGAAATATGCAGTGTAAATTAAGAAGCTATGAATCATAAAGAAAAATACTTTAATTTTAAATTATTGTTTTGATATTTCAAGTTGACAAGCAATTAACACAATATCGTTTTTCTTTTTTAAGGTATAACCTCTTACATAAAAATCGAATTGATGAAGATATATCTAAACCCTTAATGCACAGTTTATTTTGAAAAAGACCGGAAAAAATCATTTTTTTAATGTGGAAAACATTACTTTATTTTACATTATATTTTAGTAAAATATATATTGAAAAATTAGCGAATCAGAATCTGAATATGAATACACTGTCGGAAAGCGACTCACAAGGCAATAAAATGCTAGAAAATGAAGAAATAACAATTGATTGTATTGAAAAATATCTAAAAAGTCCAGGATTAATTATAAAGCGTCTCCTGATTGTCATTTTAAGAGGTTAAGATAATATCTTGCAAGAAAAATCGGACGGAGAATTTACGAATGCATAAGTATTTACGAGTGAACTAGTTTCATATATTAAAGGTATAAGTATTTATATTGTGAAAGAATATAGATTTTACATGATCGATTCTGTATTATAACTTTTTCTGTATTATAACTATGTTTTTTTAAAAGGCTGGCCAAAAAAATAATTTTTTTAATGTAAAAAACACAATTTAGAACGTTGTCTTCCCAAATAAATTACAAAAATACAAAAATAATCAAAATTTTTATTGCATTTTTGGATTTTGATAACATTGCAGAATATAGTCCAATATTGTAATATTACAAGCACATCGATTTTTTGAACTTTCTTTTCGAATTCACATTTCAGAATAAACATTATTATCAGTAAAAATTCTTATTTATACTTTTAAAACAAAACTAATAACAATACTAGTATTTATAAAATGAATCAAAATTTTCTTTTCTGGGATATATTTCGAAACAAGGTATTGATATAAACAAAGAAGAGATAGGTCGTAAGTGATAGGTAAAAAAAATATATATTTTATACTTGAATAAGTTGTTATAGCTTAGAATTCTATGTAAATGTTACATATCAATAAAACTTTTTTTTCTTTCACATTGTTATTTTCAATTCTCGATTGCATTCGAGTGTGAAAAATTATAGCAATATAAAGTACAACGCCCCTGGAGTTAACTCAAGCGTGCGCGTTAATGCGTTAATATGTATGCAATGTATCTCGCATGATTAACATAAGAACATTTTTGTTAAAAATTGAGTTTTTTTTATATATATTTTTTAATAATATTACGATCCTAGCTACAGGTTTTTAAATATTTAAAATGACAAGTATTTGGGTTATTTCATTCTCAAAATAACTTCTTTAGTGAAGTGCATTCTGGTATTTATACAAATATTTTTAGATTAAATACAAATTTTACTAATCAACATATGTCTTAGTTATTAAATTTTATAGTATGTTAAATTACTTATAAATTTGATTCTTTCTAAATTCGCTTTTATATCCAATATATATTTTCAAATATTGTTGTGACGAAACCACTAATGAATAAATATATTTAAGGTGAAATGTTTGCTACCCAAGTAAGACCTACAATTTAACTTCCATTTATGAAGATTACCCACATCTTAATAAATAGTGCAATTAGAACTGATGAACCCAGCTACCGACAAATTAAGAAAGGAAGTTTTCTATTTGTTTGATTATCATTAGGTTAAAACCTTGAACGTTTGAACGTATTGAGTGCCATCCTTATTCTGGTGGACATAATTTTATGTGTGTATTTTAGTTCTAGTGTATGTAATAACAATGAAAATAATGTAAATTAGAAATAATTGTAAATGATATATAGATTTATAATTTGATACAAATCTCTCTGGACAAAACTCTAAATCATTAGCTTAATTAACCCTGCGCTTACCGTCTTCATCCCTTACATCTTGAGACCAGTATGCATATATATATATATATATATATATATATATATATATATATATATATATATATATATATATATAAATATATATATATATATATATATATATATATATATATATATATATATATTATATATATATATATATATATATATATATATATATATATATATATATATATATATATATATATATATATATATATATATATATATATATATATATATATATATATATATATATATATATATATATATATATATATATATATATATATATATATATATATATATATATATATATATATATATATATATATATATATATATATATATATATATATATATATATATATATATATATATATATATATATATATATATATATATATATATATATATATATATATATATACACATATATACATATATATCATATATATATATATTATGTATATACATATATATATATATATATATATATATATATATATACATATATATCAATATATATGTATATATATATGTATGTACATATATATATATATATCAATATATATGTATATATATATATATACATATATATGCATACATACACACACACACACACACACATATATATATATATATATATATATATATATATATATATATATATATATATATATATATATATATATATATATATATATATATATATATATATATACAAACATATAATGATTTTTTTAATACGACGTCCAGCTGTGTTTTCCAATCTAAGAGAAAGAGATAATATAATGTTTATTAAAATGTGTGGTTAAATATTTTTATTGATATTAGTATCTGCATGTTTTGCAAGGGATTTGTAAAGCAATAATCTTTATGTAGAGTCTCGGGGTATTGCTTAGTGCATTAATAAATAATAAATATACATATGCACATTATATATAAAAAAATGTGCAATGAACATTTTTTTATTTATATCTTTTTTTTATTTATTATATTTATTATTTATATCATTATTTTATTTATTATTTATATCATTTTTTTATTTATTTTATTTGCATCTAATATTTATATTAATTTTTTTCTATTGTCTTAAACATAAAAGATTTTTATTGCAGCCATATTATAACGAATAGTTTTTAATATAATACATATTCAAGAGAATTTGTTTGCAGACATTAAACTAGTTACTTGTACCATATTTATGTAGCTTAACTCAAATCATAAAACGTACATAATAGTTAAAATTTAATTGAGAAGAACTGTGAAGACGTATTTATATAAAATAGATTGGAGGTATGTTTTTTTTATATTCATCTATTAAAATATTAATATTCATTACTGGTTTTATTCTTTTGTCTAATCATAGTTTATGCGTATTGCAATTTTTAATATATGTGCAAATTTTTAGAAAAATTTTATTATTTATGAAAGCATAGAAATAAATTCAAAATTTTGTCTAAAATAGTTTCATGCATAAAATGGTGAATGTCAGTACCTCCAAATTCAAGACAACGTACATTTGCGAATATTATGCATTGGATATTGAATTTTCTGAGAAGAACTTATATAATATGTATTTAAATATAGTCTGAAAGGACGGATATTCGCATCTATTGAATCATGAAATATATTGAGTTAGAAAATGGTGTATAGGGGAAAATATTTACTAAAGCAAGGATGCAATTACGTTTATAATTTAAAATTTTGCATTTATTGCGTTATAGAATAATGGATAAATACATAAACATGAAAATCATTACTTTATAAAATCTTTTAAACTAATTATTCTCAAATGGCTTATATAAAAATTACGAACTACATAATATTTATAAAATTTAAACATTGAATTTTAATTAAACAAAATAATATTTTCAAGATAGTACTATATTGAGAAATATAAATTTATCATTAAGTGGATGGTTGATATTACGGATTTTTATAAATCATTATCTTAGAATTACGTACCGTACTCAAATAATTAGCAAATAAATAAATTAATTTCATTAAATATTTTGAAAATCAGTTTATAAAAATTATCTTAGCGACTTTTTATGTAACAGACTCTGACAGTAACTTACCAAACAATCTTAATGTACATTTAATTATATATTCCCACCTCTTTTAAATTTCTATATTATTTATATTATTATAACTTAAACTAAATTTAGAAAATTCCATAATTTTAATTATAATTCATCTCACTGACGCAAAAATATTTCTAGTAAATGCAATCAATCAACAGAAATAACACAAAAATGTTCGATTACGTTTAAGAATATTAAATCAAAAATTCAGAAAATCCGAAAGAATGATTGAAAATTATCTTTAAGGATAAAAATAAAAAATATTAAAAATTATTTAATTTATTTAAATTTTTGTAAATGAGATTGACTTTATTGATTTACTTAAATTTATGTACGTACAAACTTTCATTACTTTAAGATAATTATTAACAAAAACTCATGGTAAGGATTATTATTTTTTTAAAATTCAAATAATTTTTGTTTCACTTTCAAACAATCAACTTTCTAAATTCATTAAAAATTACGTTAAAATTTAAAAAACTTAAGTTCTCATTTGTGAAATTGAGATTTCATAAATGAGAACACATATTTTAAATTTATTGTAAAAAAAATTAAAAATGAATCAAATAAAATATTTGTTTTTTAAAAAAAACTTTTGTAGGAAATTTTCAAAATTGTAACTAAAAATATACGGTAACTGAATATAATATAAATATAATAATAAATATATTTTTGAATAGTCAGACAACAAAAATGAAATTTGCTAACAAACAGTTATATATTGAAAACATAATTATATACAAATGACGTCACAAAGTTTAGTACAAGAGACATTTTAATTTTGCTGTAAAGGTTATTTTTGAGGTTAATTCTCAGTACTTTTTACATTAATCATTAAAAGTTATGCAATAGTTTTAGAAGTGAGAATTGATTTTTTAATGTATCAATAAGTTTTTGCTCAATAGATATCTAATGAATGAATCTTGTTAAGTATAATGTAGTGGTTGCATAAAGATATTATATTTTATAAGTTAAAAAATGTTAGACTGTTGAATTTTAGGTAACTAACTTGCATTACTAGATTTTAAAGTGTAATTTCAGAAGTGCAAGCTGTGAATTCAGATACTTTTGCAAATATTATTTTTAAATTATTGTTCTTTTTCAAGTTTACTCTCTTCCTAATGCTATTGAAACGTTAGGAATTTGTTATAAAAAACCAGGACCTGATTTTGCTGTAATCACATATGGTTTAATTAGATTGTGAATCTAAAAGTAATTACCCTACAACCTCCAATAGAACTAACACTTTTTCTTTATCTTAGCAGGAAAAATAATAATAGTCAAATATTTCTGATATTTATTGTTAATAATTACTAAGATTAATAACTGTTACAGAAACCAAAAACTTTCCATCCAACTTTATTTAAAAGTTTGACTTAAACACTAGCGGTTACCTTCGTTTTTACATTACAGATCCAATTTGTTTTAAAAATGTATCCTCTAATTCTTCCTCACATATTTAACTATTCTATATAATATACTCAAGTATATTTAACATTATTAATCTTATAAAGATCCAATACAATGCAAAAACCAAAAAACGTTGAAAATGACTTAATGATGACTTAATAATTACCATCAGTACGCATTCAATATAATCACATTTTATCACGTTATATCGACTCAAATTGATATTATCAACAAAACCTACAGTTTCTAGGTACCCGAAGTACCTAGATAAAATCTTCGTTGAATTTATTTACTGTATATTATTAAATTATTTAATTTATGTTAGAATCTGGATATAATTAACATTATTTCCAACTTGTATAAATTGTAAAAATAACATTACTGCATATTTTTTGCATCTAATTCTTTAAATTAGATACGAAAATGTTTGTATCTGTTTAGTCATAATTATATAATTGAACTCTCTGTTTATTTCAGAAGGAAAATAATCCGATTATCAAATTATCTTTTCAGATGTTTTCTGTCTGTTTGGCTTAATAATCTTACATGTAATGAATCTTTCAGTAGAACACATTATACGAATTACGAGTAGTTTATTCCATATTATCTTAATTACTAAAAGAAGGCTTTGTTATTTTAGATTGCATATAATTTTCGTTTCATTTTCATTTCTGCGAAGTGAAAATGAACTTTTTTCCCCATTGAACTGTTTACTGTTGTTGTTACGCATTTTATTCTATTTTCTAAAGCTACTTTATTGTTTGTAATATCATTTATAAACCTAATTTTGCATTACATTAACTTGTCTTCAGGCTATTATATCTTAAAAATTTTTATATCAATGCGCAGACATTTCAGCTCATTTTGATATTGTCACGTTTTTTCATATTTGAAATGGTAGAAAAGTTACTGCAGAATAAATTAGTTTTATCCTGTATTAGGTTCATACATTATTAAAATTAAAAAACTTTTTTCCTTTTATTTTTGATAATTTTTCGTTATCATGATATTTTAAAAACTATTATTTATAGTTGATAGAAACTTCGTGATATGAAGTGATTAGTCAGTTTTATTACCACTTATACGAGTGAATCATATAATTTAGCTATTATAATCATATGTTTAATTTTCTACTTCGGTTTATAAAAGTTCAAATTTCAATTTAACTACTGTTCTCAAATTTTAATAAATTTTCTTTTTTAAAATAAAATGTTGAGTCTCTTTCCTATTATTTTTGCTCTACAATGTTTTAAATAATAATTCACGCTGGCAATGCTGTATATAATGGTACAGAATTATATAAACCCAAGCGAATGTCCACTGAAATATAACTTAGTGAAGCATATGGGCTTAAAAGAAATCAATGTCTGGTCACTCTTCTGATCTATCTATTCTCTAAAATTATTTAATATTTTGCAACCCATCTTTCCTAAACTTCCCCTCAACTCTAACTAAAACATAATGTATTGTTACGAATTTCGCAAGTTGGCATGTATTTTTGCCGTATACTGTGTATTATAATGGGTAAATCATGTATTTGGCGAGATATTGGCTCGTAGGCGATGTTTTTGGAGACTAATTTTAGGAGCCAAGTTTGGCGATTTATGGCCAAATTTGGCGACTTGGTGACTTTCTTGGCGACCGTTTGTATCTAGTACTTTCTAGAATATTCCAGTTTCTCCCGAGGATATAAATACCGGGGGCCGATCCTGATTGAGGTTCAGTTAGCTGAGAAATTTGTAGAGTTAACGACCTACGTTGTTTGGAGATAAGAGTTATCGACTGTGCTAGCCAGTTCTCGCGGTGTTGGATGCTGTATTCGTGTTTTCCCTGCATTACAAATAAAGTGCTGTTATTTTTGCTTTCTTAATTCAAAGTCTACTTAATCCACGAACGCTACGCTACATACATTGGTAACAGTATTAAAAGTTTAGTTAGTTCTTACTAGAATTTGCCAGGAGTATTGACGTTTTTGTTCTGGTTTGACTTTGAAAAACTCCGACTAGCAAACTTGATTTACAAAACCTAAATCAGGGTAACTTCTAAAAAGAGTGGATGGTGCGTCTTTGACAGTCTAGGTGAGAAAAAGTATAAGGTGTCTTAATCGGATGAAAAGTTACTAATGAATCTGATACTCACTTATATACGATAACCACGATTATACTACCATGTTTTAAACATTTATATTTTCTAAACCATTACAAATGTTATAATAAATGAAACCCAAAATAAAAGAAAATTATACAAAGTTTTATTTTTAGTTAGAAATGTTCAATGTGTGAAGCTTTTGTTACACGAGAAACCTTTAATCTGTATACAAGTTTATTGACCACAATTTGTAGCATCACACTTATAATTCATATATGCGTTCTTGCAATGTTTTCAACATGAGTGTCAGATAAATAGTGACTTTGGAATAAAAGAAAAGTACTAATTCTCAGAGGTATTATTAGTTAATATGATTAAGAGTAATAACCGTCGCACACATGATTAATCCATCAGTGTGGAAGAAACTCGTTTAAGTTACCCATTGGACTCCCTAAAGATGGGCTGGTGTTCCATTGTATTGAAACTCGTGCTATTCTCTCGCAGTTACATATCCCACATAGCAAGACTTTCAGATAATTGCTGCTCTTTTTTTAATTTTTTAGCATAAAAAACATGTTCTTTTGGTAAATCTCTTTAAATTAACAATTTTATATCACAAATCCTCATGTTAACATTATTGCGCTTGACGTGTTCTATGTTGCTTCGGGTGAAAGAGTCAAGTTGTTAAATATTTAATTTCAAAATTCTAAATCAAAGTCAGATAGATGAAGTTTTCTTTTTCTGTTAAATACAAATAAAACAGGTTAAAGTTTAACATTTTTCTTAAAAATTTACAGTATTTCTTCAAAAATTACAGTAGTTTTTCAAAAATTTCAATTTTAAACACGGCTGCTGTTGTAGATTTTAGTGGACTTTAAACAAATCCAAAAAACAAATTAATGCAAAACGTTCCTCATCCGTTCTTTTTCTCTGCTGTCCACTGTGGAAAAACAAAGGTGAATGCTATGAAGGAAAAGAGTAAAATGTCGACTGTTCCTTGACACGTACTTGTAATTGACGGTGGGGGATATTTAACAGTTCGCGTCTACATTCTCTTTTATATCAATTCCTAAAAATGTCTTTCAATGATTTGGATACCAATTCCATGTGTTCCATCTAGTTTTTAATACGTTTCAGATCAGAGTTAAATGTTTTTGGCTTAAAGTAGTTATCTATCTTAGGTAACTTTTTCTCACCTGAAATAACTAAGTGGATTAATTTATTTGGCAATACAAATCAACATTGTACTAATAGTATTGACATTTGTGTACATCTTGAGAAGGATTACTTTGCCTTCATTAGTGTCCTTTACAGATCCACGATCTCAATACAGTTTTTCTCACAAAGGGAACTGCCCAACTATTGCAAAACTCCAACTATTATCAGACATGTGACACATATGTGTTGATGAAATGTCTTTGAGAGAGAATGTGTAGGAAATTCTATGTGTGTTACCATCTTTATTTATTTTCAAGCTACTAAAGGGTCTAGTTTTCAATCTAGTTATGATATTGGTGGTTTCTCTAATTTCATTAATCTCACATCTGATGTTTATCTCAATGAGTTTTCTTTAAGTTTATAATATTTGCTTACAGTTCTTATTAATTCCTTTTCTTGCATCTTTTGGATTTTCTTCAGTTGCCTTATTTTTACCAATTCACACGTAACCAGATGTCCATTATAAAATGATTATCCTTCCAATATGGTTAATTGTTTTCAGGCATGCTTAAATGAACGTCCATATAGTATTGCATTTAGAGCAGCTCAGCAGAATATAACTCCTCTTGTTTTATTTATGTCATTTAAATGATTTATTCTCTCAAAACGAAGTCTAGCTAGTTATTCTTATTTTTACAATTTAAATTTTACTTTATACACTTCAAATATATTTTCGTTTTTAAAAATGATTTAAAAACAAGCAATTGTGTTCTTACAATTAGACTTCTTTATTTAAAAATAGATTTTTTCATCAGTTTGATGCCTTTTATAAATATTTATCTTAAGAACTTTTTCTATACTGACTAAACAAATTTGTAATAAAAAATACTTGTTTATTCCGCTTATGAAAGAAAAAGCTTTTAAATTTTCTTTGTAATACATAAGATAAAATTTTTCCGTTTTAGATGATAAGAAAATGTCTTAAATAATTGGTATAAAATATCAAATTTTATCAAAAAAATATATGAGTTTTTTTTTTATTTTTGCTGGCTTATAGTCAATATAATTTAGCGAAATAATATCTCAAACTGGGAAATAAACAAGTAATATGTTATTATACAGTGTTTCAATTTAAAACAAAATTAACATTTTTCACCCAATTGTATTGCATATTAAAATAAAATGAACAAAACCAGATCAAAATTCAAAGCCTCTAAAAATCGATAGATAATTTTACTTGCTAATTGGAATTATTGAAACTAAGAAAATACAAAAAAAAATTAGAACAATTTATTCTCATATTTTTTGATTAGGGCTTTACGTAAGCTTCTGTTACTCAAAATCGTTTTCCTTAGATAGTTTTATTGGATAAACAACTATTGTTATTACAATGTAATTAACTTTTCAAATCAAGAGTGTCAAAATTGTACGGAAAATCATTCGCAAAAAGTTATGATTAAAGGAAATGGTGAAGATAATAAATGAACCATCTTCTATTACTTAAAAAGATTTTAAATATTAAAGATAGACGAAAAGACGAAAGTATAAATCAACATTGTTTTTTGAAGATTTCTTAAGTAGAGCTATGCTACAAACATAATAATTTTATAAAATAAAGTAGTATTTCAGAAAGATTTCTTTGCATAAGAAAAAAATAAAAGGGATCTGTCATTTAAAGTATCACATAATTAAAAATAACATAGAAAATGTACCCCATTAAAAAATACATTTACTCTCAAGATAACTTTTGAAGAGTTATATTAAAAACTAAATTTTTTTTATCAATACCACGTGCCCTTGTAAAACAAAAGGTCTTATGTACTCCATGGAAACTATTTTGAAACTTAGGTTTATATATAAATGACATATTTGTTGCTGTGATTTCCTTCTATCTAAAACTATAGTTCTTGACAATAGCTCTACGACGAACGTTCCGTGAAAGTAAACTTTTTCTTAGTACTGGAATGTCAATTTTAACCCATTTCCCTGGGACCGTTTTCTTCTAAAGTCCGTTTAGTGTTCTTGGATGCCGTTTTAAAAGACTCGTTTTTAAACCTAAAGCACAAAAGACCACTAGAAAAGCTTCAAGGTATTTAACAGGCACGTCTTTAAATGATATACACTTTATTCCTATTTCTAATTCTTTCTTTGCTAAATAAGTTGTAGATGATTTAGAAGTGTGACTAGAAGTTCTGTAGCTCAACTTTGCTAATATGAATTTCTCATATTAGGCTGTGATTCTTATTTTAAAACTGGTTCTAAAACAATTTGCTGATAGCAAAGTTAATTTATTTTGTCTTAACTTGAAATTCTTTTCATTTTTAATTTGCCGTTGTAGGACAACTATCATGACTGTAACTACCATGAATTGGTTTCAGGACTGTACACTGACAAATTAATTTTTTTCAGCCATTCCTATCAGTTAAGCAAAAGAAAATAGATCTTTTTTGGACTACAGTTATTCAAATATGCATGTAACACATTGAAATTTCCATTTTTGAGAGGTAGGTGAATTTTCTACAATTTGTTTTTTTGAGCAATATGATTTAATAAAAGCTGATGAGCCTTACGTTTGAATATCTTTTTCTAACTTCAATTTTTATGAATTGTTTTACAGGAAGTACCTGAAGACCAAGTTTTGATTACCCACTTTCGATGCAATGGATCTTTGGCTTTGGGATTTTCTTTTACTATTTTGACTTCACTATTTTGATATTTATCTGTGTTCAAAGAATTTAATGAAGAATTTTGCAGTCATGCTTCAATTTTTACTATTTGATATACATGTTTTTCTTCATATTGAATATGGTATAAATGTCTTTTATTGAAATTCAATAACCTAAATTTTTACACCGCTTTTATAATTTTTTGATACGAATATTTCTTCTCGGAAAGTATACTTACGTAACCTTCGAGTCATCTATTAATTTCTATAGTTATTTCCAAAATAAATATTTTATTTTACATTTGAATCAAAATATGAGATTAGAAGACTATTGTTTTGAAGTTACCAAATTTTATTTTAAATTGCGAATGATAAAATAAATTACAAAATTGTTTCCACAGAGTGCAAATAATCTTTTATTATATCCAGTTAAGTGTCTTTTTAGCCAGACAGACATATCTAGGTTTCTAAAGGTATAAGGATGCCATAGTTTAGTGTTATTAAATTTACAATGTTTTATCAAATTGAAATACAATATTTATTTTATTCTATGAACTAAAAATTTTACAGGTATCTACAATTTTAAAAAAGTAAAAACTGTCATAGAAACAGAAATGAAAAATTGAAAAGAAAAAGCATTTATTATGGTGTAAATAAAAATACATTGCTTACAATAATATAATCGATACTCACAGAAAATAAATAATTAGATCTTATTTGAAACAAAATATTACTTTCTAATTTATGAATTCAAAAAAATTATTTTGCAAGTAAGGATTTGTATTATTTTCTAGTGATTAACGTTTTATGTTTTTTTTAAAAATATATTGCTTTATATAATAAAAACAAAATAACAACATTTATATGTTTGAAACATAGGGAACATTAACATAGGCCTTCTTTGACATAGGCATTAACATAACCTTCTTTGTGCGTGGGCTGTATTAAATTTACTGTGTGAAATAGATTCATGACAAGTTCCATAATAAATCAAAACATTGTTAAGCCCTAAAATCCTTTATTTACTAATTGCAATTTATTATTGAACACTGCACAAGTTTGTTATATTGCAGACAAAATATTTTGATTTTATTGTTTTTTTAAGACTAACCTCAGACATGAACTGTATAGTACAACTCAGTAATGATGCAGTTATCAATTGGTAATTTTAATGTAATTTTAGCGTCTATGTACAAACACTACTACGTTAAAATTTCGCTTAAACGACAATATTTACTACTAGATACATGCACACACACACAAATAATTATATATATATATATAATGTATTTATTCTAGTGTATTTCACAGTTTTAACAGACCACCACCAAACATAGAAGCGTTTGGCTAGAATTCTTACTATAATAAAGAAGCTACAATTAGGGAGGGTTCATACAGCGACCCTTTCTCAAGACACTTTTCCCAATCCTTATGCGTTAAGTGCTTTTATAATGAGTTATTAAGTATTCATGAGCTTGAATTAAAAAAAGCGTGCTATGTTTTCTGCTCTCAAACCCTTTAATTATTAATTTTACTCTTCCAAAGATAATGCATATATATATATATATATATATATATATATATATATATATATATATATATATATATATATATATATATATATATATATATATATATATATATATATATATATATATATATATATACATATATATATATATATATATATATATATATATATATATATATATATATATATATATATATATATACATATATATGTATACATATACATATATACATACATATATATATATATATATGTATATATATATGTATATATATATATATATATGTATATATATATATGTATATATATATATATATATATATATATATATATATATATATATATATATATATATATATATATATATATATATATATATATATATATATATATATATATATATATATATATATATATATATATATATATATATATATATATAAATATAAATATAAGATAAAAAAGTTGTTTGTCCCGCTCTTGATGCATGAAAAGTAAAACGAAAAGCAAAGCTTAAAATTCTGTACCGAAATTATTGAAAAATCCAGAAGCTATCTGAACAATCAAAAGAAAATTAGTAGTAAAGTTTTAATTTAACGTTTAATTAATCTAAATTTTTTATAATGTTCCGTTTTATACTCAATTTTTTCTTACTTCTACTACTACAAAGAGACAAATTAAAATGGCTGATAAGTTGGAATTATTGAGACTAAGAAATATAATCAATGACGATATTTAGAAATGAATCAGTTCTACATTTAAATAACAGTATACTAATTAAATCTTTCTGAAGGATTTATTCAATGCATCCCTTAAATAATTTGATAATTAAAAACATGACTTTAAACACAAATTATAATTTTTTAATTAATTAATCTGCTTATAGGTAATTTTAGGTGTTGTTCATAAATGAAGCCCTTCTTTTTTTGCAAACAAATTATTTTGCAATTATTTTAAAATAAATTCATAAAATAATCTTTTGAACCCTTTTAAAATTAATAATTGTTCACTTCAAACTTCTAAACATATTTTATGTGCAAAATGGAAGGATTTTCTAAAGTTAAAATCACATTTTTTTCATTTACAGATCATTAAAATATTTCAAAGATCATTAAAATCGTCCTTTCTTGGAAAACTTCTCCTTATTATCTAAAAAAAATACAGATAATGAACTATTAATATTTATAAATACATCTCTGTTTATTATTCAATTACATATTAGTTTTAAAAGCAAATGCGCGTTAAAATTTAATGATATCTTACGTTTTAACGTTTGTTCGAGATTAAAAATGCCCAATTAAATTGTCTAAAAACGTATAAGGTACCATAAAATATCAAATTGAAGTAATTTGCTTTTACTTTATTTTCTTTCAAAACACTCAAACTAATGCTGATTTTTTTGTAATTGTGCACTTGATTGCTGAAATATTAAAGTATTTTCGCTTCATATCTATTTAAAACAAATGACATTATTTTCTACGTAAATAATAACTTTGTAGTACAATTTGCATTTCTTTTGATTTGAAATAATTGCTTAATTATAGCTTTATATTTGTAAATAATGTACTCTCTTAAGGAGCAATAAATAGAATCTACTCAAGAAAAATGAATGATTTTGTTAATTTATCTATGAAAGATTTTATCAAAGATTGTGATTTAAAAATTTTGTGGACATGCGTTTTCTGGTGTAACAATCGTAAATAAAATCTACTTGATAAAATGTAAAAAAGAAATGGAGGAAATTAAAATGTAATAATTAAATTTAATTTAAGCTTTAACTAGATTTTAAAAGGAATAACTCCTGTCCAAGCACTTAAAGACAAATTCGGCCGGTTTGGGCCGGAGGTATGAAAAATATACGTGTGACTTTTTAGTAAATCCATGTATGAGATCAATGTTTTCTTTGTATAACCAATACACTGATGTTGAAAGGGATGATGCCTGGTAAAGTTGTTATGATATTTTTTTTAATTTTAAAGTATAGATCTAGAGTGGTGCAAAATTACTGAGATCATTTTATGTATGAAAAAAAGAACAAAATGATGAATGTAAAAGTTTGTTGTTTTCCAGGATAGATAATTAAAATGTTTTACACAAACAGAAACTAAAACATAAAAAAATCCTTATGATTGTATTTTTATCAGGTTAAATATCCAGCAGTTGTTCGATTTTTATGATTGTTTTGGAGAATTTGGGTCTCTAACGATTTCAATGATTTGTCGTTTCACTCCATTGCTATCCGGAACTTACTTTGAGTACCCTCATTCCTTAAGATACCTACCTTTAAAAGAAAAAGTCAAAGGGTATAATGTCCAGGTATCTTGATGCTCGTGGTATCACCTTCCCCAAATGATCACCCCAAATGATCTGACAATCAAGAGAGGTTTTGACCAGATCCCTTTAAACTATGGAACCTTAGTGTGGTAAAGCGTCATCTCGCTGAAAGATAACTCGAGTTGATGTAATTAATTGGGAATAATCAAATCATATTCAGATATGTAGCTCTTGTCACTTTCCTTTCGATGAGGTATAAATGATCCAAAAATTAGATTTACAGCGAATGTTCATCAATCCTTTACTATGACTCAGTATTTACTTTAGTGTACTTTTCCTCCTGCAACATGAGAAGTTTGAGTTGCTAAATACTGACAATTAGGACTTATCCCAAAATAAGGAAAGTTACTTCATCGAAAAAAAAACATGTTTTTAAGTATTGTACTATGGAACCTTAGTATGGTGAAGCGTCATCTCGTTTAAAGATAACTGGAGTTGATAGCATTAATTGAGAATAATCAAAACATATTCATATATGTAGCTCTTGTCACTTTCCTTTCGATGAAGAATAAATGGTCCAAAAATTATATATACAGACAATGCGCAAAAATCATTTAATATCACTCATTATTACTTTAGTACACATTTTCTCCTACACCATGAGAACATTAAGTTCCTAAAACTGACAATTATGACGTAACCAAAAACATGGAAAGTTGCTTCACAGAAAAGAAAAGATGTTTCTAAGTGTGATCTAAATTTTATGTTTAAATTTTTAAGGATGTAAAACTATTTTAAACAGTCGTTCTAAGAAACAATAAAAATGTATATAGCTCATTTTTTTTCAAAAATGAAATGCATTTAACAATTTAGACAAGTTTGTTTTGCAATATCTTATGAATGATTTTTCAAGTGTTGTAATCATCTTAGATTCTACAGGTTCTATTCCGACTTGATTTTTCATAATATTTTTCACTATTAAATCTGTAATTATTCTTTTACTTTTTCAAATATTTCAATGATTTTTTCTATTTTGAAATGGAAGAGTGTTTACATATTGTATCCTTGTCCTGTACGATGTTTTTTCATTTTACACCTAAAAAATCATCTGAATGATTTTTCAGGTGTTGTTAACCATTTTAGGTTCTACAGGTGCTGTTTCGACTTGATTTAAATGTGTAATCTTGACTTTTTCAACTGTTTTTAATAACTTCTGTTTTGAAAGAGTAGAGTATTTATTTACATAGTGTATCTTTGTTCTAAACCAAACTATAATAATAGATCCACACAAAACTTTTCAAAGACTACCATAAGTCCTTCTATCATAAACTAAATTTTACGGGAAAATTGTCTATTTATGCTTCAAATCTTAAAATTCATAATCCGGTTAAAACCAGATCATTAAATAAAACTAAATGTGTACATGTAATCAGCAGTTAGTATTACTAAGTCATTAACTGAGTATTTAGTTTCATAAATTTTCATTTTAAGTATTCGGGGCATTTGAAGTTGTCACGATAAAAATTCCTAAGTACTTTATTTCAGTAATCTATATTATAAATTAGTATTGTAACCTTTAAAATTTTACTCTATTAATAAATTTATTATTCCGTTTTATTTATCAATGGAAGGTATTGAAACACTACATTTAAAATAAACAAAAAAAATAATATTTTGCGAAGATGATAGTTTATTGTGACATAAACAAATTATAAATTTAATTCAAATTGATACTTTAAATCCTGAAAAATTATACAATGGACAATCCAGAGTAATTAATGATTTTGTATTCGAACAGTCAGCAGTTAATTTTCTAAACTATAAAGTAAAAATGAATTTCATCAATTTTTATTTTACTTTTTCAATACATTTAAAATCGTCCAGATAAAAATTCTCACAAATCCCATTTATTTCAGTGATCTATAACTTGAAAGAGGAAATGTAATCAATTAGA
>CM063508.1:150580220-150582720 GCA_032207245.1 Pardosa pseudoannulata
ATTTATTTTCAGCTTTCGATCCTTTTACCTCAATTTTAGCAATAAATTAGATTTACTTGTAAACCAGTATAGAGCAATGAATGTTATTATCATCTAAAAAGATCTGAAGATCTGTTATGAGTATTATTGAAAAAAAATGCTAGTAACCATTTTCTGATCGATTAGAATGTATTATCTCTTTAGAATGTAGACAGTTGGTACTCTCTCTTGGCTGGAATAGTATTATCACACAATAAACAAGAAAGTTTTTCATATTATATTCCTTTCAGTAAGGAAAATTTACCTTCATGGAGACTTCTTCCCAGACACTAAAAGTTTCCTGGTGAATGAAACTAAACTAAACCTGTAGTACAACCTTTTGTTGAAACCAGGCTTGAATTCATTTTTATATACTCTAAATGTTTGTATTATATTACTGTGAATAGCAAACAAATATTAATAGTATAGACAATATTTCATATAGTATCTTCGATAACCAGCTCATACAAAACTATTATACTTTTAAAATTTGAACCTTCTGCGAATGTGATATATTATATAAATTTTCAATGAGTTTTAATTTTAGATATTATGTTGAGGCAAGATTTAAAATAAATGTACGCAAATTCTAGAATTTATTTCTTGTAAATTAAACTCACCATTTAAAGCTTTTAAAACTTTATTAAAATATTAGGTTAATGAAATGAGTAATAAGTGCTAAGGGGTAATTAATGTTCTATTATAATGACACAACACTTTATGCAAATTATTTACTAATTGTAGTGAATCAAAGCCATTGGAGAGATTAATTACATAATTATTAACCTTAATTTTAAATGTTTGTTTATATTTGAATTAATTTTAGTTACAGTTAATTATATCCGTAATACCTCATTTCCTTACACATCTCACTTTGTTAGGGTATTAACCAGTGTATTCTGTATATCAGCAAATTTTACTATTATGCAGGTATTTATATAGTATATTCAAGTGAACATTTCTGTTACTCGGTATTTAAATATTTCTTATTTCTGTTTGTAAAAATTGGAATAGTTATAAATAATGAAATTTGTATATTTATGCTGTCGGAACTCTGTTTAACGAAATCGGTAAGTCCATAAAGATATATATATATATATATATATATATATATATATATATATATATATATATATATATATATATATATATATATATATATATATATATATATATGTATATATATATATTGATCAGTGGTAACTACTTCTACTAAAATGAACATCATATGGTATGAAGTGAAATAAAATAGATCTCAATATAAACTTTTAATCATTTTTGTACAGAAAATATACTTTATCATAGATTGTATCTTGGTTCTACTTGAATTTTACTTCTAAAATACAAAGAACTATAATATTAGTTAATATAGAAATTATTATAAAATGATATCACACACTAAAAACCTATCGTATCAAAATATTTTTCATTGCAATGAAATTGTAATGAACTTGAAATAAAGATTCAATCAAACCTGATATATGTTCGATCAAAACCAGTTTCTCTTATAATGTGATCTGCATAAGAGGTTTTTTGTTGTTATGAGCATGAGAATGCACATTACGTAAAAATAATGTGCATGTTTAACGCAAGATAATATTTAAGAAACACTTGTTATATATGTTATATAAACAACTGTCCTACTAAACTTCAGCATACATCTCTGAGATTTCTCCACCTACAATAAAAATGTCATGTGTTATTTTTTAAAGTCTACTTTAATTTATTCTATAATAGGAATGTGTTTTGAAAGCGTGCACATTTTATTCAAATCATTTATTAATACAATAAAGCATAAAAGCGTGAAAGTTCTTTAAATTCATCTACAATAGTTGTAAGATAAAATAGTTATAATTAAAGTTTTAATTGGAAAAATAGCAAAATTTAAAATAAAGAAACATCTTTTCTCTAATCTTTTCATAAAACTAAAAGAATAAATATGAATTGCATAAACCCCCCTGTTTATACCAGTGTTACTACTTTTGAAAGATGTACATGATTTTACGTTAAAATTATGTGCATGTTTAAGGTAAAATAATATTCTCTACGAAATACTTTTAAAGGTTCCCATCGAAAAATATTTTTTCATCTGCAACACATGCCATCTTTTTTCTTCAAGGAACTATTTCTAAAATGAACTGCAGATTACATCCCTCATTCACCGGCCCACACCATCTGTCTCTTATTGTTTTAAATCTTTAGCTGCCTTATAGCTTCTCGAGTCTTTTCCCTCCCAAGAAAATCACCCTCCGAGACAGCTGGCTTTTGAATTGACTGGCTTCGTTTCCGCGTGGCTGTCGCAAGTATGCTTTAGACTAAATGGCTTCACTGACACTTTTCACCAGGTGGTGCAAAAGTGTAAAATTCTTGCCACTGTATGGCTTCTGGGAGCTGATTTATTTTCATTTGCAAAAGCCTTGAATTTGAAAAGATTGTGAGTGACACCCGGAAAAAATGTTATTTCAAATATTATTTAGTTCTT
>CM063508.1:150590220-150622720 GCA_032207245.1 Pardosa pseudoannulata
GAAAATAACAAACAAAATATTCAAAAATAAAAAATAGTCTTTGTAAAGAAAATGTTTTTAAAATAATTCATAACCAAAACTGTAGTCTTTAGGAATAGACCCAGTCTCATTAGCCCTCACACAGCAAAACTACTGTAAATCTCCTCTTTTACCAAAAAATATAAAGAAGACATAAAAGGAATATTACTGGATGCAGACAGCTGTTTCGCAGCCTTGAGGGAGCTGCTTTTTCACTGTAAATGAACTCAGAGGCAAAGTATATTAAGTATAGGTAAGAGGGAAAGTATATTAAGACTATTTGAATATTATTTATGTTGCCTCAGAATTTATTGCTAATTATAGAAATTTCAATGTATTATTTGAGCGAAATATATAAATTTGTTATTTTAACCATATTTCAGGTATTGTGTTTCCTTATTACAATATCATTTACAACTCATTATTCAAAGCTTTAACAAAAAGATGTTAAGGATATATGTTACTTGAAAATAATTTTTCCCTTTTGTTTAAAACGTTGATTTTGAAGAAAGTGTACAGATCTTAAGTAAGGTTTTTATTTCTAGGAATATATATATATATATATATATATATATATATATATATATATATATATATATATATATATGTATGTATGTATATATACATGTATATATGTGTATATATATATATATGTATATATATATATGTATATATATATGTATATATATATATATATATATATATATATATATATATATATATATATATATATATATATATATATATATATATATATATATATATATATATACATATATATGTATATATATATATATATATATATATATATATATATATATATATATATATATATATATATATATATATATATATATATATATATATATATATATATATATATATATATATATATATATATATATATATATATATATATATATATATATATATATATATATATATATATATATATATATATATATATATATATATATATATATATATATATATATATATATATATATATATATATATATATATATATATATATATATATATATATAAATAATGGTAAGGGGAAATCCTCTTTTATTATCTGCTTGAACATTAGACCCAACGCATAAGAGTTTAATTCATTTCTCGAAGGTGACCGTAATTCAAACTACCTTTATGTGACATCAATTCAAAATCATTTATAACTTAAGGCAAAAGAATTGTAACAGGCGCAGGAATCCCCATAGTAACTGCTTGTCTTAAACATGTTTCGATATGTATTTACTTTGAGCTATTTGCCGTTCTAAGATATCGTTATTCTGTTATGGATAGTTAGAATTTGATAAAGATGCTTTGATCGTTCAAGTTATATCTTCATGATAGTGTCAATATTGATCTCCCTTTGTGTATACCCACGATAACTGAAGACAACATATTGTAAAGCATCTGTAGAAGATTTCCTTAGAATGAGTGTTTGCTACTCTATGGATAACGTATCATTATAAATCTCGAGTGAGAAGAATACAGTGTACACAGGTATAGTTTTAAAGAAGAGCATCTACTCGTATATTTCTATCTTCCATTTGAGGTAAAATGAAGCGTTTCTTCATTAATGAAAACAAATAACGATTAATAGTATAATATAGTTTAATCCCCTAGTTCACATATAAGAAAAAAAGATAGAAAAATCACAAGTCTGTATTTAAAATATGGTTATAATTAAGGCATCTTATACCTCTCAAAAGACACATTCTTAAGGCATTAGTGTATATAGGTAAATATATTGAGTATTTAAATTCTTCAAAACGACACAGAAATATATATGAAAACTTCAATACAGATGAAATCGTGAAATAATCCGTCTTAATTAATTATAATAAAAATTCTAGTACAATTAACACACGGAAATTTTAAAACAGATATATATGAAGAATTGACTTTCACAATATAACTTATTTAGAATAGGGAAAAATAGATATTAGCATACATCTTAAAGTAAATCAGTCTCAAAACTACATTTTAATAGTATGAATACAAATTTATTTACACAGATAAAATAGGTTTATCTTATGTTTAAAAAATAGGTTACGTTTTCCAATGTGATAAATCGTGATATTAAATATAAATTATGTACTTTTACAATCATTTGAGAGGGATAACTTAATAATATTATAAAAGCAGAAATATTTTTGTGGCCGATGTACAGAAAATTTGCATTTATTTTAGAATTAGCTTTGGAATATGGTTTCAAAGAATGCAAGTCGCCAACACTAATTTAGATAAGATATTTTGAGGCGAGATATATTTTATGTGTAATAATTTTGATATATATATATATATATATATATATATATATATATATATATATATATATATATATATATATATATATATGTATATATTGCTCTAATCAAAGGTTACTCTCTCTAAGCAATTAATAGTTGCCTCAGCATTTTCCCACGACACTAAACCACGCACGGTATTTGGTCGTCTTTCGTAGAAGGTTGGCATTAGAGAGAGCATTCTGCCACCATCCAGTTCATATGCCTCTGTATTTTGGGATATCCTGATTAGATGGAATAAAAGTTAAGTTCGGCCACGACGATTGATGTATTTCTTTCGAACAGTTGTTTAGCTGGACTCTTTGCAGCCCAGCATGCCCAGGCTGAGGAAAATAATAGGGGCAATTTCAAAAGAAGATTTCAAGTGTAAATTTAGGGGCAGTTTCTCTTCTGTGATTACATATATATATATATATATATATATATATATATATATATATATATATATATATATATATATATATATGCACACACCATTTTTATGTGTTGACTGTTCCAGATTCAAATGTCAATTTAACAGGTGCAATCTACTTATACAAACAAATTCCATATAGAAAATAATTAAGTAATTCCAATTTCAGGAGTACTGGTATGAAAAATCGGTTATTGCCGTCTGCCT
The DNA here is from genome assembly GCA_032207245.1 of Pardosa pseudoannulata. Lineage (NCBI taxonomy): Eukaryota > Metazoa > Arthropoda > Arachnida > Araneae > Lycosidae > Pardosa > Pardosa pseudoannulata. The sequence continues at coordinate 150,593,176 of CM063508.1, forward strand.
TTTGGCAAACATTATTTGGAATTCAATTTTTTTTGAAGGTCTAGGAAGTAGCAGAATCGTAAAAAATTTGACTTGAAAATAATATCACTTTATATTATATACATTTATACACATCACACATGTTCTATTTATTCCTGCAATTAAAACATCACCTGCTGACAAAAAATAATTGATATTTTTATTGCACTCTATCGTGAAATTGTGAAATAAATTGTAACTTTTACATGAAATATTATTTTTTGTCCACTAATTTAACCAGATTTTTGGACAGGAATATAAAAATTTTAGAACTCTCACATCATGATACAGTTTAAATTTTAAGTGTGGATTATTTTTTTTCTTCATACATTTAAATGATACTATCAAAATCAGCAAGGTAAAAATCTCAATTGGACGATTTGATAACTTTTTAAAATATTTTACATGCTTTCATCTAAGCAATCTTTTAATATCATGTTACCTCCAGTATAACATTAAATAAAAACCATGTTCCTTTTAACAAAAATAAAAGAAGTAAATATTAATTTATATTTTATTTGCTGCTAAAGACAGGGTTTTTAATGTTTTTTGCAAATAGGCTTTGATCAATTTCGGATATATTAAATGAGTAATTACTCATGTATAGGAAGAAAAAAAGTTTCATGTTTAAATTTGATAAACAGATTTTTATAGTCTTTTTCTCTCCCTCTTACGAGACACAAAAGAAACCATAAATCAAGTGGATTGTTTACCATAAATGCTTAACACGTCAGGAATAATAATCGTGACTTATTTCAGACCATTAATCAAGTCTTGTAAAACCATGTTAGGTAAAATTCTCACCTTTTATAAAAACTGTAGCTCAGAGAGTAATAAATAAAACCGTGAATTAAAAATAACATACTTTATGCATGTAGGAAGTTAACACTTTTGCTTAAACAACTATGACTAAACTTGTTACCGATAATGAGAATTTTATTTTCCCTCTTCAGTTACTTATGAATAAATTACTGTGATTTAGTCCTTTATAATCTCCAGTTTCAGTTAAATATTCAGGAATATATTCTATGCAAAAATTAACAACTTTGTTGCTAGAATTTGAATTTTGGAATGAGAAAACTTCTTAATGCTTTCATTTGAAGAACATTTTAAAAATATTCTGGAATTATGAATTTTTCTTCTCAAATTCTAGAACAATCATACAGATCTTAGGTCATAATATAATTTGCATTAGATTAAGATAAATTTTAACTACTTCAGTGCATAAATATCAATTTTATTTAGCAAATCTGCCGTAGTTATATCTGAAGTAGAATTTACATTTAATAATTTTTTGTGACTGATGGAAGAATTATAGGAAATAAAACAGTTTTCAAATTGAAGATTTGTTTCTTCTTTTTGGATCATTATTATTAGGTTGATAAAAATTTAACACCAGTGATTGACAGCGAAACAAAATCTACTTTTTATCCGTGTTCATATATAAAGCTTAATTATTCTTTGAAATAGGGCTGTTGCATAAAAGTTCTTTCTATGTTATATTAAGATTCTTCACTCAGAATCAAATTTTGAGAATTTTTCCCATTTTTTTAAAAATAAACTCAGATTTATAAAAGTGGGATATCTCAAATTCAAGAGAAAACTTAAATAGCCTTTGGAAAAAATATTCTCCACGAAGAGATTCCCATCATGTATAAAATAATCATGTATAAAATAGTGTAAAATAGTGATTGCCGCAATAGTGCATCCTAGCTAGGGTGGTTTCTATTATACAGTTTAATGTGTAACACTTACTTCTCATGAGAAAAAAGTTCTTCGAGCCACGGTAGCTCAGTCGACAGAGGCAACTATCTCGCAACTAGATGCTTCCTGATTCGGGGCTCGAGATGGCATGAGATCCGCCTTGTTAGTTAATGGTGACTGGGGCACACAAAATACGTTTGTGGTCTTAAAATTGCATCCTAACTAAGGTTGTTTCTGTTCTACAGTAGAATGTGTAACACTTACTTTCTTCGAGCCACGGTAGCTCAGCCGACAGAGGCAACTATCTCGCAACTAGATGCTTCCTGATTCGGGGCTCGAGATGGCATGAGATCCGCCTTGTTAGTTAATGGTGACTGGGGCACACAAAATACGTTTGTGGTCTTAAAATTGCATCCTAACTAAGGTTGTTTCTGTTCTACAGTAGAATGTGTAACACTTACTTTCTTCGAGCCACGGTAGCTCAGCCGACAGAGGCAACTATCTCGCAACTAGATGCTTCCTGATTCGGGGCTCGAGATGGCATGAGATCCGCCTTGTTAGTTAATGGTGACTGGGGCACACAAAATACGTTTGTGGTCTTAAAATTGCATCCTAACTAAGGTTGTTTCTGTTCTACAGTAGAATGTGTAACACTTACTTTCTTCGAGCCACGGTAGCTCAGCCGACAGAGGCAACTATCTCGCAACTAGATGCTTCCTGATTCGGGGCTCGAGATGGCATGAGATCCGCCTTGTTAGTTAATGGTGACTGGGGCACACAAAATACGTTTGTGGTCTTAAAATTGCATCCTAACTAAGGTTGTATCTGTTCTACAGTAGAATGTGTAACACTTACTTTCTTCGAGCCACGGTAGCTCAGCCGACAGAGGCAACTATTTCACAACTGAAGGTTTGTGGATTCTGGGCTCCAGATGGCATGAAAACCGCCTTGTTAGTTAATGGAGAGTGGGGTACGCAAAATAAGCTTGTGGTTTTAATGTCCTTCAAGTTCTCAGACGAATCCTCCGGGGTTTTCTGCTTAACCCATCCACCGGCCACCCTCCCCACCTCTTTCCCTTTCAAAATTGTCACCCTTTTCATAAATTCCAGACGGAACTTACCGTACCATACTGGAGTTGCCGGTTTAAAAGTTGTCAGACTACTTTTAAATTATTTTCCCTGCAAGGTAAATTAGTTCCGTTACTCAAAATTAGTTTCTTTCATTTATTATCGCTTTGCAATATATTTTTTTCCTCAAAAATGTGCGATACGAGTTATACGCGTGCGAACGTGAAGGGGTCGACAGGACCGTTTTCGAACAGGAATTCGCTGTCGAACCCCCGTCGACGCGTCCGTTCAGTGGGTTAATAGTTGTGTCTAAACTACAACGATACACTTCAGCTCAGACGTTCTTTCAGACTAGCGGTAATCGTCAGAACGAAAGAACCCCTTTGTCTTTATTCATGGGGCCTCTGGCATACTTGTTTGACTCATTCAAGTAACTTTGTCTACAACAAGAATTTATGCATGTCATAATATGAAGTTCGTGTTAGTGCTTACTACCAAATTCCAGAGAAAGGGGAAAGGTCACGTTTACAGAGTAATGCTAGCCCCTCCCCACTCCATGACTAAACAATTTGGTAATTTTCTGTGCATTTCAGTTATATATGAAAATTGTTTTGTATTTCTATTGCAATAAGATAAATAGTGGGCGGAAACAACATACGAATAAATGATAGACTTAAAAAGAATTATATCTGAAGTAGATTTTACATTTAATAAATTTTAGCTCACTCGAGTTAATTCGAGCATGTACGTTAACTGATTAAACACCTAACTGTAATAATTTGAAGAGTTTGTCACATATAATGTCTATAGTTCTTTCACTTTTATTAGTATGCAGGTTCAGTGATATTCAAACTCATCCCAAAATGTATCCGAAAGTCATATACAGACTACGCCGAAAAATAACCTTTTGTATGTACTATTCATTGGCTATATTGGATGTATGACATAAAATATATACCTATCACTGCAGGCGTTGTTACCTTACTTTATAGACAACCTCTTTTTTTTTACTATTTTAGCCAATTTAAAATAAATTTGGACTAAACAACGTTATTGTTATTTACAGATTTGTTTTTATTAATAGTAATGTTAATATTAATAATTAATATTAATCTGGATAGTTAATAAGAATATTTATAATAAAACAAAATATTTAATAAGTAATGAATAAAAAAATTAATTTTTAAATTTTGTGTTCTGGATTTAAAGAGATTGAACTTCTCATTCACTCGCATTTCCTTATGTTTCTAATAGAAATTTAATAAAGTCAGAATTACACTCAAATATTTCGGTCACCACATGTGAAATAAAAATATTGAGAAGTAATAAAATATTTTTCTTTTACTCTAGATTTTTTCTTATATTCTTTTTTATTCTGTTCTTTTATTCTAATATATAAATAAAAAATATATGCAAATTGTTTACTAGATTAATTTTTCATTACTCCACGTGTTTAAAATTATATATATTGCATAAAATTATGATAGTAGGAGTGTGTATTTATATATTTGTTGAAATTTATTAAAAATAATTTTACTATTTTATAACGCATGCTAATGGTAAATACTTAGCATACCATTAGCATGTTTTCGTGTGCCTAGTTTATTGATCTAAGAAAGTAATTTAAATACATCATAGAAAAATATTTTTAAATACAAAATATAAATAATTTATGATGACATATATACTTATCATTAGAATATTATTTAAAATTTACTGCATTTGCAATGTTTATATATGCTTCTAAAATTAAGAAAATATCCATAATGCATTAAATGTAAAACTTCTCTGCATAACATCATATGAAATTTCGCTTATTAGGAAAAAGAAAATATAAAATTAAATTTTCAATGTTTGTAGAATATCTGAAAATATTAGTATAGAGGAAACGTGCCCATGTTAAGTTATAAAATGAAATATTTACAATATAGAATATTTCACAAACTCAGTTATTTTATATTATTCAAGTAAATATTTTAAAACAAAATTTTTATTTTTAATTTAATTTCCAAGAACACCAGCAAGAGAAAAATATTTTCTTTGATTAAATTTATTTTAAAATAAAGTTGTTTCATTATGTTTATATAATTTTTACAATAAAAAAAGAAAGAATACATCTGTAAAGAAATATCGATATTCTTATTTTTTAAAGGAATAAGTTTTTCTTTTGAAAGAAAAGTCGGAATTTTACAAATTTCTGTTTTTATTAGATTTGAAAATTACATGGTTATTTTTGATTAATATTATTTTAGGTATGCATGTTTTCAAAAGTCAAAGTTAATTTTTTAATTTCGCCCCAATTATCTAATTATTAAAAATATTTAATTTTGTAGCATTGTTGTCAATATCTAGTTATCAAAGAGACCAAAATGGTGAAAAGTTTGAAAATGGTGACTTTGTATGTGAATACTCCAAAATCCAAGAAAAGTTAAATATAGTTTTTATTTCATCGAGACTGAAATATACACATTTGTATTACTAAAAAATGTTCATAATTAAACATAAATTTTTCTTTTGTAAAAAGAAACAACATCCATATTTTTTTCACAGTAGAGAATAATTTTTCTACACAGATTTCCTTTCAATTGTAATCAAGCTCTTGGTGTAAAATATAAAATTTGTTATTTATATGGAATTACTCATACAATATAATACACAAGTTAATAAGAGTCGCATTCATGTTTTTCAGATAAGTATCAGTACTAATGTTACACATTATTAAACTGATTAAATTCAATTTACTTTTATGTGGTTGTGCATTCTGTACCAACTTCATTTCATACACAAATATACGATAAAATGTGGTTAAGAGAAAGTAAATATTTCAGAATTTTAATAAAAAATACTGTTTATTAAAGCATTTCTTCAATAACATTCAAAGAAAAATTTCGGTAAAAATAGTCTATCGGTAAAAATAATAACTTCGGTAAAAGTATATTATTAACGTTAGTATCAATTTTGAAATGTAATTCCTTAAATGTAAACTATATCTGAACGTAGCGAATATATAAATAAAACTAATGTTGCAAAGAATCTAAATGTGAAATATATTATCTGTTTCTTCATATATATAATAAAAAATAAATAAAACTTAATAGTATCTATTAATTCAAATTAGTTAAGTAATCAGTGAGAATTAGATACCAGATAAAATTACTCAGAATTCACAAAAAACTTCATTTGCTTAAAAAAGAATATAATAAAACCATGTTAAATAATTATATCAAAAGATATATTTTAATATAATAATCACCGAATTATTTTTAGGTACATGTCTCTAACTACTAGAAAAATATATAAGGTTTTACAATTTAAGAGAATATACTTGAACATAACGTTTAATATCTGAAAAACAGTATTTAAAAGAAATATATATATATATATATATATATATATATATATGTATATATATACATATATATACATGTATATATATATACATATATATATATATATATATATATATATATATATATATATATATATATATATATATATATATATATATATATATATATATATATATATATATATATATATATATATATATATATATATATATATATATATATATATATATATATATATGTATATATATATATATACATACATACACACACACACACACACACACACATATATATATATATATATATATATATATATACATATACATAAACGTAAGAAGAAAATATTTATAAGTTTTAGTGACAGTTGGCTTTCTAAACATCATAATTTAAAAGAATTCGATTACAAGTGACAAATGATTCGAAAAACAACAACTGTGGCTTAACTTACATGTTAAACGAACTATAATGTTCAGTGTGCATGACTGCAAGGGTGTGATATTGTTTCTATGAAACCCCAACCACCACGACAATGTCATATCACATCGGATCTGATAAATCGTTAAATTTAATTGTCCTGAGGCCAAAAACCACACACAAAGAATTTAATTAATTTGTTTTTAAATTTCGCAAGACTCGAGCAAAACATGTTCAATATACTGTCCATCGTTGGGTGCAACAATGAGAAATCGAGAAACAGTATGTCCATAACTAAACGAAGTGTCTCTGAGGTCATATGTTACGAAATGCGTGACTTCAGTTACGTTAAGTGTGCAATCGGAGCACATAACACAGTATCTTTCAGAGACAGAAGTCACATGGATTAAGATAAAGGGATCGGGGAGGCCAGGGTATAGGGAAATGATGACTAATAATCCTCGAAAAAATATATCCCTATGATAAATGATGCAGTAAACCCGCACCACACAGTGACCTTTGCATGATGAAGTGGTACTGGTACAGTGGCAAGTGGATTTTCTGTTTCCCACATACTGCAATTCTGTGCATTGACATATCAGTCAGAAAGAAATGGACCTCGTCTGTCCACATAACCTTTCACGGTCATTCATTTCCTACTTCCTTGAAAGAAAGGAATTTTAAATCAAAAGTCTTTCTTGCTCGCAGATCGAAAGAAAATAATTATTCACATGATTAATTCTGTAAGGATAGCATAGCATGATATTTCGGAGTATTTTATGAACCGTGCTCAAAGTCTGTCCAATGCACTGCACGGTTGCATAGCATCGTTCGATTCCTCTTGCACTGCTGTTCCCACTTCTTCAACGACCGTCGAATCATTTACTTCTACCAGAATGCACATAAAGAACCTGTGTTTTCAGTTTTCTCGATTATTATCTCCAGACCATTCACAGTCATCCGTTCAACGGCTTTTTTATACCCTTGAGTGTCCGAAACTTCTGCAGAGCTACTGGTACACATTCAGCGTTCTTGTAAAAAAGCTTTACAAGAAGAGCACGGTCCTTCAGCGAGACAGTCATGGTGAACTTCTCAGACCCAAGAAGAGGAACAGCCGTGTATCGTACGTATGACAGGTATTTTGATTTACATATTCTGACACTTTGAGTGCCATCTATTTCTAAAATTTGGAACTGTGGTTTTTTAGGGGAAAGGTTTTCCCTCTTCAATAATATTAAATTGAAATTTGACGTCATTCTGATCAGTCATTTTTTTTACTGTTTTCCAACATTAACTTTAATTATAATCATATATATTAATATATAATCATATATATATATATATATATATATATATATATATATATATATATATAAGCACATAGAAATACAGTGAAATCCATTCTTCACAAGATATATAATACGAACAGAAAAAACTGCATTAATGGATACTATGCATACCAGTATATTCCAATATATATTTTTTAAAAGTGATGACCAGAAAATATGAAAGAAGGAATCAAAGGAAACAGAAACAAAATAATACGAAATATGAAAAAGGCAATTACAAAATAGATATCTGGAAGTGAGAATTGTCTTAGCTGGGAAAGAAGAGTAAGTGATCAGAAAACCGATAAAAAATAAAATAAATAAATTACTGTTGGAACAAAAATAATGTCACCGTAGATAGAAGGAATAATATGTTTAAAAAATAAATAACTACATTTAAAGATATTTTAATGCTTCTAAACTTTAAAATTTGGTAGAAAAAACAAAATTTATCTTAATTATATTAAATTGAAGGTATATAGATGTATCCCTCTCTCTCTTTCCTCTTTGTGTGTGTATATATATTATATATATATGTGTGTGTTTATATATATGTGTATATATATATATGTATATATATATATATATATATATATATATATATATATATATATATATATATATATATATATATATATATATATATATATATATATATATATATATATATATATATATATATATATATATATATATATATATATATATATATATATATATATATATATATATATATATATATATATATATATATATATATATATATATATATATATATATATATATATATATATATATGTGTATACATATATGTATATATATATATGTGTGTATATATATGTATATATGTATATATATATATATATATATATATATATATATATATATATATATATATATATATATATATATATATATATATATATATATATATATATATATATATATATATATATATATATATATATATATATATATATATATATATATATATATAAATATATATATATATATATATATATATATATATATATATATATATATATATATATATATATATATATATATATATATATATATATATATATATATATATATATATATATATATATATATATATATATATATATATATATATATATATATATATATATATATATATATATATATATATATATATATATATATATATATATATATATATATTATATATATATATATATATATATATATATATATATATATATATATATATATATATATATATATATATATATATATATATATATATATATATATATATATATAATTCATTTGTCCGTAGAACTCCTGCTAAACGGCTCGACTGATTTTGACGAAATTATGAGTATGTAATTAAGACAATTCGAAAATGGTTTAGATTCACAATTTGATCTGATAGAACATGTTTTTTTATTAAAAATTCACAATTTAGGGCTTATTAAGATTGTTACAGTGCCGCTTGAAAAATTCGATGCCGGCGTATCAGTGGCGCAGTGGTCTGCGCAGAGTTTCTGTATGAAAAATCCCAGGTTCGAATCCCCATACAGGTGATGTAGGAACTTTAATTTAGTCTAATTACGTTTGTGATGACTGTATGCCTGGTGGCTTCAAGAATTTTTTAAATAATTTTTTTTCCTTACTTTTGTATCAAAACGGTCCAATTTATAATTTATTTAAAAACATTTGTCAATTTTGGGATTTACAGTGTTAAAACAGGACATCTTTTGGTTCATTTTGTATATGTATATATAATAAGATTAAAATTTTGAAATGTATATATGTTTTTATTTTTATTTATTTAAGATTCTGAAGTATCGAAAAAAGATTATTCCATTCGAAAAGAATAATGGTGTTTTGAATATTTAAATCTACGCTTCGTTGAAAACTTCTTTGCTCTAATCTAAAATACTTCTCACTTCCACTGCTAAAACATAATGACTTAAGTAGGACGTGCATTACATCTTCATTATATGTAGAATATCAGGGAGAATTTAAAGTTCGTCTGGTGCATTCAATCTGTTTTAAAGAATTGATGACACATGATTTCAATCGTTGTGCAGCGAGTGCCTTTTAATATTCATTTAATTTCAATTCAATGAGAATTATTTTTTATAAAGTGACCTATCTACAGAGGCTGTTGGCACATTTATTAGACAATTTAGGTTAGCGGTATTAAAAAATATTTTGTTGCAAAATAAATAACTGTAGTTGTACTATGTTTTTAAAAGTCAAAATTATGATCTGAGACTTGAGAGGTTTGTTTTTATTCAAAATGGCGTTTTTAACGTAACAGTGGTTTGAAGGCTATATTTAGGCTCTTTCCGAACAGATATTTTCGTTTTCCGATATCCAAAAACGATGTGAGAGTCATGATTTTGTGATATCTAATTAGTCGATAGATAAAATCGGCGAAAAGAAACAAAAAAAAAACTTCAAATTGGAGCCTCAAATGTAACAAGAATTCCAAACAAGTATCCGAGGAAGAAACGTACATCTTTGACTATGGCATACGTACGTTGTTTAATGTTAAAAAAAGTATCCCCCTAGTCAAAGGACAATTTCAAAATCATTAAAATGATCGGTATCCACTGTAAAGAAAATGATAAACATTGATGTAAATCTTAAGAAAGCGAAAAAACACAATATGCATCGTCTTTCTCTAAAGCATATCACTGAAAGCAGGACACGTTGCAGAATTCTGTATGAGAAACATTTATCCATAGTAAAATGGAAAAAAATTGTCACAATAGATGAATGGTGGATAGATTTAATCATGGGTGTATTAAATGATTACAACAAAAAAAGAACCATTTATTATCATAAATGGGGAGAAACAAATTTAAGTACATGGTTCAAAGAATCGAAAGAAAGTTTTTTAAGGGATTCATGGTTGTTGCTGGTTTTTTATACAATGGCAAATTAAAAATAAAGAGAGTTGAAAAAATGTCAAGATTAACTCCAAGTACTATCAGGAACATATTTTATCGCCAATTTTTCTGAATGCAATACCATCGCTTCACCCGCAGTGCCATCAATCTATGGAACTCCATCAAGACAATGCTAGTAGTCACACATCAAAATCCACTGTAAATTTCCTAAAAGAAATAGAACAAAAACCGGTATGAAGGCCATACCATTCACTAATATCTCACCTTAATATCCCGATGTATCACCCATGGAATTTTGTGCTTTCGGACTTTTAAAATCTACATTATCCAAACTTCGTCCCACAACCCTTACAAGACTATGGAAAGCTGTTCAGGAGGAATGGGATAGAATACCTCTTCTCACACTTGAAAAGGCATTATTATCCTGAAAATTAAGGTGTCTCAAGACAGTTCACAATAAGGGCTATCAAATAGAACATTTGAAACACAAGAATTTTATGTAATTAGTTTTAGGACTACAATACACATCGTCTAAAAAATGTATGAACAGCCTCTGTAATTATCATAACAGCAGACAAAAATTGTATAAACTGGAGCAGTCAGGATAAATTAATATTAAACTATTTCTGTAATTATAAACTTAAAAGTTTCAATGAAATGTATAAAAATTTTTTTGCATAATGATAGCTCTGAAACATTTTATTTTCTTTCATCTTCTGTGAGATTATATATTTTTTAAAATTAAAAACTTGCGCTTTGTTTTTATAAAATCCTTGTCCTAATTTTACTTATAGTTTCTATTGCTATATCTTTTTAAAATATTCCCTTATATCTTTTACTATATACTTCTAAGTATACAGTTGAATTTTTATCAAAATATTTAAATTATTAACATAAAAAAACATTTTGTATATTTGAATACATGAAGTGACTAATACATTTTAACTGACATATCGTACTAGAACCTTTTAGCATAAAAACACTTAATTATGGCATGTGACTACCATAAATTGATCATTTAAATGAAACATTTTTGAGTGAAAATTTTGATTGTATTTTATTCTTTCATTTTTTAATATTTTATTTCTGTCTTGCGATAATTAGAAATTGAAATTGCGATAATTAGAAATTCTAAGTATACAGTTGAATTTTTATCAAAATATTTAAATTATTATCATAAAAAACATTTTGTATATTTGAATACATGAAGTGACTAATACATTTTTAACTGACATATCACACTAGAACCTTTTAGCATAAAAACACTTAGTAATGGCATGTGACTACCAAAAATTGATCATTTAAATGAAACACTTTTAAATGATTTTGATTGTATCTTATTCTTTCCTTTTTTAATATTTTATTTCAGTTTTGCGATAATTAGAAATTATAATATAATTGACAAAATGACTGATAACGTAGGTGTTTTTATTAGCCGTAAAAATGTAAATGATTTGTTTGAACATATTTTCTTATTATTAAACAAAATAAATCATTAAACCTTTCTTTAAAATATAGATTCTTTCTTTTATGGTTAATTATATTTATTTTTTATTCGTTTAGTTACATTTGAAAACTGTATCTTTTACTGCTATGCTTGGTAAATTAATTGGTACAAACAAATTAAAATAACATCTCCTTTCACGTGTTGATTGCACGTGATATATTTTAAGTCACTTCTACATCAGCTGCAATGAAAAGTCATAGATCATTGTCCGTTTTTCTATTGCAAATGTCTGTATAAAAACTAAATGAAATTCTCTATTGTAAGAACTAGGATTATTAGATATAGACAGCGTGCCTCAATGATTCTAAGGGATAATGCTACAGTAGGTAGAGCTTGAAATGCAGTGTATCTTGGATTTTTAATTTTTGTTTCATATATTAGAATACTTTCTTTAAAATGGAAGAGTAAATGTGGACCCAAACACAAACGAAACCTCAAAGAGATAAATTTATTAAATATATTAGTAAAATATATCATCATAAGTCTCCTAGATCTTCTAAGAGAAGTATTTGGTAATGGTGCGAGAGTTGGTTTACCGACAGTAAAATAGTCTTAATGAAGCAAGAAAATTAACAAGGACATCAAACTAATATCAGTTATTAGCACCTCCAGTCAAGAGCAAACATATGTATTGTGTCAGAGAGCATCATTTCTAAACTGTATAGTCTTAGAATAAAATTAAACTCAAATCTTTCTTTTCTTGTAAAGTACTGCTAATATACCAAAAGAAAACTGGTTCAGAAAGTCATAAAATGACTTGACATGATGACTATATACAAATATTACCGTCATATTAGTAAGCGACTTTCTACTAATTCTATTACGTAGTAAAATAATGATGCATTTCCCAATTGATATGCACAGTGCTGTAATCTTGTTTTACCAACTTCTTGTGACTACTTGATTTTTAGTTCTATAAGAGAATAACGTTTAGAGTGACGATACCACCCAGATGTCAAAGTGAAAGCTGCAACCCAAAATTTGTTACTAGACATTCAACATGATTTCATTTCAGTAGACATGTAAAAATATCTCAATAAACGTTTTAAAACGGAGTAATTACATCGAAAAATAGATTTTTCATATGCATTTATTATACACAATGGAGTCATTGTAAAATATGAATACTGTGTTGTTTTCTTAAGAATTAAAATCAATTTATATTCTGAGCCTTATATATAATTCCTAATTTTATAAAGAAAGATAGTAATATATAATTTTGTGAAGTATAATTGTAATATATAATTTTATAAAATATTTTCTAAGTTATAATTTTGAAATAAAACTTTAAATATAATACTTTTTCCTAGACTGATGCATAGTTTTGTAAAGCTTTAAATATGAGAATAGGTAAGAGTGTTTCTGGTATTTAGGTCAACCTGTATTTTGGTGTAAATAGATAAATTGCTTCCACATAGCACGGATGCCATGGGTATGAATTATGAAAGTGACTTCATTCATCAGCTTGTCATCACTACACCGTATCTAATCAGAACTCATTTGCATTATAGTCAGAGAAATCGCAACAGTGTAGCAGTATCTCATCTCCATAATTCACGCTTGTATTGTGATCTAGAATTCATGACTATCCTCTCCCAGTTAGAAAATTTAGTGGCACGAGGAATACTAAAACGCTTTACATCCGATATTTTTCTTATTCAAAACTGAATGTGCAGAATTCAGTTTCAAAACAAATCCTTCCAAAATGTAGATACAATAGCATTTATAAATTTCTAAAACGAAACGTTTTAATTTGATGCTATTGTGTTATTTTAAAATAAATTTTGTGATTATTTATTTTGTACTACTGGTCATATGAAGAAGACCTCGGCATTATCCTGGTGAAAAATGCCAAGTCACGAAACTGCTTCCAAAAGTTGAAATCTTATTTACACTTGTTGACAATGGAAGTGTAAGTTAGCATGACCAGGATCGATCATTCAAAGTAAAATCTTTGTCATACTCAATAATAATTATATGAGATTTGGATACTTCAAGATAATAAAGTTGCCGAATTTAATAAATTCTTACAACAAACATATGGGCGGTGTGGATCACCATAACTGGTTGGCTGGAGAATAAAGTCCAACCAACCAGTCCATTAAAATTCGTTTTAGAAAACTGGTACTGGCCACATTTTATAAATTCATTGGATATGGCTATGGTAAACGCATGGATAATTCACAAAACTTTCAACAAAAATGAAGCCCTAAACGAAGTAGTTCCTAAGAGTTGTAACAACAGTTTATCTAAAAAAATCTGTGATAAGAGCAAAAGGTAGACTTATGATCACGACTGTACCTTCTGGTGCAAAAGGAAATGCCCGAAAAGATAGTGTTGTCCATTTTTTATTAAAGTGAAAAAAACAGCTTCGTTGTCAAAAGACAGGGCTGCAATTGAAAACACAAAACATACTGTGGGAAATGTGACAAAACACTTCGTCAGGCTTGCTTTGGACTTTTCCACCAAGATTAAAGGGAAATTCAACTGAAAATTGAACTATTTTGTAAATAAGATATTAATATTCAAATAAAGTAAAATTTTGTACTTGGAAATCACTTTTTATCTTTGAAGAAAACAGGAAAACATATAAGTGCAAATTTTATCCCCTTTATCCCAGTGTCCTATTTAGAGGACGGGCCAGATTTCTTATATGAAATATATATTTTTTCCAAATTTTGTTATATTTAGTTTGTTTAGGTTTAATTAACTTTAGAAAACATGATTCTTCTCAAATCTGAACAAAATAAATAAATTGGGATAAAACGGGTTAAATGTAGGTTTGTTAACCCTCTAAGCGGTGTGCATGTACAATTCCGCCAAACCGATGATGACTTCAAAACGAACAATTTTCGACCTCCAAAAACGCTCCGAAAATGGATGAAATGTACATTTTTGCCAGTGCTTTCTCCCATGGAGTTTTGAGGTCGGAGGGTCAGATCGATTGTTCCGGAACTGAACACCTCTTTCACTGACATTTCTTGAGGGATGCACAAAGACGCTGGCAGCTTTTCATGGCTTTGTAAATCTCTTTTCAAAGTATTTCGTTTGTGGTAACAGATGCATCTCTCAAAGTCTCTCAAAGAATATTTTTATTTGTAGTTTTAGAATCCATTTTTTCTTATGGGATAATATTCTAGACTTGATGAGCTTTATATGTATTAAAGATTAACAGTCTATAATATCTATTTATATATCCATATATAACTGGAAGTAAAGAGACAATAATGAGGGTGGGTATCCCGTATTCCATTCTAGTCGACAAAAGGTGAAGGAAAAATCATAGAATGCTTTGGCCACTGACACAGAAAACCTTTAGCGTATTTTTTGGAGATTTTTTTTCCTCGAAGTGTTCCACTCGAAGGGTTAAATGTTTCACTTTTTTTTCTTTTGCACATAATAAGACACTTTTTACTTTTATACTTTACGGTAAAATTTAGTTGATATTGCAAGTGCAACCCGAAAATAAATGAAAAACCATATTTTTTCTGTACGATATATCAATTTTTTTAGAACATTTAAATTCATAATGGAGAGCATTTGTATTTCTAAATACATTAATTTAAGTTATTTGACTGCCTTCGAAGTTTTTTCAAATAAATAAATAATGAATGAAATGTTAATTTTTTAAATTGAAAGAGTAACATTAAATTGGAAATTTGATCTGGTAAATTAAGAAATGAAAATCAGACTGCTGTGCTGCCTTCCGAAATGAACTGATTATCAGGGATGTGGAGCTCAATTCGATCTTATCTTCCTCTACTTCTTCAATCTCTTGAATCTTAGCTGATAGTTGTTGGTTTATATTACACGTCTCGCAACATTGGTAAATATCGTGGTAGGGCACATCTTAACTGAAGCATCTACCTGTTGTGAAGTACATCCTCATTAAATAGCTTTCTATGTTAATCTTTCTGACACTAGATTGCAGACCCTTTCGCCATGCAAGACAAAATAAACAAATAAAGAATGTGCAACAATTCTGCAGTTGGCACATGCGGGTATGAATTTCTAGAACAGGCACAATTCTCTCTATCCAATTTATAAAATATGATTATGTACAGTTAGGATTATGTATTAAGCACAGAATTAATGGGTTAAACAACAATACTTCATGGTGATTCAAGATTATCAAGTTTCGAATCGGCTTTAAACTGCAGAACCCGGCCTCATTAGCCCTAGTGTTGCAAAATGTAGACCGTAGCACTCCAAACCAAACCAATTAAGATTAACATTTGTCACTTTTACCTGGAATAAAGATTACACTATCTGCCAAAAAATATCACTTTTTTACTGGATCAAGTCAGGGATAAAAATATGGATAAAAATTGAAATTGAACTTTCTCATTGGACTTTGCTTTTCTCCCCATCACTTCAAATAGTAATGAAGGCGAATAGGGTTCCAATCTATTTTGAACCGACTTCGAAACTCACATACTTCTACTTTCAATTTTCTTTTTTATGTTCCAACACGAAGAGTAATAATGCAACAATTTAAAATAGGGTTTTATAGAATGAATGTTAAAGCATATTTAGTAAAATTGTCAATACCTTTAACAATATGTAAGTAATCGAAACTACATTTCCATTTATTTAACTTGCTGAATATACTGAATATATTTCAACTTTTTTTGGTCATATACTTAACATATGTAAGTGCTTTATATTCCAAAATAATCTGTAATACTTTTACTATTTTGAAATACTTAGACTTAGATGACCCACACCCACATCCAACTGAAGAAGTTTATGGATGCAAAAGCCTAAGTGGGTGGGGAGAACCTTTCGACATTATTCATTTTAATGTTATACACTGAATTATTAACTTAAAAAAAACACTTTTTTATCACTATCACTATTTTTACCAAGTATTTTCCCTCATTTTAAAATTTCTAAAATTTATTTTGTATATAAGAGTAATTTGAATTTAATGTATTATAAATTTCTTTAACTCTTTATTATGATTACGATTATTGTCTATTTTTTTTTAAATATTCGATCTGTGTTTCGTTTTTGTATTTTTTAATACACATCGGAACGAGATTGCATCTTACTTGCATGTAATGCTGAGGGGTGCCTATCATTCCACATTTACAGTTTGGTGAATCTAATTTTCCAATTCTGTACAAGAAGGTTGGGAAACTTCCATGACCGGTTATGAAATAATTTAATACGTTATTTTCGAATTGTAACTTTTGTTCTACTTTAGACATTATAGTATAGGTTGCTCTTCCTTTTTCACTATTGTCCCAATAATCTTGCCCAAACTTTATTTATGTTTTCTCTCATATATTTTTTAAATATTGATACCGGGAGCTGTATTGGTTTGTAACTTATTGATTTCTTGGCGTTCTTTTCTAAAATATCTGAATATTCATTACCGGTATTCCCCGTATGAGCTTTGATCCAAATTATACTAATTGTTCGGTTATTCATGTTTTTACATTCTTTTTGTATCTCGGTAATTAATTTTGATTTCGGTACTAATTGTTCTAGGCTCTTGATTACTGAAAGACTGTCAGTATATAAATATATATTGTCTTCACTCAATTCTTTTATCTTTTTGAGCGAATATTTCGTAGCATTTTGAAATACTACGAAAATGGTAAAAAATCTCTCTTTTTTTTAAATGTTACTGCTATGAAATCTCGTTAAAAATGAATCTATAAATACCATAGACGCTGACATTTTCCGTCCTCAACAACCAGCATTTTGTGAATCATTTTGGCGAATTTTTATTTAATTATCTTAAAATTGTTTTGAGAAATTACATCTGTATTATAGTAACTCTAAAAAAATACAACTTACCATGAAAACCACTTAAAGATTTTAATATAGCAAAAAATATTTTCTATCCATTTTATGTTCTTAAAAACTCGTTATGTTTCTAGATCAAATTGAATCAATAAAAGTATCTCTTTTGCTTCGTTTTAAAAAAAAATTTAAAAAAAGCTTTTTTGCATTTCAAGTATAGATTGACGATTTTATTTTTAGATTCACTTTTTGTCGATTTTCTAGCAGATTTTAGGCATTAGTGGATCATTTGAGATTTCAAAATGATGTATAATCCATGACAGTCCTATATATCCTGAATTAAATAGTAAGTGTAATATAGGCACCTACAAAAATATCTCTTATTGAACAAGTGTTTCTTTTGGCAAAGTTGAAGAAGTTCACGAGAAATTATTAAAATAGCGTAGAGTGATGCAAATATTAGTATAAGCAAAATATTTTTGTAAGTCTAGTTAAATTAGTATAAGTCTACTTAAAAATCCTAGTATAGCAATGTAGTAGTAAATATGCCTTTCTCTAACTGTGATGATCTCTTGTACTCATTTTTTCCTATATTCTGTAGAATAGAATAATTTACTAGTTAACCTTTGTACGTCATCATTAGGAGAACAAACCTTTATGACTTTTTTTTTCTTTTTTGTTTTTGGTTTGGAGCGCTACTGTCTATTTTTGCAACATGAGGGGTAATGAGACTGGGACTTACTGCTTAAAGCCGATTCCGAACGGCTACGAGCATCCATGTCGTAGTTGGATTCGAACCCACGAACTCCCGTACCGGAGACCAGCACCCTAAACAATCGGCAATCTTTCGGCTTTACGGCTTTGTGAATAAATTTTTTCTTGGTTTAATCGTCTATCTCATTGAACTATAAAAATAATTCACAAATTTTCAAAAGAATTTACATACATTTTGAGAAGTCGCAATCAACTATTAAACTGATAATTCCTGTCCTTGTAAAAAAATTCTACATTATTATAATTATGGCAAAAAGCAAAATCTTATCGCATGTCACTAATATCACCTATGAATTTTTCCATAAAGGGCACAAATATGCCTTGTAGTATTGAAATGAATATTCTTCCCTTAGAAGTACTAAGATGACAGGTGCCCTGAACATAAAATAACCAAAAAATATCTACTTTTCAGGGTGCTTAACTAATTTATTATGATGGTTCAAATAGCAATTCCTCGAGGGATTCTTCTGCACTTCATCTGATAAATATTTATCATACATTTTATGCATAAAAATTCATTTTCTGTACAAGTTTCAACATATGTTTTTAATGAATAATATTTACTGACATAAATGTAACATATGAGTATTATATATGAACTGAACTAAAATAGTCTTCAGTCTAATTTAGTTATGAACATTTAAGTAAGTCCAGGAAAAAAAAATACAAGAACAAATTAATATTTATCACTAACAAATTAGTAACTCGTGTCTAAATTTAATAGTGTGAAATGTATCATTTAAATGAATATATAACATTGTGAAAAACACTATTAAAATTTTATTAAAATGAGAAAATTATTGTAACATTCATGACAGATAGATTATATTGTTGTAGCAAAAAAAAAGTATTTTGACAAAATTTGAATATATAGGCTCGTATGCATAAATTTTGTACATAAATACAAGCAATTACCAAAGCTTATTTATTATTAAAGAGGCAGTAGCTGTTAAAACTGTTTTGTTTTCATTGTTATCTGTTTCTTAAACATTTTATTAAAATGAGAAAATTATTGTAACATTCATGACAGATAGATTATATTGTTGTAGCAAAAAAAAAAGTATTTTGACAAAATTTGAATATATAGGCTCGTATGCATAAATTTTGTACATAATTACGAGCAATTACCTCAGCTTATTTATTATTAAAGAGGCAGTAGCTGTTAAAACTATTTTGTTTTCATTGTTATCAATTTCTTAAACATTTCTATATTTCATTTATAAGAAGTTTCTAAAATTGGTTTAAAGATAGAGACAAACCTTTAATTATTTTAACCGATATTATTTATCAGTTGTTCAAAAAGCATTTTCATCAAAACTGTTAAATGCATATTGGCTATAAACATAACAGAAGCTTCTCTATACATAGAGAAATAAAATTCCTAAGGTCTAATAGGGTACTTATTAGACCTTAGGATAAAAATTCCAAACGTTTTTTATTTCTATGAAAAATGCAAGATCTGGTTAACAATACAATTTTATTATAATGCATGCATAACGATATATATAAATATTTTATTATCTTTCTCAAAGTAAAGTTATAAACTTTCCCCTAATTTTGTAATAAAACTAACTACTATATTTTTAGATGTGATATGCTAAAAATAATTGTATTATTCCTACTTCTTTATTAATTTTCACTTTAAAAATAAATGATTTCGAATGAATTAAAAAAAATTAAGAAATGACGGAAATTTAGAGTGATATGTACTATGCATAACGCCAAAAGTAATGAGAAACCGAACTACAATCTATAGTTTTATTCCTTTCAGAATTTTTTTTTCAGAGTTTAGAAATTTATCACTGCATAATATTTCTAAAAATAGCTGCATTTGAATATATATATCCTAAGTGCAGCCATTTGTCAAATATAAAGTACAAAAAATATATATTAAGTACTAAATTCCAATATACGAATTCGTGTAACATTTTAAAATTTATATCTTCTACTCTTCAGCAGGCATACATATTTGAATATTTTAAAGATATTTCAAAAAATATTGCTGATATTCAACATTTGAAGCTGAAGTTATTGCTGAATTTACAAAATTTATATAAATTTGGGATATAAATTGAGTAAAGTACTATCGGTATACATTTCTTTAAAATGTAAACATCATTCGAGATATCGATTTTCCTTTCAAACAGTATAAGCGAAATATATTAATTTCATTACACGTATTTATGTTATGCAAATTATTATTAAAGCAGTATATGCTAATTCATCATATTACCATATATTTGCTTTAGTTTTGTTTTTATAGTATTTTAACATCTTTAGATTTCATATTTTAATTAAATTATATTATACGGAATTATCAATGATATCGGCATATATGAAGTATTAAAAAAAGAAAATTAAATAACTAAAAATGTTCTTAAAATATAAATACCTAGAGCAATGGAAGGCACGGTAAAACTTATATTCTAGATTTGTGAAAATAAATACATAATTCAGAGAAAACATACGGAATATTTCAGTTTATAAAGATAATTATATATATAAGGAAAACAATGTATGAGGAAATGCATTGCACATTTGAAAATTTTATTATATTTTATCCTCAATAAAATGAAAATAAAGAGATTGAATTTTCATTGATTTATTTAGAAATTTCAACCAAAAAGAAATGCTGAAAGAAGGAGATTGTGTCACAAAGGGCAAGTCAATATACATCTGAATGCAAAAACAGTGTTTGGATGTTTAAATAAAGAGAATCCAGAAACAAAATATTGAAGAATTGTTCTATCTGCAGAGTGGGACAAACGCCTTACATAAGCCTGATGATTACTTGTTACTAATGTTTGGTTTGGTTTGGAGTGCTGCGGTCTACTGTTTTGCAACATGAGGGCTAATGAGACCGGGACCTACAGTTTAAAGCAGATTCGGAACGGCTACGAGCATCCATGCAACAGTGGGATTCGAACCCACGAGCTTCGGTACCGAAGGCATCCTAACCAATTGGCCAACGTTTGGCTCTTGTTACTAAGGGTCTGGCAATTAATACTCTTTTCATAAATGTTCAAAATCATACATTACTATAAAGACGTGATTAACATAGAGGGAGAATGGAAAAAATTATGTATTACTCACTGAAGAATTTACATATTGCTGCTTGAAAAAACAAATTATTTTTCCTTGTGTTATTTAAAATAATAACATTATAGAAAACTATAGGAGTGATACTGTAGCATTGAATAGACAAATCTCATAATGTACCTTTTTATCAGCTATTTTATTTCTGTTACCTTTTATATGTATAAAAGCAAGAATACACGTTTCTGTGTATTGAATGACTTAATAAAACTCTAAAAAAAGAAGACAAATCACAATGTGAAAAATGGAGAACTTTATTACAAAAAGCATGAAAAGTATCCGAAATAATTTACTAGCTTTGAACTCCTACTAAGTCCTATAAAGCCAACATTTGTATCTTCTGATTGATGGCACAGCAATTTCATTTTCATGTTCGAATACATATGCTTATGATGAGCCAAATTTTTAGTTAATCGTGTCCTCGGCTATTTCTTTGCAAAAATGGCTTTTATATTGTCTTTTTAAAGAAGTAGAAGAATTTTTAATTTAGTAATTGACCACACTGATTTTGAGATATTATACACACACGCGAACACACACACACACACACACACACACACACACACACACACATATATATATATATATATATATATATATATATAAATATATATATATATATATATATATATATATATATATATATATATATATATATATATAATATATATATATATATATAAATACATATATATATATATATATATATATATATATATATAAATACATATATATATATATATATATATATATATATATATGTATTTATATATTTACATATATATATATATTTATTTATATATATATTTACATACATATATATATATATATATATGATATTATATTATTCTCCTTCTTTTACAACTTTACTATTCCTAAATGTAGAATAGTAAAACTCTTAAACTTAATTATTGGGTTTTATGTATTTATTGTCATTTCATTTTCAATAAAAATAAAGGAAGCATGGGACATAATAATATGAAATTTATCTAAAAAAGAGAAATAAATGTAGTCATACATCTTTAATTTTATTTCTATTTTAGGTAATTATATGAATTTGTTTGGTAATAACTATAGTTATTACCAAGAAAAATAGATGTTGGACATAGCACGTTAATGGTTAATAGTTAGATCAACTTTAAATAGTTTAAAATGTACTTCTGTAAAATAAAAAGTTATTACTTAAATTATTTCAAATTTGTAAACGGAGAACCTATTTATTTTTCTAAAATAAAGAATGCTGATCATCATAGAGAAAAATAAGTAAAATAAGATGACATTTTAATTTTGCTCTCCGGGAGAAAGAATTTTATTTTACATGCGTACATTATTTTAAATATTCATGTTTTTCTGTTTTCCCTTTAGTGTTTGCTATTGAAATTTATCGTGGGATTTTATTTCCACGTATTCATTTCGAAATAAAAATCCAGTTTTGATTAGATTGTAGAAATACGCAGATGGGGATATATCATGTTTCTAAGATAAATTCTACATTTTCCTAAGCAAGCGTATCTTCCATTTTGTTTCCTTTTTTTTAAATAAACGCTTGTTTGAGTTATATGTTTGTAAATTAATATTAAATTCTAGCTATCGAATTGTATAGTTTTTATAACAAATAGTGTTATCTGAACCAAAATATAATGTAGATTGTTAACAATAATGTAGTTTATTAACAATAATAAATTTTGTTCTAGTTTAACTTGCCAGACATTTATATTCTTGAAACGAAATATTAAATATTTTTCTATTTATGTTTTGCATTTGGTTATATACAGCTTATTTGTTCACTATCTACTTGATACCTATAGTTTATTTAATGTAAATAAGATACTAAATAAATTAATAAGTACAATTTTAATGATAAAACTGAATATATTTTATTCAGTATAGTGTAATTTTTGTTACCGATTATTTAACATTTTAAGTTCAAACATGATTTTTAGATATTTAGCTAAAAGTGCCACACTGCAAGAGAAAAATAGAAATTTAAATAACATAAAAAGTAAATAATAGGTTTTAAATACACACAGTAACTTTTAAACTTGTCTATTTATTTCAGACAAAATACTGCAGTATTAATAATGTAAAATGGAAACATTCAAATATCGATAAAATATTCAATAATAAACCTAATTCATTTAATAAATAAACTATTTATGAAAATATGTAGTATTAGGAAACTATTTATGAAGATGTGAACGAAAGCATGTATAAGCTATTAATGAAAAGTATAAAAAAATTGGTAAAATTAAAATGTAAGCAAAGAAAAATCAATTTTGCAACATGTGTCTGATAAGTATATCTGAGGTGAAGCAAATATTCAAAACTCACAATGAACATAACTGATTTCACCCTTGATTTACTTAGAGTTCAATGATTTAAGGGTAATCGCTTTACAACATGATAAACGTTATTTTTAAAATTTTCAATTTGTTCTGATTTAAATTTTTTTAAAGTTTTAAAAGGTCATATAGCTGTATAATTTAGTTTACCTAACAGAACAGATATTTTACTTGTATTTGAAATAAAAATTTAGTTTCTAGTGTATGTATTTCAAAAGTTGTGAATTTTAAAATTTTCAATTTGTTAAGATTAAAAATTTTTTTAAAGTTTTAAAATGTCATATAGCTGTATAATTTAGTTTACCTAACAGAACAATTATTTTACTTGTATTTGAAATAAAAATTTAGTTTCTAGTGTATGTATTTCAAAAGTTGTGCGGATAAGTAAATTAAAAATTTTTTCAAGTGGTGAATATCTGTTATTATATTTTTTTAAATATACAATTTGAAATGGCAAAATAAAATATTTTTTAAATTAAAGGGGGATTAAAAATTTACAATAAATTCATTTTAAAAGGTGCAGGACGTTTTTGTTTTATGATGAATCGAAAAAAGAAAGTAGCTATAAAGTTTTTAAAAACTACTTTGATATGTTACTTTTGTACTATGTTCCATTAATCCATAAACACATTCGCTGGTTCAAAATCTACCCTATACTTAGCATTTTCTTTATAACGCTTAAAAGACTACAGCTCTAATATCTGGTTTTCCTATTAATTAGACAATGCTGATAAATGAATGGCGGGGACAAGCCTAGTCGAAACTTCAAGACTTCTGGTTACATTAAATCTGAAATGGGAATAGGACAAAATCTTCTCAAGAATACAGAAAATTTTAATTTCATGGTAAGAATGTGAATGAAATGATGAATTATGAAATAGAGTTACTGCAATTTCTTCTTCAAAATGTCGAAAGGAATTGCAAGATCGATGTTTAAGATCTTTAAGGTGATCCTATTTCTAATAGTAACAGTGAATATGGATCTAACAAATCTAAATGCTGAAACTAATGAATTCGGTATCTAAAAGTAAAAGAAAAATGCCAAAATTAATTACAATCAACTTTTTGATATCTGGAGATCTTTACTAATTTTATGTTTAATTTCAAGTAAAGATAGCGTAAAAATCGCTATAACTAAGGATGATAAAATTCGTCTTTACAGTATGTATAAAGATAGTATGAGTATGTCAAATAAACTATTTCATATTTTAGGTGTTTATTCATTACTTTAAGTTCTATACATTGTATATTGTATAAAACAGTATTCCATTAATAAAGCTATTTTATTTTGACAAATATCAAGTGATTACATTTTAAGATAAAATAAAATATTTATATTGATTAATCATTTAATTCACATATTCAAAATAAATGTTAAAATACTTGGAAAAAAACTCAAAGATGTGTAACTATAACAGTCATATGCAGAAAATGTTGATTATGAGAGTGGTTCCAATATTTTACATACTTGATTCTTAGTGAACACCTACATAGAAATAAGTCAGGGTAGGTACATGGTATTTCGATAACATTATAATGTATAAAATTACTTACTAGCATTGAAGTCTTAAAAGATTAAAATTCCATCAATATTGAAAAAAAACATGACTTGTACGTTTTAAGTGTTTAAAAATAATACAATAAATGTAGTTTGAAATATATTTCCAGAGAAAACAAATTTTATAACTTAAAACATAATTCTCTTATAATTACAACTCATGGGGTCTTAATTTCAAAATTATTAATTAAATCCATTATGAAAGAATATTTGCTTCAGATAGTGATGTATTCAGAATTTTGATATTGTTACTAATAAGTAAATTTCTTATACATTTAACGAAGAAATGGAGAAAAGGTGTAGGAATTATTTATTTTTTCTACTACATGTTCCGTCTCTGATAGAGAAAATGTGTTAATTGGATAAAAAATAACAGAAAGTAAGGAAGAAATTATTTTCATGATATTGGATATTTTTCTATTAAGCAGACTTTAGAAATTTTCATTTATTACAATAATTTTTGATTATTCTGTTTTCCTACATTATTTTTTCTTATAATAATCCATTCATTTGTTAATCTTAAACTTATAAAAATGTAAATGCATTTAAGCATTCTCTTGTAAATATATATTGAGCAGAAAAACGAACTATTTTCCAGTTGAAGACCTATTTCTGTTTAAACAATGAAACATTACTGTTACTTAATTTATTCATAATCATTTGAGAACAGATTGCAGAATAGTCTGTTTCATAACTTCAAATCAGAGACTACTGAGTAGAAACTCTCGTTACTAACCACAATACAACATGATAGATATGATCAATATAAGTACTCAGTTTCTCTTGCAAACTAATACATTACTTCTCATAAGCATTGACACATTGTCTTGAGATAGAACAAGGAAGATGAAAACTCTTATAGGAGAGTGTTAAAATTTGTTTTTAAAATCCATAGACAATCCATTCATTTGTTAATCTTAAACTTATAAAAATGTAAATGCATTTAAGCATGCTGTTGTAAATATATATTGAGCAGAAAAACGAACTATTTTCCAGTTGAAGACCTATTTCTATTTAAACAATGAAACATTACTCTTACTTAATTTATTCATAATCATTTGAGAACAGATTGCAGAATAGTCTGTTTCATAACTTCAAATCAGAGACTACTGAGTAGAAACTCTCATTACTAACCACAATACAACATGATAGATATGATCAATATATGTACTCAGTTTCTCTTGCAAACTAATACATTGCTTCTCATAAACATTGACACATTGTCTTGAGATAGAACAAGGAGGATGAAAATTCTTAAAGGAGAGTGTTAAAATTTGTTTGTAAAACCCATATACGAGTTTTTTAATTTTACTATTTTAAAAATGTCATTTTATTACTAATGTTTCCAAAGATTCCACCTCAATTATAGTGTTAGTTCATATAAATCATAAGGTTTGGTTTGTTTTGGAGTACTACGGTCTACTTTTTGCAACACGAGGGCTATTGAGACAGGGACCTACAGCTTAAAGCCGATTCCGAACAGCCACGAACATCCATGCCACTGTGGATTCGAACCCACGAACTCCGGTACCGAAGGTCAGCACTCTAACCAATCGGCCTTCTTTTGGCTATAAATCATAAGAAATAATATTAACTTCATCTTCGACCATTATAAAATTAACATTTAACTTGTGAAAAAAACCATATTTTACTGCTGATTTTATAAAAACTCTATAAACTTTCACTAAACTTGTACGAAACGAAACTTTGCGCCATAAAATGGATGTAGTCGATTGATTTAAATAATCCTTTCTTCAACGCAAATAAAGCGAATTCTTTTAAAATAACCGAGTATCATTTTAGAATCCATTTTGTTTTCGTTGTCCTAGTGTGCTTGATTTTTCAAGCTTTTGGTTTGGCACATTTAGTCCCAGAAAGATATTGTCTGATTTATATTCCACAAAACTGCTTTTGCTTTATTTTTAAAATAAGCACAACGTAATTGAAATAATTTTTTTACTTTCAGAAGTATACTGCAAAGTTCTGTTGAAAAATAATAAATGATTTTCAATGAAATACTATTTAATATTTCAAAATAGTCGTGATATCTATTGTCCCGAATGTTAGACATTCTGCAATTAGTACGTAAAAGATTTTTTTGTGTTTCAGGTATTTTTTGAAAGCAGAAAATAAACTGCCACCGGAGAATTAAAGTTATATTTTTAATATTTTAAAAGAGTTTGAGTGCATATTTTATATAACACTAACAATTGTTCCTTTATCAAAGAGAAAATTTTAAGCATTAAATTATTAGCTTTATTTTATACACTTTTAACGATAATTAAAATAATTTTGAAATTGTGAAAGATTCAAAAACAAGTGGAATAAATATTTTATCGTTTAAACATACTAAAGTTATTTAAGAAAATGGAAGTGTATATTTTATATAAAATTAACAAATACATTAACAATTACATTAACTAATATTTTATATAACATTACCAATAATAAAGATTTAAGCAATAAATAATTAGTTTTTATTGGCTTTTATAAGTATAAAATAAACTTCAAGTTTATTGTGAAAAACTAAAAAAGCATATAGAACTAATATTTTATGGTTTGAACATAGTAAAGTTATATTATGCTAAGAAGAATTCATTATTAAATATAAATGAAATACTACACACTTACACAATTGACTAAAGAAGTTTCTTAACTCAATGCATAAAATAATTATGAATTAAAATGGAATACTTCGCTGTAGTGCATAATTAAAAGAGAAATTTTTATAAGAAGTTACTTTGAAAGTCGTTCAAAAATCACGAAAGACGCTTGTAAGAAAATTAATCCAAAACAACAACTTATGTGATTTGTAGGGTTGTTACAAACACCCTGAACTAAAAATAATTAGCACCACTAATTAGTTTTTAATATATATATACATATACATACATACATATACACATATAACTTGAAATAAGCTGAAAAATTTTGATGAAGACGCATTCTCGGGTAGAATTTTAAAGCAGGTGAATTAACTTCAATGTTAAGTCATACTAATCGGATATCTTTGATCGATGTCTATGTTAACAAAAGTAACATGCATGAATCATTTTTAACAACAGAAATAAAGCTGAATATAGCTCAATAAAATATGTAGGACTATATTTTAATATAGGAATGGCGCATAAATGTAACCAACGTTTAGTAAGAAAGTTTTGCTTGATAGAGTCATTATATTTACATGTCGGTAAATATAATAAATCTGATATTTATTTTGTTTTGGATAATAACTGAGGATTAATGAACAGAGATTGGAATTATTCAGGAAAATAAAAAAGATAAGAGAGTAGTACGATCCCAGAGAATCTGCCTTCTTACCACCAAACCGAGCTGAGGATTAAATAAAGAATGATGTGTATATAGTAGGACATTGAAATAAGTTTCTGGAAAGTAATGAAATACATTCTAAATTTCTGGAAAATTCTAAAATATAGTTACTTAAGTATTTTACGTACTTAATTTCAAACAATTACATGCAATGTTACTTCAAATTTTGAACACAAAATACATATTATGACTAGGTTTCATATATATATATATATATATATATATATATTATATATATATATATAAGAGAATAATATATTTTGAATCATAATAATATATTAAAATATAAAATAATTGCATTTCATCAGCTTAATTTGCAGTTACAGAGTATAAAATAATGCAATAAAAATTCTAGCTTTTAAACAGTTCAACTCTGTTTCCTCTCTTTAAAGTA
>CM063508.1:150627720-150632720 GCA_032207245.1 Pardosa pseudoannulata
ATATTGTAATGTAGTATGTTATACACAAAAAATAATTTTGAACTACGAAAATAAAATAAAATTATAAAATTCTTATGTTACTTTTTACAAAATAAAATTTGTAAAACATTAGCAAATAAAATTAAATGCATATTACTACTATCACCAATTTCTGAAATTGTATCAGTTATAAATAAAATATTCTATTTATGACTCAAATAATAAAAAAAATATCTATGTAGAAACATAGTACTTCTAAAGTCCTTATTTTTGGTTAAACCTGTTTAAATTTAAATTACAATACATAAATTCCTTTGGAGCAGTTTATTGTATCAAATATATATATATATATTACTCGGATGATTATAATAAATGTTACACCTTTACAGCTTAATAAAATTGAGTTGCAAATTATTTTTGGATAATATGCTTCGTGTTTGCATATGACTCAAATTTCCTCTGTAGTACACGCAAGTAGATGAACTCCATTTTGTAATATGAATGAAAGTTTTAGTATTAAATTTACGTGAGTTCAAATTATTATTCGTTACATAATGAGTATATAACTTCTTAATAACACCGTTATGTATATCTAACACTGTACATAACATAGAAGTGAATTAAAATAGTGTATTTTATATACAAATTAAAGTTTTAAGCTTAAAACTATTCGATTTCGACTTAAATCTCTCGTTTACCTTTTTATAATGATAAAAATCATTCTACTGTTTATTTTATTATTTAAAATGGTATTTTTTGTTTTAAGCAAACAAAACTGTCTAGCTTTTAAACTGATTGAGTATACGCCATATTAGATTCCTGCAGAGCAATATTTACCTATGTTGAAACATTTTCTGTATTAGTGGTTTGCAATTTAGATGTATCTTTAAATAAATTTTACCATTTGATAGAACTGGAAATACTCATGGGTTTGCTTGACTAATTTTTTAGTTTTTTTGGGGTAAAACGCCCTTATTAACATTTAGAGAAAATTATTACAAAATTTTTCTCAAGTAGTTTAAATTTAAATGTATTTTTCGCACTTATTTTAAAAATTAAGTCTGTTGTTATCCGAGGGAAAGTCTGCTATATCCCGAGATGAAATGTGTTTAAAGAAAACTTTAAATGGAAACCTGAATTCTGTAAGAAAGTTTCCCAATATGTTAATGCTGAATAAGAGTAATGATTGTTACGCAAATTACTCATGTAAAGTGAATTAAGTTTTATTAAAAGCGTGAATTTCTGGTAGGCCACAAATAAATAGATATTTAGAAAAAATAAATAAATAAGGTAGTTAATTTAGATGGCCAAATTTATATCGAGATTTAAGGTAAATTAGTCATAAATTAAGCAAAGCTAATATTTTACATTATTTACATCATCAACAAAACTAAGTTACTGATTAATTAATCTTGTGATACCGAATATTATAAAGCATTAAATCAAATTTGAATTAAATTTTGATGACTTCAACTTTTTAAGTGGCATCGTGTATGATAAAATTAAAAAAATATTTTATAATACATGATGAATTAAATATAATGAATTAAATTTTATTAGAAGCTTGAATTTCTGGAAGACGACAAATGCATAGATATTTAGAAAAAAAATAAATAGGAAAAACTCAGCTAAAAGCTGGGGTTTTTAGTCTAATTTAGACCCTCATAAAAGACTAAAGTTTTTAATTGAGGGTTATGATACATGCAATTGTTTCAAATATATTTTCAACTTTATAAGTTCTAATATTTTTAGGTATTTAAAATACATTGCTAGAACAAAAATATTTGTAATTAATAACCTTTGTATTCATTGACTTAGATTAAATCCTTTAGATTTATTTATTTAAAAATCATATTTTCTTAAAAAATGTATTTTTAAAAAATTTTTCAATGAAAAATACGTTTTTCAGAATTTTACTTTTATTTGACAAATTTTATGTTTATTTTACAATACGTAATATTAATATTTTATAACTTATTAGTCTATGTGTGGAAATATTTGTTTTTTAATTAACTTACTGACAACTAATATTCATTTATAATCTTATTTATATTTTATTTTTGTAATTTGAATTTTAATTTCATTCTATGAAATTTCAATTATATTTTTAATGTTAAATATTTGAGGTCAAAAATGAGAATAATTTCAACTATGAAGAAAATAATAACTAGAATCAACAAACTTATTTATCAAGAAATATATAAAACTATAAAAAAACATTAATTTAAAACTCATAAAATTTCAGATTGAGCAGTTCTGTACAATATATATTTTTATTCCATTCAGAAATATTTTTTTACTTTTAGCATAATTTATATTTACTGATAAAGTAATTATTTTTTTACCTATTCCCTAGATGGGACGAAATATTTTTTTCTATATTCAATTTCTTGAATTTATCTTTTTAAGCCGTAATTATATTTTTATTAAAACTTTTTTAAGAACTGATTTTTGATTCAGAATTTATTTTTAATAGATGTAATTATTAGTTTCTAGTAGATAAAGAAAATTTGCCAAAAAAACCATATTTTACATTAATGGTCATGAAACATTTACTCTATATTTTAGTTGATATATGTTAATGGAATAGAGTAATATTATATTTATTCGTTTTATTACGATATCCTATGTAAATAAAAACATATCAAATGGACGTTTTTATTTCTCTTTAATTTCATAATAATCACTGTTCGTCATTATTAAGATTTTTTCATTTAAATTTATCCACTGGGGCAAATAGAGTACCTAAAATTTCCGGACAAACTAATTAAAATGTAGAAAAAATATCAGTCAATTTGCTTAGATGATTGATTTTAAAAATAATTTTTATATCATTTTACTAAAAAAAATACTTTTTATCTACGTAAGGTTTTTTTTTCTAAAGCACAGAAAAGTTTAAAATTTCTCGTTCTTCGTACGGAAAAAAATATTTTTCATTACTTATTAATATCATATAAAAGTTAATTAATTTCTTTATCTTATAGGAATTTTTCGTAAAATTATGTGAAAAAAGTCCATCATTGGATAAATTACAACAAAAAGTTATCTCGGTGGAAAGAAATTTTTATGATTAATTGCAATCGAAATGATCATTAAATTTCTAAACGTTTTTCTGTCAACCTCAATTTCGTCTTTGCTGTAAAAAAATAACTTTATTTTTTACCTTTATGACTGCATTTTCTTCCTTTTAAATTGCATTAAACATATTTAAATTTATTTATCTTATTTTGGATAGAACCGATGATTTTAGTTTTGATTATAGCTTATCTGAATGTTATGATTAAATTGAGTTTATATTTGGACGGCCTGATAATAAGTGTAAGATTGACTGTTATACCGCATACATATTCAATATTTAATTGAATATGCATTTAACCTCGATATATTTAGTCGTGAAGTAAAAAAATTACTACAACACTTCAACCTTACGATTTCATTTCGCAATAAAAAAATACAGTATATCTCGTGATATATGTTACTATAACTCCTAGCATTCTGAAAGCTGTTGAAAATTGAAATAGATGGCAACGCAATTGCCTTAACTGCTTCAAAATTTGTAAAATGTCAACCAAATCTTAATAATATAATATTATAATGTAAAATTTTAATAATATAATTGTTCAATAGATAATAGCTTATCTAACGGTTATAATTAAATTGAGTTTACATTTGGACGACCTGATAATATGGGTAAGATTGACTGTCATACAGCATACATGCACAATATTCAATTACTTTTCAACCCTCGATATGTTTAGAAGGGAAGTAAAGGACTGAATACAGCACTTCAAATATGTACGTTCTGGAAAAGCAGCTGATTCACTTTAAGATTTCATTTCCCAATAAAAAAAATACAGATATATCTCGTGATCACTGTTACTTTAACTCCTAGCATTCTGAAAGCTGTTAAAGATTGAAATAGATGGCAACGTAATTGCCTTAACTGTTTCAAAATTTTTAAAATGTCAACCAAATTTTAATAATATAATGTCAATAGATAATTCAATAGATAATAGCTTATCTGAATGTTATAATTAAATTGAGTTTATATTTGGACGGCGTCATAATAAGGGTAAGTTTGGCTGTCATACAGTATACATGAGCAATATTCAATTACATTTCAACCCACGATATGTTTAGTAGTGAAGTAAAGGATTTACTACAGCACTTCAACCTGTATGTGCTGGAAAAGCAGCAGATTCACTTTACGATTTCATTTCCCAATAACACAAAAAAACACAGTATATCTCATGATAATTTTTACTATAAATCCTAGCATTCTGAAAGCTGTTAAAATTTATATAGATGGCACCATAATTACCTTAACTTTTTAGAAATTTGTAAAATGTCAACCAAATTTTAATAATATAATGTCAATAGATAATTCAATAGATAATAGCTTATCTGAATGTTATAATTAAATTGAGTTTATATTCAGACGGCCTAATAATAAGTGTAAGATTGACTGTTATACAGCATACATGCGCAATATTCAATTGAATTTCTCGCCGTGATATGTTTAGTAGTGAAGTAAAGAACTTACTAGAGCACTTTGACCTGAACATGCTGGAAATGCAGGGGATTCACTTTAAGATTTCATTTCCCAATTAAAAAAATACAGATATATCTCGTGATCACTGTTATTTTAACTCCTAGCATTCTGAAAGCTGTTAAAGACTGAAATAGATGGCAACGTAATTGACTTAATTGTTTAAAAATTTGTAAAATGTCAACCAAATTTTAATAATATAATGTCAATAGATAATTCAATAGATAATAGCTTATCTGAAGGTTATTATTAAATTGAGTTTATATTCGTACGGCCTCAAAATATGGGTAATATTGACTGTTATACAGAATACATGCGTAATATTCAATTGAATTTCAACCCGTGATATGTTTAGTAGTGAAGTAAAGGATTTACTACAGCACTTCGACCTGAACGTGATGGAAATGCAGCGGAATCACTTTACGATTTCATTTCTCGTAAAAACAAATACAGATATATTTAGTGATCACTG
>CM063508.1:150640220-150645220 GCA_032207245.1 Pardosa pseudoannulata
AATGTTTTCGAAGATTAGTTGAGCTTGTTGACGCACAGAATGGAATTTCGCAATCTTGCTCGTTGAAAAGGAGTGTTATTCGGGAACCCCTTTTCGGAAGAATTAATAATCGTTCAGTCATCAAGAGTGAATAGTAAATAAATTATAACAATTATGGAAGCATTTTAGAACATTGGGAAATTTTTTGACGGAATTATTATAATTAAAAATAAGGAAAACGCGACTAATTACTGTTAGTATGTTAAATAGTATTTGAAAAATATGTTTACTTTCTAAATTAAATATTAAATTATAATGATAATGCACACATTTTAAAATATGAAATAGTTTGTTGGTTAAATCCAAAAAACAAAAAAATTATGGAAAATGCGATTACAAATGGTAAAATGTCAAATACTTATTAGAAAAATATCTTTATTTTCTAATGTATGACCGTATATTTTGAAAATAAATTTTATATTTTAAATACCTCATGCATTTCATTTAAGGCATTATTAGACTAATGTAAATATAATTCCAATTACGCGTCATAAAAATATTTTCGATTATCAGAATTCACTAATTATCTTACCTATGAAAAGTAGACTGGATTTACTTGCAGCTGCATAATAAGGCATTGTTATTAAAATGTAATATAACATCAAAAATAGATGTCTGAATCATTACAGGCTAGCTTTAAAGACTCTGCTAGACACAAAACATAATTATAATATATTTTCTACTTATTACAGACTGTTTTAATATGTTACGTTAAATACAAGATCGTGTAGTCCACTTCTTTTTAAAAAATGCTATGAAAACCAGAATAAATTTTCAATAAATTTTACATTGTTTACTGACGTATTAATTTTAAACAAACTTATCCTTTGGAATTCTTCAAAGCTTTTAACACAGGCATTATTATGCGTCTTTGTGTTACTAGAATTTACGCTGCTACCCATGAAAACTTTCCGATGCTAAGTTATTGCCATAATATTATTACACATATCGCGTTTGATTTGTTTTTCTCCTTAGGCATTATTAGACTATATGTTCTATTAGAATATAATGTATTATTAAAAAAAAACATCTTTATCGTTTAATATTTGGCAGATCTACTATTTTCTGTTATTTTACTCTTCAATATTTTCATTTCAGACATTGATATACTATTAGTTATTATAATATTAAACAATATGCATAATTATTTACTGTTTGATTTTCTTGTATAGCGAGATTTCCTGCAGCATAAGACACCTAAACACGTTAAACATTTGACTTCCGTTTGAAACGGAAGAGCAGTATTGGTTGTCTATTGGCTACAAATGAACTTAGAAGGGCCTTAACATAGCAAGTAACACGGTCTTAATATTTATAGATACATTCTTCTACGGAAATGCTAATACTTTTGACTGTAACATCATTATACTGTTTCATTAGAATGCCAAGTTCTATTAACAGAAATTTTCGCGCTATGTAATTTTCCCTCAATTACTTGGAAAATAGTTTTGCTTTGGTAATAGTAAATATTGAAATAAAAATAATCGTAGAAGATCTATAATTTTGTAATTATTCAAATATATAGCAATAAATTTTCATAAATTTATTTTCCATGCATCAAAACATTTAAAATAATAAATAAATAAAATTTATTGCTACTTAATCATCAACTTTCTGTATGTTTCCTGCATTTTCGTTTCAAGCCATTTTATGTATGTACAGAATTAGGGATTAAGAAAAATGAAATCAAAATTACAGCAATATGATTAAGTAACTGAAGAAGAACTCAGGCATTATCATGCTTCTATATGTTACTAGAATTTACACTGATACTCATGAAAATGTTTCGAGGCTTTCTAAGTTATTCTCATGGTAGTATTACAAATTTTGCGTTTGATTTGTTTTTGTTTTTGTTTTTAGGTATCATATTAAAATAGAAGATATAGTCTAACAATATGTTCTATTAGAATATGATATATTATTAAAAATAACCTTTATCCTTTTTTATTTTTAGCAACTCTATTATTTTCTGTTATTGAAACTCTTCAATAATTTCATACCAGACATTGATATACTATTTGTTATTGGAATGTTAAACAATATTTACTGTTTGAATTTTTGTATAGCAATGTTTCCTGCAGAATAAGACAACTAAACACGTGAAAAAATTTGACTTTCGTTTGAAACGGAAGAACAGAATATTGGTTGCCTATTGGCTACAAACGAACTTGGAAGGACATTAACATAGCAAGTGACACGGCTTTATTATTCATAGAGATATTCTTCTACGAAAATACTAGTAGTTTTGACTGAAACATCATTACACTGTCTTATTTGAATGCCAAGTTCTGTTAACAGAAATTTTCGTGCTATGTAATTTTCTGTCTATAACTTGAAAAATAAATTTGTCTTTGGTAATGCTAAGTAGCTTTCTGTAGAACTAGAAAGAATCATAGAAAATCTATAATTTTTTTTGATTATTCAAATATATAGCAAGAAAATTTCATAAATAATTTTTCATGCATCTAAATATTTAAAATAACAAATAAATAAGATGTATTTCTAATTAATTATCAACTTATTATATGCTTTCTTCATTTTTGTTTGCAAGCACTTTTACGTATGTACAGAAATAGTAATTAAGCAAAAGGAAATCAAAATTACAGAAATATGAATACAGGGAAATACAGATTGTAATGTTTAATCTAACTTAATTAGTTATAAATTTAGAGTAATTAGCATTATGTCCCCTAAACTATAATTGGGTACAATTTCCGAAAATTATCTGATGTACTGTTAAACCATTTCCAACCGAGTAAAAGTTATAGCTTTCAGTCCAACAATTCAGTCAAATATTAAGGAAATTAAAGCTAATTAGACCGAAATTACTTAAAGTAGCTTAATAAGGCATTGTTATTAAAATGGAAAGTAACCTCAAATATGGATATTTGAATCATTATAGGCTCGCTTTACATATTGTGCTAGAATTAGAGTATACGTATAATGTATTCTTACTTAGTTCACCTAGACTGTTTTATTATATTAAGTAAAATAACCCATTGGGAAGCCATGTCTTTTAAAATGTGCTGCGAATACCATATTAACAATTCCTTAATAATTTTTACACTCATAACTCTCACTCTTATCTAGAAAATGAGAAATAATTCTGTTATAATTTATATTTTACGTATTTTACATTTACTAGCAGAAACTCGTAAGTGTTAAAGCTATTTATTAAATTTCAAACTGCAATAAGGTATATATATATATATATACATATATATATATATATATGTGTGTATATATATATGTGTATATATATATATATATATATATATATATATATATATATATATATATATATATATATATATATATATATATATATATATATATATATATATATATATATATATATATATATATATATATATATATATATATATATATATATATATATATATATATATATAATTATATGCGAGATAATAACTCAATATAATGTCCACATAATTTAAAAATACTGTAGAATGTTGTAGCCGAGTAAATTAATGCAGAGGTTTACTTACAAAAACACCTTTTATTTAGAACCACAGATGACACACATTGTAGGGAAATGAAGAAAAAACGCAGAAAGTGTTTAGAGATATATTACATGGTGATCTCAAAGTAAAAGTCACGAAATTTGTGTATTAGGCCATTTTATTAACTACTGGAAGGAGCTTGGCTCCAGGAATGATGTCGATTCGGTAACCAATCACTTCACTTTCATTACTTCCAGTTTATTCTAGAATATATAGAACGTCAGAATGCGTTGGAAAAATAAATCAACGGAGCTGCGATTCTATGCCGCCATTTTTATGAAAAATGTGTTTTAGAATTTATTAATATGGAATTTAAATTTTCAATTTAAAACAAAAAAAAAACATTTATGTTAGGATTTTACTTTAAAAGTATTTTATTATTACATATATACATATATATAATGTTTGAACTATATGTCCTTGTGGAGAGTGGCTGTGTGTTCAAATAAATTTTATATTTATAATTAAGCATGTAAATGTATAAGGACAAAAATATGAAATTTTGAAGAATTATTTTGGAGAACTGCTAATAGATAAAATGCAGATTACATTCACTGTTAT
Organism: Pardosa pseudoannulata; assembly: GCA_032207245.1. NCBI lineage: Eukaryota > Metazoa > Arthropoda > Arachnida > Araneae > Lycosidae > Pardosa > Pardosa pseudoannulata. Next base: position 150,644,345 of record CM063508.1, read on the forward strand.
CTCTAACTTATTTTTTGTCAAAAATGATAAAAATGGTTTATATACATATTTTTCTAAAATAATAATTAATTCTATAAAAAAGTTTAAAATATTGCAGTAAACATAGTATCTACAATTTTAACCCCTGCATAAATAAAGTAATCTACAAAATGTATAAATAATCAAAGAGAACACGTTTACGAAAAATTAATTAAATCTTATCTAAGATATAAGAAATTATATAACTCAATCAGAAATCATCTGAATTATTATGACAAAATTCAAATTATTGACTATCAAGAACTATAGTTAAGTTTAATTCTGTGAACAAACTTTACTGTTTGCTAAAAATCAATCCACGACTAAAACAACTCCACTAACAATGAATAATTCATTGAATCTATAAATAACCAAACTATTTCTACAAAATTTAACCAATTATTTTCCAAGAATATTAAAACAGAGAAGCTGAAAATAATACGATTAATAAATTATGCTAAATTTGCAAATTAACAAGTGCCTAAAGCTATTATGATTTTCTTTGAAATAATCAAATATGTAAAGTATGTTAACTATAGTAAACAATTACAGTATTACTAATAAATTTCCTATAAATAAAGTAACCCACAAAGTCAATAAATATTCAAAATTAACACATTTTTTTCTAAAAATATGTATAAAAAATCTAAGGCGTAATAATAATATCTAAGGCATAATACTTGGCTTATATAACTCTGGGAAAGAAAATAATATTAATCATTTATTTAATGTAATATTCAAAGGTATTAATTATTTGTAACTACAGTATTTTTCTAAATTATAAAGAAGTCTAAACATTGCGAAAAACTTTAGACAGTGAACAAACCCCACTATAAATATTTTACAATAAAACAGCAT
>CM063508.1:150657720-150685220 GCA_032207245.1 Pardosa pseudoannulata
TTTTTATGGTATTGCAACCATGATACCCTCTCAGGGTATATTTGTCCAGCAGGAAATGCCCTGAAGACAACTTAGTATGTCAAATATCAGCTTAACACTATGTGTAACGAAAAAATTATAGGATCATATCTCAAAATAATAAAGTTTGAGATATTACAAATGTTTAAAGTGGAGTAATATTATATAAGCCCATAACTTAAAAGTTATTTAATTTTATTTTTAAACTTAGTCTAAAAGTACTTTGAAAACTATAGAATGCAAGAGTAGAAGATAGTAATGTTCTATTTAGTAGCCATGTTTGAAACAGGATTTATCATATAATACTTTGCAATAATGTTGTCTAGAATTCTGTATTATTAACGATAATTTTAGACATTTTATATTTGGAACATTACTTGTTTTAAATAAAGTTTAATATTTTATCTATTGCAATTAATAGAACCAGATACCTTTAGATGAAAACATTTTTCATTGTTAAAATATTAATTAATAAAATTAAATAAAGTAACATTCAATTTTAAATATATAAAATGTAATCACTTGTTTAAAGCTTTTAAAGTCATGTTCTTTTATAAGAAGAAAAGTCCTCGTACTCCAAAAAACATGTAATTTCCACTATGTTCAAGTTAAATACTGAATTTAGATATTTACTTTTAATGTTATGCCAAACCATTATTTGTTTGAAAACATTTATTATGTAACAAAATGGAACATTTTTTATGGAATGAATAAAATAGTTGATTTTTTTATGAAATTTTATAAATAAACATAGGAATGCATAAAATAGCTACAGCATGAAACATAATACCAGAAAACTATTTTGTCAATTTAATAAACTTGAATTTTATTTTAATGTTAAATATATGTATTTCTTTAGAAATAAGCTGTTCACTGAAAAGTTCAAGTCTGTATTTTATGCTGAAGTAATATATATAGATTTAGGAATGCAACTGACAATAAATATTTTTCAGATATCTGCACGGGACACAGGAAAAATACAATTTTCGTACTTCAAACAGAAAAAAAAACTATTTAGAAAAAATAATTATCCCCAGAGCAAACACAAATTATTAAAAGAATTACACTTGTTTTAATCAATTATGAAATAGAGCAATGTCTAAAAGAAATTTTGAGGAGTATGAGTTCAAATATAATGCATAAGTTTAGGGAAAAATACCTAATAATAATATTCTTAGTAATGTATTTTACTATTTATAATAATAAAATAATAAATAAATAATAATAGATACTAGATATATTTACCAATTTCACACATTTTTGTTGTATTTATCTCCGAGTCAGTCATTTTTTTTAAATTTTTTTTTTATTATTTTTTTTATTTATTTATTTATTTTTTTTTTTGTAAACCAAAGTTACACGAGAAATTATATTCGGTGACATTAAATAAACTTTCTTTTATTAACTTAGAAATAAAACGATAAATTTTACAAACTTTTATCAAGTTAGACTTAAACTATAAAAGCAATCTAAAAAAAGAAAATTTCAAATAAGCCTAGGTCGTCTCTTTTAGATAATAAATGATAATAAAATTTATGGTTAGTGATATATCTTTCTAAAAAAGTAATTATAAAAATAAAAATAGTAAGTTCATTTATTACAAATTAATTTTTTTATATCGAACTGCATGAACATTAAAAAAATTATCAAATAAGTGTAAATTTTAAACAACGAAGTTCACTCTGAAATTTTACTATGGAGTTAGAGCTAAAATACAATGTGAAGTCGCAAAAAATATTGAAATTATGTAATTAACTGCCCTGTATACCTTACAAAGTAATTGAGTAATGAACTCCTTTTTTATAAAATGTAACACTATAAAGAAATCTTCGAACTACATGAACATTAAAAAAATAATCAAATAAGTGTAAATTTGTAACAACGAAGTTGACTCTAAAGTTTTTCTATGGAGTTAGAGTCAAAATATAATGTGCAAAATTGCAAAAAGTATTAAAGTTATATAATTAACTGCCCTGTATACCTAACAAAGTTATTGAGTAATGGACTTCTTTTTTTATAATATGTAAAACTATAAAGGAATAATTGGCATTAAATAAAATTTAATACACAAATGACTTGAAATGATTAAAAAAACACATTTTCAAAGTTCAATATAGTATTTACAGTCCGAAATCAGCATTAAAACCACGTACTGCTATAAGTGCTGCTATACGATGTGACATGGATTTAAAAAATGTTGAATATCTACGTGGGGAAAACCATTCAATATTATTTTTATACATGCTTAAAGCTCTCTTAATGTTTTAGGTCAAGATCACAAACGAGTCTGTAAGCAAAAAAATCTTAAATTTGTTCAATAGAACATTTATACAGAAACTAAGCAAACCACGAAAAATGTGTAAATGTATGCGAAAAATATCTTGAATAAACATTCCAAAATATTGTCCAGAAATACTCAAATTTCTATGCAGGTAAGGAAAGCTACAGAGCTTTATTAGTAGACCTCTTGCTGTTAACATTAACCCCTTAATGCACAGTTTTTTTTTTGTTTTTTTAAAGGCCAGCCAAAAAAATAATTTTTTTGATGTAAAAAACACAACTTATTTTATTTTATATTATATTTTAGAAAAATTGCATATTGAAATATGAACGAATCAGAATGTGAATAGGAATACGCTGTCGGAAAGCGGTTCACAAGGAAGAAATAAGTCGTGAGTGATAAGTAGAAAAAAAATATATTTTATGCTTGAATAAGTAAGTGTTATAGCTTACAGTCTCATGTAAATTATAAATATCAATAAAACGATTGTTTTTTCTTCTTTCACATTGTTATTTTCAATTCTCAATTGCATTAGAGTGTGAAAAATTATAGAAACATAAAGCACAACGCTCGAATTATCTCGAGTGTGCACAGTCTTTAAAGTTTAGCGCGCTCGAGTTAACTCGAGCGTGCACGTTAAGGGGTTAACTGCACTGATCATTGTTAGTATACAATCAATCTCCAGATCGTATCTCTAGGTTTTCATCCAGTATGATATTCAATAATAATTTCCGAACGGTTGCATTCACCTGCATAAATTCTAATGTATCTTCCACACTATGGCCAATTGTTCACCACTTAATGATGGTGATCTTGGACGATGGTTTATGGGCTGATACACACACTGGGCCACTAAATAAGCCGAGTGCTTGGATTCGTCCAAAGGGTTTACTGTGGACTTCAGTTGCATCTGGCTGCATTTGATCTTTGGAGAAAAACCACTTCCGAAGCCATCTTCTGCCAAGGTCATTTTATCATCTGCCATCATCGATCTCGGTAAGCCATGCACTCTCCAGACGGTGGTAATGACTTGCAGTGAACTTTAGTTTGGAGGGGTCTTAAGACGAATGCAGGCAGCATGGTACCATGAATTAGCGGGATTCGCCAGGAAAATATCTTGTTGACAATATGCAAGGCAGTGTCTGTGTTCATGAGCATATTTCAGCTGCAAGTGGCAATGGCTATATGGTAAAGGGATTCTGCACAAAGAAGTTCTTGCACACAGTCTATGGGGCAGAAGACGGCAGCACAGTTTTTTAAATTAAGAAGTATAACTAACTTTGTGAAACTTTCATGAAGTTACATTTCAAATGTAATACTTAAAGTTATAGAAAATGTTACAAGTATGACTCTTGCTATTACGCATTTAAAAAAGCTATTATTAGTCATATATTATATGAGGATAAAAATACAATAATATATAAATACTTTAATATAATAAAATTGAAACAATAACTTTGTGGAACTTTTAGGAAGTTAAATTTCAAATGTAATACGTAAGTTATAGAAAATGTTACAAATATGAATCTTGCTCTTATGTACCTAACAACGCTATTATTAGCCATATATTTTATTAATGAAATAAACAAAAATAAATGCGTTAATTTAATAAAAACTGAAATCTGCTGTATTATTTCTAAACCATTTTTCCAAACTAGAATGTCAATCACGAAAGACTATCTTTAATTTCATAAATAGAAGATTTTTCTTTTATCAATTACTAAATAAACCAATAACATTGAAGAACTTCCTTGAAGTTAAGTTTTCAATGTATAAGTAAAGTTATAGAAAATTTTAAAAATTGACTCTCTCTCTTATGTACATAACAAAGCTATTATTAGTAACATATTTTATTACAGATAAAAATACAATAACAAATATATACGGTAATGTAATAAAAACTGAAATTTGCTTTTTTATCTTTAAACCATTTTTCCAAACAAGAAAGTCAAACATAAAAGACTATCTTGGATTTCGTAAATAGACTTTGCTTTTAAAAATTACGAAATAAAACAATAACTTTGAAGAAGTTCCTTGAAGTTATATTTTAAATGTAATATGTAAAGTTATAGAAAATGTTACAAATATAACTCTCGCTTTTATGTAACTAACAAAGCCATCATTAGTAATATATTTTATTAAGGATAAAAATACAATAATAAATAAATACGTTAATTTAATAAAATCTGAAATTTGCTATATTATATCTAAATCATTTTTCCAAGCACAAAATTGAAATGTGAACGAATATCTTGGATTTCATAAATAGATTTTGCTTTTATCAAATACGAAATAAAACAATAATTTCAGGAACTTTCTTGAAGTTAAGTTTTAAATGTAATACGTAAAGTTACAGAAAATGTTACAAATATGACCCTTGCTCTTATGTACCTAACAAAGCTATTATTAGTAATATATTTTATTAATGAAAAAACAGTAATAAATAAATACTTTAATTTAATAAAAACTGAAATTTACTGTGTTATTTTTAAACCATTTTTCCAAACTTGAAAGCCAGTCACGAAAGACTATCTTGAATTTCATAAATAAGTTTTGCTCTTATCAATTACGAAATACCAATAACTTTGAAGAACTTCTTTGCAGTTAAGTTTTCAATGTAATACATAAAGTTATAGAAAAAGTTACAAGTATGACTCTTGCTATTACGTACCTAAAAAAGCTATTATGAGTCATATATTTTATTAAGAACAAAAATACAATAATATATAAATACTTTCATTTAATAAAAACTGAAATTTTCTGTCTTATATCTAAACCATTTTTCCAAACACGAAAGTCCATTATGAAAAACTATCTTGGATTTCATAAATAGATTTTGCTTTTATCAATTACGAAATAAACCAATAACTTTGAAGAACTTCCTTGAAGTTAAGTTTTCAATGTAATACGTAAAGTTATACAAAATGTGACAAATATGACTCTCGCTATTAAGTACTTAACAAAGTTCCAAACAAGAAACTCAAACATGAAAGACTATCTTGGATTTCATAAATAGTCTTTCCTTTTATCAGTTAAGAAATGAGACAGAAACCTTGAGGGACTTTCATGAAGTTAAGTTTCAAATGTAATACGCAAAGTTATGGAAAATGTTACAAATATGACTCTAACTTTTATGTAGCTAAGAAACCTATAATTAACCATCTATTTTATTAAGAATAAAAAACAATAATACATAAATACTTTAATGTAATAAAAACTGAAATTTACTGTATTATTTCTAAACCATTTTTTCAGACTCGAATGTCAATTATGAAAAACTATCCTGAATTTCATAAATAGACTTTGCTTTTATCAATTAAGAAATAAAACAATAACTTTGAGGAATTTTCATGAAGTTAAAGTTCAAATGTAATACGTGAGTTATAGAAAATGTTACAAATATGAATATTTCTTTTATGTAACTAACAAAACTAGTATTAGTAATATATTTTATTAAGAATAAAAATACAATAATAAATACATACATTAATTTAATAAATCTGAAATTTGCTATATTTTTATCTAAACCATTTTCCGAGCACGATAGTCAAACATGAACGAATACCTTGGATTTCATAAATAGATTTTGTTTTTATCAATTACGAAATAAAACAATAAATATGAAGAAGTTTCTTGAAGTTAATCTTTAAAACTAATACGTAAAGTTATGGAAAATATTACAAATATGACTCTCGCTCTTATGTACCTAACAAAGCTATTTTTAATATCATATTTTATTAAGGATAAAAATACAATAATATATAAATACGTTAATTTAATAAAAACCGAAATTTGCTGTATGATAGCTAAACCATTTTCCGACACACGAAAGTCAAACATGAACGAATATCTAGGATTTCATACATATATTTTGCTTTTATGAATTACGAAATAAACCAATAGATTTGACGAACTTCATTGAAGTTAAGGTTTAAATGTAATACATAAAGTTATTGAAAATGTTACAAATATGACCTAAAAAAAGCTATTATTAATCATATATTTTATTAAGAATAAAAATACAATAATATTAAAATACTTTAATTTAATAAAAACTGAAATTTACTGTATTATACCTAAACCATTTTTCCAAACACGAAAGTCAATCTTGAAAAACTATCTTGGATTTCATAAATAGATTTTGCTTTTTATCAATGACGAAATAAAACAATAGCTTCAGGAACTTTCTTGAAGTTAAGTTTTATATGAAATACAGAAAATTATATAAAATTTTACAAATATGAATCTTGATATTATGCACCTCAAAAGGCTATTATTAATCATATATTTTATTAAGGATAAAAATACAATAATAAATAAATACATTAATTTAATAAAAACTGAATTTTACTGTATTATTTCTAAACCATTTTTCCGAACTCAAATGTCAGTCCCGAAAAACTATTTTGAATTTCATAAATAGATTTTGCTCTTATCAATTACGAAATAAACCAATAATTTTGAAGAACTTCCTGGAAGTTAATTTTTCAATGTAGTACGTAAAGTTATAGAAATTGTTACAAGTATGATTCTTTCTATTACGTACCTAAAAAGGTATTATTAGTCATATATTTTTTTAAGAATAAAAATACAATAATATATAAATGCGTTAATTTAATAAAATCTGAAATTTTCTGTATTATATCTAAACCATTTTTCCAAACACGAAAGTCAAACATGAAAACCTATCTTGTATTTCATAAAATAGACTTTGCTTTTATAAGTTAAGAAATGAAACAATAACACTGAGGAATTTTCATGTAGTTAAAGTTCAAACGTATATGTTCTTCAGTTATAGAAAAAGTTACAAATTTGACTCTCACTTTTATGTAACTAACAAAGCTATTATTTGTTAAATATTTTATTAAGGAAAAAATACAATAATAAATAAATACGTTAATTTAATAAAATCTGAAATTTGCTGTATTATATCTAAACCATTTTTCCAAACACGAAAGTTAAACATGAACAAATATCTTGGATTTCATATATAGATTTTGTTTTTTATCAATGACGAAATAAAATAATAGCTTGGAAGAACTTACTTGAAGTTAAGTTTGAAATGTAAAACTTAAAGTTATAGAAAATGAAACAAATATGACCGAAAAAAGCTATTATTATTCATATCTTTTATTATCGATAAAAATACAATAATATATAAATACGTCAATTTAATAAAAACTGAAATTTGCTGTATTATATCTAAGTTATTTTTCCAAACACGAAAGTTAAAAATTAAGGACTATCTTGGATTTTATAAATAGAATTTGCTTTTATCAATTACGAAATAAAACAAAAACTTTGAAGAACTTCCTTGAAGTTAAATTTTAAATGTAATATGTGAAGTTTTAGAAAATGTTACAAATAGGACTTTTGCTCTTATGTATCTAACAAAGCTATTTTTAGTATCATATTTTATTAAGGATAAAAATAGAATAATATATAAATTTTTTAATTTAAGAAAAACTGAAATTTCCTGAAATTTCCCTTCAATTATGAAATAAGACATTAATTTCAGGAATTTTCTTGAAGTTAAGTTTTAAATGTAATAGGTAAAGTTATAGAAAATGTCACAAATATGACCTCAAAAAGCTATTATTATTCATATATTTTATTAAGGGTACACATACAATAATATATAAATACTTTAATTTAATAAAAAATGAATTTTGCTCTAGTATATCTAAACCATTTTTCCAAACACGAAAGTCAAACATGAAAGTCTATCTTGGATTTCATAAAACAGACTTTGCTTTTATCAATTAAGAAATAAAACAATAACTTTGAGAAACTTTTATGAAATTGGAGTTCAAATATAATACGTAATGTTAGAATGAACAAATATATCTAGCTCTTCTCTATACCTAACAAAGTTATTTTTAGTAATATATTTTCCCGAGATGAGAGAGAATATTTTCTTTACCATCCTATCGTCTTCGTAAAGTGTATTATGTCTACACCTCTGTCATTTCTTTATCCTTTTCTTAATGTTATTATAGGGCACGTACATGCACTTATTGTAGTAGCTAAATAACAAGTTCTACCGAGAAAAGATGCCTGTCATAATTCTTAACCTTTTTCCTAAAAGGTGAAAGCAATATCATTTTGGAAGGTGCAGGAAAAAGTTATCGATGCTTCGATCGCTACTTATATTATAGAACAAAATAAACGCGTTTTATTGGCTGCGTTTCTTAGCGGTATTAGTATCCAATAGGCAGAAAAAAGGCAATATTTTATTAACGAGACCAAAAGTTATATATATACTAGACGACCTGCCAGAGGTTGTAATGTTTTAACGCTGTAAATCCAAAAAATGTAAAATGTTACTAAATAAATTATAAATTGTACCATTCTGATGGAAAAGTAAGAATAATAAATTAATTTAAAAATGCTGGAAGCTACAACGGCTAAAGTCATCACCAGCATAATTTGATCAAATTAAAATTCTTTAACGTCTTGTAGTTATATTTATATATATATATATATATATATATATATATATATATATATATATATATATATATATATATATATATATATATTTATATATATATATATATATATATATATATATATATATGTATATATATATATGTATATATATATATATATATATATATATATATATATATATATATATATATATATATATATATATATATATATATATATATATATATATATATATAAATATATATATATGTATATATATATATATATATATATGTATATATATATATATATATATATATATATGTGTGTAATATTAAAATCAATTATTTACATATTTTAATATTAATTTAATAACTTTTGCTCATAAAGTGCGTTAGGTTTGCGCGCCGTAATTCTGATCTTTCCCTCCAAACACACTATAGACTTAGTTCAGTATGTCTGTACTACTTTAGCTAATAGTTAGAGCGTTCTCTTTAAACATGTTTATTTTTTATCAAGTGAAAAATTGTGCTTAGGGATGATTCATAGCCTTTTTTACCTGAGAAATCCTTACTTGAAAAGTGTGTGTGTGCAGGATCACATTGTCTGGATGCACGAGGTTGTTAAAGTACTTGCCTATTGATTTCATGTGTCTCACCACAAATAAAATGTGTTGTTGTGTTGAATGAGTCTCGCTTATATTACATACATTATATATGTATATATTATGTAACCAAATTATTACAGTTAAAATATATTTTAAAAATTTTTGTCTTTTCATTCTTATTCTTCCATATCTATTTTCCCAGCCATCAAGTATATAATCTAACGAAGTGTTCAAAGAATTAAAATTCTTTATTCCTGTCTTTCAAAGCTAACTTTTAAATAAATGGAAATTTTCTGTCAACGCGTCACATTTTCCAGATTTCCAGAAGAATGGTTAATTTTTCCAATTATCTAAGTTCCTTTCTGACTATTAAATTCGCTGACTAAACTGCTCTCTAGTAGGAATATTCTCCGCTTCTATCATTGTGGGACTAACAATGTAATCGAAAGTATTTTCAATGTATCATTCCATACTCTACTCTTGACGGGGAAAAATGCTTTTTCTTAGGTCTGAAATAAAGTTAAGTTACCCGTTGGACTGCTGCTTCTATTTCCTATAGTGGCCCGCCTACTAGTTCCTTAGATTTCTCATTGTCTAATGAGTCCGGGCAAGTAAAAAGGATAGGGGCTGAATTCAATGTGACCGGTGAATTAATTTGAAAGCGTTATATATATATGTGTATATATATATATATATATATATATATATATATATATATATATAAATATATATATATATTATATATATATATATATATATATATATATATATATATATATATATATATATATATATATATATATATATATATATATATATATATATATATATATATATATATATATATATATATATATATATATATATATATATATATATATATATATATATATATATATATATATATATATATATATATATATATATATATATATATATATATATATATATATATATATATATATACATACATACATACATATATATATACATATATATATATACATATTTATACACATATACATGCATACATATATACATGTATGTGTAAGTACATGATTATTGTTCATTTAAATAATTGTTTCTTATTTCATCTAATTAAATTCCTAAGATAAATAATTAAAAAACCGTAATATAAATGTTAGCTTTTAAATTTTATAAATGTTGTATAATTTGTGATTTCTTTTAAATCTATGTAAATAAATCTATTTATTATTAAATCTTAATTTCGTTAGATTAAAGAAGAATAATTTCCGATGCAAACTTTGTGGATTTGAAATGTCTGAGGATAAAATTCAAGCATAGATACTAAAATTGGGCAATAATTTATGATCGTGCAATTGTTTAGGCAGGGATACAGCTATCGCGGCTTTTCTTCTTGATTTATTAAATCCAACGCTAAAATTTTCACCGCAATCCATCAGCTGTAAAAGACACATTTGTAACCCGGAAGATATGTTTCAACTCAGAAGTGATGAAATTGGAGAAGGAATTTAAACCATTATGTTAAATGGGGAAAGATAATTACGCTTATATTTTAATTCACAGATTAACGCCCGGAAAACTGCTTTATAATTTCCACATTTTTAAGAGTAATTCCATTATATTATAAATTATTCAGATCCTTAGGCTAATTCTGTTTCCATCCGCTGTCATACTGGGCAATTAAAGAGAGAGAAATTAAAGAAAAAAGTCAGATTAATGTCTTGTGATATTAAATCCAAATTATAATTGAAAGATTTCATAAGTTAGTTTAAGAAATTAATCTTTTAATTGAATGGATACAAAAAATTTTGTTTTACACTAGTTGGCAAATCAGTGAATTTAGACTAAAATATTGCAACAAAATAAATGGAATAAATGTATTCTTAAATAATACGATTATGCCCTTTCTGGGTGGTAGGTCATGACAAAGGGTCTCGTTCTTAGTCATTGCTTCTAAATTACGAGGATCAACTTGAGAAGAGTCATTCTTACACTTTTGTGGTTCTCATTAAAACGAAACTCCTTTGCCTTAATAAGAGTAGTTTATGGCTCAAATCATGTTTGCTTTGTCTAACTGACACTAGAAATAACAATGCCAACAGTGATGTATTGAATCAAATGAATAAAAAAAATTATAAACAGAATTCTTGAAAATATAGGTTTATATTCAAAGCTTGAATAAATAAAAAACGAAACGTGTTTTAAAAGAAGGCCTAGGGCTAAAAATAGTAAACTTTAAATTATTCTAAAACAGAGAAGATACAAAATACAATGCAATGAAAAAATTAAATAAAAACACTAAATTTACTAGATACTGAAATATTATCAACTTTATAACTGGCATGAGAGCATACTTCACAATTTAATGTCTAAATAAATATAGTATGTAAAGAATAATAGAGACGGAAAATTATTAAAGAATTAAATAAATTCATTTATCAATGTTAGCAAAACGTAAGAACTTAGTCAACCCTACTGATTGGCACAAATTATATTTAATTTAACATTATATATTTGAAATAAATAAAATCTTAGTTAAAAAAACTGATAAAAATTTTTGAAAACATATAAATAATCGTTTAAAGATTAAATAAGAAAATAAAACAAAATTCCAGTTCTAAAGTTTCGTACGAAATTTCATCCCAGTAAATTTTAATGTAACAAATTTAAGCATGTGTGTCACACAGCTTTTTCTAAATCATATTTATGTTCACCAAAGTTATGCGTTTTATGTATGAGATATATTATTCTATAATAATTTTGTTTGAAGGTCAAGAAATGGACTGCCCAGAAAGTTTTCGTATAAATATTTGAAATTCTAATTCAAACACAATTCTAGTTTGATTTAAAAAGGGATTCATACTGACCTATTTTTAGATTAGACTATGATTAAATATGATTATATATTTTATTTTAATTTATGTAGTTGTAGATTTTATTCCAGTTGGAAATATCTAGTACTTAAACTACTTAGTTTACGGTTTCATTTTGCCTTAACCCCTTCCGGTATGATTTAATAATGAAAAACTGTGCATGAAATAACCTTTTAAGTTTTATTTAAAAAACATGTTTCATTTTACAATTCTTACATATTCTCAATTAAAATCCACTTTTTACATAGTGTTAAATAATATCAGAAACAATAAAATTAAGAAAATATCAAAGCAAAACATTAATAAGGTATACAGATAATAGTCTTCAAGCTAGTGATACTTTTCAAAACAAAGTGCAAAGGAATTCTTAATTGTTTATACCGCCAAGTAGTCTCCCTTTTAATTTGATTCTTGTAACACACACGGCATTTCTTAGTAGGTTTTCTTTTATTCTGACTCATTAATTTGGCAATGACTTGTACCAAGAAATTCTAAGTAAACAATATGCAATAGTGACTTGTGATTTTCACAAGTGATAAAAGTGTTGCCAAATTCAGTACACTAGAAATTTTAAACTAAATTAATTATCATATTTAACAGTAACTTTAATCGCATGACGAGTGTAGCTCGTCATTGTGCGGTATGGAATGAAAAACTAATGACGAGCTAGACTCGTCATTTTACCGGAAGGGGTTAATAGCAGTAGCTGATGGCTTATGAATCGTGTTTGGATTGTCCAAGTAACACCATAAATAACAACAACAGCAATGCAATAAATAAAATAAATTTAAAGAAAATTATAAACAGAATTCTTGAATATATAGGGAAGTTTACAATTTCAAAGCTTGAATAAATAAAAAACGTAACGTGTTTTAAAAGAAGGCCTAGAGCTGAAAAACCGTAAAATTTAAATTATTCTAAAACAGAGACGATACAAAATAAAATGAAAGGAAAAATGAAATAAAAACACTAAATTTACTAGATACTGAAATATTACGAACTTCTGCTCTGGGATGATAGAGCATACTTCACAATTTAATCTCCAAATAAATATAGCATGTAAAGAATAATAGTGACGGAAAATTATTAAAAAATTAAATAAATTCATTCGTCAGTGTTAGCGAAAAGTGAGAACTTAGTCAACCTTACTGATTGCCAAAAAATAATTAATTAATGTTATATATATTTTAAGTAAATAAATTCTTAATAAAAATATTGATAAAAATTTTTGTAAAACTTTACAGTTTGTGACTATGAATTTCTTTACCAAATATTATACTTATATATGTATACGGTGGTACCTAAATGGCCCTTATAATTAATTTACCTTTTAAGAGTTATTTAGGTACCACCGTATTTATATGCAAACTAAGTAATTTATGTACTAGATATCTGCCAACTAGAATGAAATCTACAACTACGTAAATTAAAATAAAATATATAATAATATATTTAATCATAGTCTACTCTAAAAACAGGTTATTATGAAATTCTTTTTAAAACATATTAGAATTATGTTTGAATGAGAATTTAATTATTATTATGAAAACAATCTAAGCAGCCCCTTTCTAGACCTTCCAACAAAATTATTATAGAATGAAATATCTCATACATATAACTCATAACTTTCGTGAACATAAATACAATTCAGCAAAAGTGGTGTGACACGCATGCTTGAATTTGGCACAGTAAAATTTGGTGGGAAGAAATTTCGTTTGAAACTTTAGAACTGGAATTTTGTTCCATTTTCTTATTTAATGTTTAAACGATTATTTATGTGTTTTCACAAATTTTTCACTAGTTATCGAACGAGGGGTCTTGCAATCTCGTCCTAAATGTCATCTTGAAGCACAAAAGCATTTCTTTTCAGATAAATGTTTTGAAAAACACTGAAACGCATTTCCCGCTTTTTCTTTTCAAAAAGATTTCTAAATAGTAGGTATTTTTTTCGTCTGGGAGAGAACATCCATTATAAATTTGCAACATCTGAAAAAAATCATTTATAAAGTTTTCAAACTATCAGGAGTGAATAATTTAAATATCCTTTTTCTTTAAAAGTATGGGCTATCAAAATTGTTACTCTTTGTTATTAACCATTTACCCGCCACTGTTCTAATACAATACATAATTTTAAATATAGAAAATTCAAATGTAAAAAAATTCTTATCAATATCTCTTTTACATCAATTGAACATGACATTATAAAGAATTTTTTACAATAAGTTTTATTTTGATTAGATAATTATTTTATTTTACATTTTTTTTAAATTTTACTATATTTTGTCAATTTTACTATTCATTACACTTTAATTTACCAAAATTCCTGTTTAAATTGAAAAAACTCAATACATTAAAATGTATATCATTAGACAACTAATCCGACCTGAATACAACAAAAGCAAAATTTTATATTTAAATATTAAAGGTAAAATTTACGTATTTATGTCTATGTTCCATTATTGGAATTCCGTCGTTTCAAGGTTTAATTTTTCATGTATGTGCGAAGCATTGTATGATATTGCAAACACTATTTTCTTTTGCATTCAGATAAGAATAACACCTTTTCTAAAGAAAATAAATAGGTACAGCTGCAAATGGAAGCTGCAATACTTCGAAAGGGTTATAATATTGGCACTTGACATTGATGTTCACTTGCTGTTTAGCCATAACAATAGAAAGAAATGCTTTTTAATAAGGTGGCTAAACATGTGTAGGGAGGGGAGGCTTTCACCTCTGCCCTTGGAGAAAATGCAACTTCTTATAAAAGGTGTCATATTGCATATGTTTGCTGAAATAGTTATCAGTTTCGTTAGAGTTTTTCTTATTAGTTTTGTTGGATGACAGATTCATGTATGCTTTGTATGTGTTTCATTTGTACAGTTTTCAGAAATGTAACAGCATGTATTAAAGATGCCTTACAGTACAAGATGCTCTGGCCTTTCTAGAAACTCTTTCGGATTCTTATTTGGAAGATGCATATATTAGCTAGTCAGAGCGCGATGAACCTGGTGATATAACCGATGAAGAAGATATGAGTGGATATAATTTAGATGCTGTTACGCCATTCAACGTGTGTGTATGTCCTTTAAAAAAATTTAAGCACTCCAGATTCAGACAAATTTCAGAAACCGGGTGCAAGGGTCAAGAACTGAAAACCATGTAGTAAAATTCATACTATTACTATTTAACATACTATTTAACAATTATACATTACTTAAAGATAAATAAACAAAACAGTTATTATTAAGAAGATGTTATAATTATCAGACTTAAAATTAAATATTTTTATGAGGTTTTAAAAATATACAAAATATAATCATGTTACACTCCAATTTTCCAATAATGGAACATGGTTAAAAACACTCCCCAAAAAATTTTAACCTAATTTTAAACCTTTATTGTATTTATGTACTCTTAATTAATATAATAATCAAATTGCAAGTCATTGTGACTATTTTTTCTTAATTTATCGTTTAGAAGGTTAAATTTTAATTCTAAAACAATGGGGAGATATTACTTTCCTGTTCCTCGAAAGTACAATTAGCCAGCATTGCAATAATGGGCTCTATGACAATAGCCACCCTTTTGAAGCTATTTTAATTTGAAAGACCAAGATATATTAACATAAAGTACATGAGTAACTCACAGATGAAAATGAAAATAAAACATCTGGAATACTGCCAATATATTTTTTTTTATTTATACGAATTCAAGATTGACAATTTTTAACTTTTAATCATTATCCAATCGTTTTGGTTATTGCACCATTATAAATTGATATAAATCTTCTAGTAGTCCTAAACACAGTTACATCAATTTTCACTAGCCGGTTTAGAGTTAAACCCCGCAGGGCTAATAAATTTTGTATTGAAAATTTAAATTATATAAAGTGCAGATGACAATCAAATGAAGAGCAACACATCTAAATATTCTGATAGACCCAAATATAAAATTTCAACATTATAACTCCTTAATGCACAATTTTTTTAAAAAGGCCGGCCAAAAAAAATCAATTTTTTTAATGTAAAAAGCACAATTTAGAATTTTGTCTTTCCAAGAAAATTACAAAAATAATAAAATAATCAAAAATTTTATTGCAATTTTGGATTTTGATAACATTGTAGAAAATAGTCGAATATAGTTTACAATCCCATATAAATGATAAATTTTTGCTTTTACTTTTTTTTGCTTTCATATTTTTATTTTCAATTCTCGATTGCATTCGAGTGTGAAATATTATAGCAACATAAAGTACAACGCCGCTCGAATTATCTCGAGTGTTCACAGTTTGGCCAGTTTAGCGAGCTCGAGTTAACTCGAGCGTGCAAGTTAAGGGATTATGGTTAATTAGTTCTTAGTTGTGCCCCAATATTAGTACAAATTATATTGAAATTTTTTCTTTTACAGTGTATAAATAAGTAAAGAGGGGCATAAATAAATGATGTAACATTTCTAACTACTATTCCTACGTTTTTGAGTTATGTGAGATGCATAAATTCTAACGAACATAAGTATAGACGTAAAAAGAAACTAATAAAAATAGATATTTTATGCTTTAAAAATAAATGTTCCTTGTACTCACATATATACTTATGAACATCAAATATTATCAAAATCAATTCAATCATGTTGAAATTGAATATATCAGTTTAAATTTGAACACTACAATTTTTCTCAATTACTTTCTATAAATTATACAAGGAAGTAACACTAATAGATTAAGTATATATTTGACTTAAAAGAAATTTACAAATATTTGTTAAAGTACATGTCTTTCAGTTCGTTGGTATGTATCAATAAGGTATTTGATGTGCTTTTTTGGAATATTAAATGTGTTTTCTAAGACACAAACATAATTGATTTCATCACTTAATACAGAGAAATCTTTTTTCACTTGCTGTATCTAGCAATTTTGTAGTACAATAATAGTTTTTTAGTATTTACCGAATTTAAGTTATTAATTATAAGTGAATAACTACTTTATATACCATTATATTTATTAATTTACACTTATTGTTTTATTAACATATATTATAGACTTTACGCTTTAATATACCTTTGATCTTTCAACTAAGTTTTTGTTAATTGCCTTCAATCTAACAGAAAATATTAGTGCAGAGCATACAGAATTTCTCTCTCATACAAAAACATAATAATTTACAAATTAAATTTTTGAAAATAATTTTTAATAATACACTGTGCTGAAGTTTAGAAAACTCACCCACGAGCAAAAAGATATATAGGGTGTCCCAAAACGACCGCATAAACTTTGCACGGCTATATTTCGTGTTGGGAGTACATAAAAACTGCCCAAAGAAGCGTTCCTGTACGATCCATAGTTTACGAGAAAAATACGAAAAATAAAGTATGACGTCATTGCTGGTGCAAGAAAAAACATTTTATTGGACATATCAACTACAGTATTTGCATAGCAATCCAGACGATAATGTTTAAAACGCTCACCGCGCATACCGCATCATGCATGTTCTTGCCATGGAAAGACGTTAAGAAGCCGTTGAATTGGTATTTAAAAGGCTGTATCTTGCAGTTACCGGTAGTCTTCGTATGGTGGCCATGTATTCCGTTCGTGACTACTGCGATACGTACCTGATGTACGGTCGATGTAATGAAAATGCCTTACGAACTATTAGGGAATATGACCGTGCATATACTGCTGTTGATATGTTCAATAAAGTGTTTTTTCTAAAGTGGAAGGGACGTCATACTTTGTTTTTTGCATTTTTCTCGTAATCTATGGATCGTACAGGAACGCTTCTTTGGGCAGTTTTTTATGAACTTCCAACGAGGAATCTAGCTGTGCACAGTTTAGGCTGTCATTTTGGGATATAGTATATAGTATTAGATTAAGAAAAGAATACTTTCTTTAAATTATACAAGGAAGTAAAAACTCTAAACTAAACTTCTCTGCGGAACAGCAGCTAGGGGGTCAAGGCCTACCGTGCCAATCTCCGTTTAAGTGAACAAACGCCCTGGAGTGCGAAGCATATGTTCCGGCTAGGTGGTCAATCTTAAGCAGAACCCTCAGTGTTTAGTTCCTAAGCTTGCTTGGTCCTCAGTTCATGTACCCACTGAAGGGATGAAAGGCTGAGCCAACCTTGCCGGCCCGGGGATCGAACCTTGGACCTTTGTTGTCGGAGCGTTACCCTAACGTCAATGGGCTATAGGAAGTAAAACATTTATTTTCCTGTGCAATATATAGCTCGTGCAAAATTCAAAAAGGATTGAAATATATTAATTTTAATTAGCTTATTTTATACAGTACAAGAAAAATTGTTGATACATGTCAAAAGCCTATGACGATTAGAATGCATCTCAACTGTTTTAAATACTTATGTGTTCTGAAAAAGTGTTTAATGCAGATATAAATGAATTCTTTGTTATAGTAATAGTCATTTTAATTTTAAGTTGAAGAATTTTAAAATACCCTGTTTGATTTTTATTCATATTTACATCTCACTATTCAGTAAGCTACACATATTGAATTTTCATGTAAATTCGTAGATGAAAATACTTTGCAGCCTTAAAACTCCCACCAGGAAGTTAAAGAGGAACAAATCTTTTTATTTATTGTTGTTTATTTTAACAAAGATACTCCGATTATCTTTATCACCTTTACTGGTGTGTCAAGTTATTACTATCTGGAACACTTTTCTTTGAAGACGTATTGTTTTCACGTCACTTTCGTCGGCCTTTTCCTTTTGTTCGTGGTCTTGTTCGATACGTGCCTCAATTTATCTCCTCGGTTACAGAACATTCTCTGACAGACGAAAGGAATAGCGTTATCAATTTCCAGTTCCCCTTAATCTTGGTTCAAACTTTCTTTGAAAAGTAGGTTTAACTTCAATCGCAACGTGAAGAATTATACATGTGATTGGGTAGAAATTGATCTCCCTCATCCCTCAATTTGTTTGGACGTGTTCGAAGAAATAAAAATGAGCAGTGATAAATAAGAAAGTGCATTGCTTTATAAAATATTCATGCTTGGAAACTGATTTTAATTTTCGAATGTAAAAGATACATTCTATTTCGTAAAAAATGTATTATATTTCGTAAAATCTTCTATATAATAATAGCTTAAGTTTTCTGCCCGTCTGTCCTTGAATTTATGAAGCGGTTGTACCTGGAATGAATAGAGTCATCCATATTCATGTTTAGAAATATTCCATTTTGAAAATTTGGATTTTCCATTTGGAATTTCCATTTGGGAACATTTCGATTTTTGGAAACATTCCATTTGGAAACATTTGGATTTTGGAAACATTCCATTTGGGAAATTATGATTTTCCATTTGGAATTTCCATTTTGGAAACATTCCATTTGGGAACATTTCGATTTTTGTAACATTCCATTTGGAAACATTTGGATTTTTGGAAACATTCCATTTTGGAAATTTGGATTTTCCATTTGGATTTTCCACTTTGGAAACATTCCATTTGGAACCTGCTTTTAATTTTCGAATGTAAAAAATATATTCTACTTCGGAAAAAATATATTATATTTCGTAAAAAATTCCCTATATAATAATAGTCTAAATTATTTGTCTGTTTGTCAGCGAATTTATGAAGCGGTTGTACCTGGAATGAATAGAAGCATCCATATTGGAATTTTGGAACCATTCCATTTTGGAAATTTGGATTTCCATTTGGAATTTACTTTAAATTTTCGAATGTAAAAAATATATTCTATTTCGTAAAAAATCATCTATATAATAATAGCCTAAGTTATCTATCCGTTTGTCCTCGAATTTATGAAGCGGTTGTACCTGTTAAATATAGAGGCATCCATACAGGATTTTTGCAAACATTCCATTTTGGAAATTTGGTATTTCTATTTTGGAAACATTCCATTTTAAACCTGCTTTTAATTTTGTGGTTGTACCAGGAATGGATAGAGTCGTCTTTACTGGATTTTTCGAAACATTCCATTTTGAAAATTTGGATTTTCCATTTGGAATTTCTATTTTGGAAACATTTGGATTTTTGTAAACAATCAATTTTGGAAATTTGGAATTTCCATTTGGAATATCCATTTTGGAAACATTCCATTTAAAACCTGCTTTTAATTTTCGAATGTAAAAAATATATTCTATTTCTTAAAAAACATTCTATTTCCTAAAACATTCCCTATATAATAATAGCCTAAGTTATCTATCAGTCTGTCATATTGGATTTCTGGAAACATTCCATTTGGAAATTTGGATTCTCCATTTAGAATTTAATTTTGGAAACATTCCATTTCGAACCTGCTTTTAATTTTCGAAACTAAAAATTATTTTCTATTTCGTAAAAAATCCCCTGTATAATAATAGCCTGCCCCCGAATAGCCTGTCCGTCTGCAACCGAATTTATGAAGCGGTTGTACTTGGAATGAGGATTTTTGTAAACATTCCACCTTGGAAATTTGGATTTTCCATATATACATATATATATATATATATATATATATATATATATATATATATATATATATATATATATATATATATATATATATATATATATATATATATATATATATATATATATATATATATATATATATATATATATATATATATATATATATATATATATATATATATATATATATATATATATATATATATATATACATATATATATATATATATATATATATTTATATATATATATATGTATATATATAAATATATAGTGTTCATATATATGTATTATATATGTATATATATACAATATATATATTATATATATATATATATAGCAATATATATAGATATATATATATATATATATATATATATATATATATATATATATATATACGTATACATACATATACATATGTATATATATATTAATGGCGCAAGAGATGTTTATTTTGATCGAGGATTACACGATTGTGGAAATGTATTAGAATTCTAAGAGCGATGTTTAAATCTGATTAATAGGAGTAAATTCAAAATAAAAAAGAAATACTGTTTGTAAAATGAAATATTGTATCAGAGCCATGTTTAATTGATTAACATTTGGATTAAAAATGTAGACAAAGCTTCCCAATTTCAAATGAAGTAATCAAATGAAAATTGGATAAATAAACCTAAAAACAAGCATTGTGGGTATATATTAAATACTTTGCGTTTTAAAACTAGTTTTTCAGCATCTTTAATTATTAAGTAATGTCATAAAAAATCTTTATTTTACTTGAGGATTACATTATCATCTGAACACTTTGTAATTCTAAGAGTAATTGCATTACTTTAATTAATATAGTAAAGCCTGGAATAGATAAAAAATATAATTTTTCATTGTATTAGTTTAGTTTTGAATTCAGAATCTAGATTGCTCGAAAATTGCAAATGATAGTAAATTATGTTAATGAATTTAGATCGTCAACAGTTTGCCTTAATTATAACACACATGAACTAGATTAGGTTTATGTTCCTAAATTATTTAATTTTCTATTACAAAAGAGAAATTTAATGTACTAGGTTTTTATGTTATTTCTAACATAGTACACACAATTTTATTGAGATTTTGAAATCGGGGTATATTTATAAACTTAAATTTTCTTTAAGCGAAATATTTTCTAGAAAATGTTTAAAGGTATATCAATAATGAAATGCTATAATTTATTTAACTGATTTATTATTTACTGGTTTTAATACATTAAATCATATAAAAAAAAGTGGAAAGTGAAAAATGGGGAGACAGAAAATAAAAATTAATTTTAAATTCAGGATCATCTATAACAGATCTATCCCACTATTTATCTATAAATTTCAGAGGATTCACATAACAACACAAAACTGTTTAATACTGGATAAAAAAAAATTTCTGTACTGTTTCTCTGATAATTTCTCAAAAGTATTTCTTTTATTTGGTTTTTGTTTGATTCGTACCTATGGGAATTACAAAAACTTTATTTTTGACCTACTCTTATTTTAATTCTCATAAGTTTGTTTTTATTTAGTTTATCAAAATGCTCATTATTATTATACTTTTTAGCTATTTTGCATCACCACTCTTGGGAAATGTCACTAAAATAATAGCAATAAATATCTGAATATACTACCAACAGTCAATGTTTAATTGCCTCACTTCCTTAATAGGCTTTATTCTTCAACGTGTGTAAGAAATTCCTGGCTGTTTATAAGATTTTTTTTTCATTCCTCAAATGTGTTATTCAAGTTCCATTGTATGAGATATTTAATTAATTTCTCAATAGTAATTATTTTATTTTGCTTTTGTTCCTCTGCGAGTTACAAAAACATTATTTTTGCATTACTATTATTTTAATTATCACAGGTTTTTTTTTTAATTTAGTTTATCAAAATACTCAATATTATTATATTTTAGTTAGCAGACTATATAGGACCACTCTTGGAAAATGTCCCTAAATTAATACCAATAAATATCTCAGTTTATTACCAACAGTCTATGTTTAATAGCCTTCCTTCCTTAATAGGCCTCATTCTTCAATGTGTTTAAGAAATTCCTGGCAGTTAATAAGATTTTTTTTCCATTCCTCAAATTCGATACTTCAAGTTCCATTGTATGA
The DNA here is from genome assembly GCA_032207245.1 of Pardosa pseudoannulata. Classification (NCBI taxonomy): domain Eukaryota; kingdom Metazoa; phylum Arthropoda; class Arachnida; order Araneae; family Lycosidae; genus Pardosa; species Pardosa pseudoannulata. The sequence continues at coordinate 150,680,474 of CM063508.1, forward strand.
GATATTTAATTTATTTCTCAATAGCAGTTCTCTTATTTGGCTTTTGCGGGATTCGATCCTCCGGAAATTACAAAAACTTTATTTAATTTTGCCCTACTGTTATTTTAATTATCATACGTTAGTCTTTATTTAGTTTATTAATATACTCAATATTATTATATTTTTGTTAGCTTCAATATAGGACCACTCTTGTAAAATGTTACTAAATTAATAACAATAAATATCTCAATATATTACCAACAGTCTATGTTTAATAGCCTCACTTCCTTAATAGGCCGAACGATGGCCGATTGGTTAGAGTGCTAGCCTTCGGTACCGGAGTTCGTGGGTTCGAATCCCACAGTGGCATGGGTGTTCGTAGCCGTTCGGAATCGGCTTTAAGCTGTAGGTCCCGGTGTCATTAGCCCTCGTGTTGCAAAAAGTAGACCGTAGTACTCCAAAAAAATAAACCCAAACCTTAATAGGCCTCATTCTTCAATGTGTTTAAGAAATTCCTGGCTGTTAATAAGATTTTTTCCCATTCCTCAAATATGTTATTTCAAGCTCCATTGTATGAGATACTTAATTATTTTCTCAAAAGTATTTATTTATTTTGCTTTTGTTCCTCTGGGAGTTACAAAAACTTTAATTTTGCATTACTATCATTTTAATTATCATAGATTTGTTTTTATTTAATTTATCAAAATACTCAATATTATTATATTTTTGTTAGCTACTATATAGGACCACCCTTGGAAAATGTCATTAAATTAATAGCAATAACTATCTCAATATATTATAACAGTCTATGTTTAATAGCCGCACTTCCTTAATAGACCTCATTCTTCAATGTGTTTAAGAAATTCCTGGTCATTAATAAGATTTTTTTTCATTCCTCATATATGTTTTTTTAAGTTCTATTGTATGAGATATTTAATTAATTTCTCAATAGTAGTTCTTTTACTTGGCTGTTGCATGATTCAATTCTCTGGGAATTACAAAAACTTTATTTAATTTTGTTATACTGTTATTTTAATTATCATACGTTTGTTTTTATTTAGTTTATTAAAATACTCAATATTATTATATCAATATTATTATATTTTTCTTACCTACTATATAGACGACTCTTGGAAAATGTTACCAAATTAATAGCAATTAATATCTCAATATATTACCAACAGTCGCTGTTTAAGAGCCCAACTTTCTTAATAGACATCATTCTTCAATAAGATTTTTTTTCCATTCCTCAAATATCTTATTTCAAGTTTAATAATTTTTAAAACCATTCAAATATAAATTCTTAAATATTTCTACATAATATAAAATGAATACTACTTTTAAAGAAATTAAATCATATATTCTAATAAGAGTCTTATTCAAATAAGAGTCTTATTATTATATAAGCTATATCGTAAGCATACTCATAAAACATAACACAAAAGTTTCAAAATTCACGGATGTTTATATTCCAATGACAAATATTACTGAAAAATGATTAATTTTACACTTACTAGAATATTATACCTTAAACATGGTCCTCTATTATATGGTAAAAAAGAAAATATATAGATTGAAATGACAAATAACACATTAGATTGTTAATAGTTAAACATTCTTCTTTTACGTTTCGTGACTATACTGAATTCCAAATGCATGCAGCAAAAAATCAACACACAATTTTTCGTTAATATTGTGTACTGTACTATTTTTTAAATATTAATACACATTAAGTGCAGCAAAATATAATTATTAAAACTGCATTATGGTTATTTTTGTACTTTTATCTATAACATTTTTTTGTGTGTTTCAACATTACAATGTTTAGGTTGGGACAGTGGCGTACGCAGAATTTTTTCATGAAAGGGGTTCATAATTTTTTGAAACTACTAAAATGTATTCGAGTATATTATAAAGCACTATTATTTCCCTAATTTAGACAACTAGACAATTTTGAATATTTATTTAGGCTTTTTATTGTTTAGTTAAATTTGAATTTGAATTTTTTAAGTTTAAGAACATAATTTTCTTTATAATAAGAGATAAAATATTTTATTTTTATTGAAAAATAGGAATTAATCAAGCCAGAAAAAATTACTCATAATGTAGCATCTGCCTAAATAATAACAGTATAAATGTGAATATTCTATAGAAAACCAATGAATGTGACCAAAAAATAAGAAAAAATAACCAACAAATAGGGAATTAAACCAGTATACGAACATGTATTAATTTATACAGTGATATCCAAACGAAGGGTTTTTTTCCAAGTTCGTTTACAATGCCTTCTACAGCTGGGGTAAATTGTCTATGAATGCTTAAGTGCACAAATCCATTCATTCTATTATTACCCGTTGAACTGCGTAAATAAGTCTTTAACCATTTAAAGATCACCGTAATAAATTCATGGGAATTTAATGTAATTTGTTTATAAATGTTATCTATAAGCCTTGTATATGTAAAATATATATTTGTTTTTACATTCCATAGAAGAGTTTGCCTTAGAGGATACCAAATTAGGATTTGAGAAGTGGTTTAACTGACTAACCCCTACCCTTGTACAGCTTGAACATTATGCCTTTTTAAAAGTTTAACTATACTGGAAGAACAATAAATGATAATCCTTAAACTGGTATAGTAAATAAATAGCTTAACAACTAGACAGTGCTGTTTGTATAGATACCTTCATTTGAGGTCATAAGTAAGATAAATTGAATCTGACTTCTCAAGTACAGAAAGTTTAAATACATATATTTCAATAGAAAACAAAATCAATAAGTCAAACGTAGAACTATGATCTGTTATATATTTAAAATATCAGAAATATAATATGTATAAAATGTATGATATATATACATAAAATGTATAAAATATGTAAAATATATAATGTATTTTTAATATATAAAATGTATTATACATATATATATATATATATATATATATATATATATATATATAATCGAAAACTCATCCATGTCTCCAAAAAGTTTTTTTGTAATTGCAAAAGCTCTTGATTCTAAATCATTGGTTTCCATATATCACAGATGTATGAGATTGGAGCCTTAAATAATTACAAAAAGATAAAATAGAGTACTCCAAAAAGTAAACTTTAAAAAAAAGATGTTTAATAGGTGGTTTTGCTACGAAACCACTGTCCGTTAAAGGGTTAAATGCCGTTTAAAGTAGAAAAGGATCTTTTGTTTGCACTCATTGAAACAGGTAGAACAACCAATATTTCTATGAGTTTGAAAATGTTTGGTGTTACATCTTTATTGCACTTTCCAATAGCATCCGCCTCAGTTATTCGAATACTACCTCTGTCTTCACTAATCATTTTTTAATCTTTTATACCAGAGTTTTAGTTCAGACTTTAGGCTTTCTTTACAGGTATCCAAATCTTGAAACGTAAAATTGTACTAGTGCCTAAAAAACTTTTATGTTTGAAGGTTGACAAATGAAAGGATCGGCAGGAAGAAGGCACTGAAATCCTTTCAAAATATCATGACGTGATAAAATCTTAAGTTTAATTGTGTTATAAAATTTTCTATAAATGGAATAAATACACTAACTCTAAAATATATTTCAGATGTCGATGAGGGAAAATTAGCCCAAGTTTTCTGTCTTCCTATTATTTTAGGGATTTATATGAAGGAAGAACTAGTTCGCAAAGGGGGGTTTAAACCCTTAACCCCCTTACGTACACCACTGGGTTGGAACATTCATTATTTGTGTAAGAAAGGAACAATTAATATGATTCATTCCTGGTACCACACATAATAATTCTGTAGGATGCTCTTATGAGACCCATATCAATATGGAAGTGAAATGCAATTACATATTCAATGATGCATAGTATGTTGAGTTAGATATTCAATTAATTTACATATGCCATCGTCTTATAGTGTACATGATACTTATGCATAAGGTATCTCTGTGATTAATACAACCTTACAGACAATATTTTTAATACAGCAATAAACAAACACGGAAGCGAATGAGTTTTAAGTAAAGAAAATTTAAAAAGATTCATAGTAAAAATGATTTATCTTACAACCATGATGATTCATTAGAGATTTTTTTTCGACAAAAGTATCAGCAAAATCGTAAAATTAAAACAAACATATATACAATATACATTGATGCATACGTTCCTGCATGAGTGCCAATGATGCACACTACTAGAAAAAACAGCAGGTATGCACCAATTTTAATAAAAATGGTACACAATCCACTAGTTTACAAAAAACACCCAACACTAATTGTTATCTTACAAATTTTATCATTAATTATGACTCCTATTGATCGCTTTTGAAATTAAACCCGCGCTACGTATGTACACTTTTTGTAACTAAAAAAATATTTATAGTTTTCAAAATGTTTTTATACCTATTCAAAGATAATTATAATTCATCTAATTTTTCTGTGCTTAAAAAGTGAACCTTGTGTAATAGACAGAGGTAAATAACATATATTATCATTTATCAAATATATTCACACAAATACTATATTTTTTATAGATTTGAGAGGAAAAGTACTTAAAACATTCCATATAAAAATGAACAAACGTAAATACTTAAAAAATGAAAAAAATAGTAGCTGAATCGTAAACACATTAATATTCAAAACATAAAACTGACCTAATTTCATCAATTTTTAGTGGCTTGAATGATGAAAATTCTACTAAAAAAAGGAAAATATTAAATTTAAATAATAAAATTTATCTCTTTTCAACAATTTCCAGTAGCTAGAACAGTAAAAAAAATCTAAT
>CM063508.1:150690220-150705220 GCA_032207245.1 Pardosa pseudoannulata
AAAATCCTGTAAATTACGATATCAAGTAAATATAACTTAAAAATGAAATCAAAATATATGTAACAATGTTAGTCAAATTTATTACAAATTTAAAATTGAATAAATTAACAAACTTCATTTGTTGAATTCAACGAACATGATAGTTAGCTAAGAAATAGTATTTATTTATGAAATATATATTTAAGATATTGTTGTGGATTACAAAAAGCCCCAAAGAGTTATTAGCTATTGATTTACTAAAATCCTGTAAATTACGATATCAAGTAAATATAACTTAAAAATGAAATCAAAATATATGTAACAATGTTAATCAAATTTATTACAAAGTTAAAATTGAATAAATTAACAAACTTCATTTGTTGAATTCAACGAACATGATAGTTAGCTAAAGACATAGTATTTATTTATGAAATATATATTTAAGATATTGTTGTGGATTACAAAAACGAAGTCAAGCATCAGAGACACAAATTTTCAATGATAAAAAACGAGAAGCCCGTCAGGGGTTGGAGATTTCTGTGGTCCAATCGGGCAAGGAGCAATGTTACAGAGGTAAGCTCAAGATTAAGGAAAATTCAAACTTTAGTACTTTTAAAGGGAATTTAACAGTGTAAGTCACTTCTTACGTTGACCCATCCGAAGATATACAGCAGCATTCAAACTTAAAACCAGAACACTGTTACAGCAACCGAACCAGCTATGAATATGCTGTTGACTTACGAGAGGTCCGTCATGTTTCGGAGATTTGTGCTGTCCACCCCGGTAAGGAGCAAAGTCTACAGAGGTAAGCTCAAGATAAACAGTAAAATTCAGACTTAGTACTTGTAAAGGGAATTTAATAGTGTAAGTCACTTCTTATGCTGACACATCCGAAAACATACAGCAGCATTCAAACTTACAACCAGCACAACGTGACAGTAACCACACCAGCTGCTGTTGACCTACGAGAGGCCGGTCATGGTTTGCGGATTTATGTGGTTCAACTCAGTAAGGAGCAAAGTTTACATAGGTAAGCTGAAGATTAACAGGAAAATTCAGACTTTAGTACTTTTAAATTGAATTTAATAGTGTAAGTCAATTCTTACGTTGACGCATCCGAAGACATACAGCAGCATTCAAACTTACAACCAGTACACCGTGACAGCAACCACACCAGCTGCTGTTGACCTACGAGAGGCCGGTCATGGTTGCCATTAATGTGGTCCAACCCGTTAGGGAGAAAAGTCTACAGAGTTAAACTCGACTAAGAGGAAAACTCAGACTTTAGTACTTTTAAAGAGAATTTAATAGTGTAAGTCACTTCTTACGTTGACCCATCCGAAGACATACAGCAGCATTCAAACTGACAACCAGTACACCCTGACAGGAACCACAGAAAGTATAAAATTACTATTGACTTAAGAGAGACCCATCATGATTCGGAGATTAATGTGGTCCAACCCGGTAAGGAGCAAAGTCTACAAAGGTAAGCTCAAGACTACTAGGAAAAACGCTAGAGAAAGATAACACAAGTATCCCGGGTGCGTGAAACCCGTAAACACCTAAAGAAGGTGCACCCCCGGGGTGAGAATTTCCTAGTCTAAATGAAATATAAATTTAAAAAAAGATATTGATACATTTCGGTGCAAATTATAAGTGACGGGTGAAAATACTGTAGGAGTCTAGAAAAACTTAAGTAGTAAGGAGCATTTTAAATATTTTAAAAAACTTTAATTTAAAATGGATTTTTCAAAACATTTAAGTTATTATTAGAAAACTTTTAATACAATTAATTTATAAATGAATCTTATGCTATATCTTATGATAAATATTATGATACATCTTAATTTATAAATGAAAACGCTTTCATAATTTTAAATTTACAATTTATAAAATCGCTTTATAATTCTACCCTCTCACAAATTTCTTTTGTTTTCTGTTCTAAAATTTCCCCCTACACTTTAAAAGATTTAGTATATCAGTAGGTTGGCTTTCTTCTTTCAACGTTAAGTGCTAAAAATAATTTTCTTTCCTAATAATTTCTTATATTTGACAATCTACTTAGCAATAGTTCTCAGTTTTTTGTTCTATTCCATCGCGATATATTTTAAAATGTTTTGAGTGCTTATTCAGTATAATTGTAAAATACCTAATTTAGCTTATTAGTTTTTTTTACTCGTCTATTCAAGTTTTAGTTAGATTTGATCAATTTAAACAGAAATCCATCTACTGTTGGTTATTTCTGCAACTGAATTTGTCAAACGATAACTTTATAAAATTAAAAAAAACTCTTTTACTGCTTCTCAATGTGATAGATATTATTTCAATCAGTATAAGAGCACATGTTGACCGTTAAATTCAAAGAATATTTTATCTAATATCTGTTAAATAAACTTTAATGTATATATACATAAGAAATCAATTACATATGCTTCTTCCTAGACTTTTTTTTCAAAATAAGAAAATAGATAAAAGAAGAAAATACCAGCTGTATTCATTCCAAGAAAGCAATCCATTACTCTGGCTAAAAAAGATAAAAAGCACAAAACGAAGCTAATATTTCCTAAATTCAAACTCTGTCCATCGCATTTATTTAACCAAGAGCACTTCAAATAAGGTGTCTCTGATTTCCAACTGCCTAATCGAAAAGGACATCATCAGCTGTTGAAGAAATGGGTAAGTGATATTTAGTATATCATATATAAAAATAAAACATTTTCAGCGTCTTAGAAAGGGGAATTTCTTAAGAATGTTTATACATATTTACAGAATTTTATAAAGCAAACGTTTAGAGTAGATAAAAGGTATTATAGAAATTCTTGTATTTATTGAACCTCTAAAAGTACACGAAATAAATCAAATTGTAAAACACATAAATTTTCATTTATGGGACAGTTTCTCAAACATTTACTTCTTTCACTTTAGCAAAGGTAAAAAATAATTTGTAGTCGATATCTTGAATGTAAATTACCTATTTATCCACCACATATTTCTTTTTCTTTTTTTTCTTTAAATATTTGTTATTTAAACGTCACAGTGAAAACTCAAGTTAGATTATTTTGCTTCAAATTTTGATATTTAAATAATATTGAATCATAAAACTATTTCTTGCTATTTCTTGCAAATACAATAGAATGCTACTCATGCACTTTGCTTTTTCAGCTAGTTCTGCACATTTTAAAGAAAAATACCATCATTATATGCAAAGAGAGTAATAGGAATATATCAAATTTTAATATAAAACACATAAATTTTCATTCATGGGTCACTTTTTCAAACATTTACTTCTTTCACTTTACCACAGTTAAAAAATAATTTGTGGACGATATCTTGAATGCGAATTATCTATTTATCCACTACACATTCCTTTTTTAAAGAAATATTTAATGTTTAAACGTCACAGTAAAACTCAAGTTAGAATATTTTGCCTTAAGTTTTGATATTTAAACAACATTCAATCATAAAACTTCGCTATTTCTTGTAAATAAGCTAGAATGCTACTGATGCAATTTGCTTTTTTTTTACCTAGTGATGCCACATTTTAAAGACAAAATATCATCACTACAGGCAAACACAGTGATAGGAATAAATCACATTGTAATAAAACACATAAATTTTCATTTATGGAAAAGTTTTTCAGACATTTAGCACAGTTAAAAAATAATTTGGAGTCAATATCTTGAATGTGAATTACCTATTTATTCACTACACGGTTTTTTCAAATAAATATTTGATGTTTAAAGTCAAAGTAAAAACTCAAGATAGACTATTTTTCCTTACGTTTTGATACTAACATAACATTGAATTGTAAAACACTGCTATTTGTAGCAAATAAGGCAGAATGCTATTCATGCACTTTTCTTTTTTATCTAGTGCTGCCACATTTTAAAGAGAAATACCTTCACTACATGCAAACTGAGTTATATAAATAATTAAAATTTTAATACGACACATATATTTTTATTTAAGGGACAGTTTTTCAGACATTTACTTTTTTCATTTTAGCACAGTTAAAAAATAATTTGGAGTTGATATCTTGAATATGAATTACCTATTTATCCACCACACAGTTACTTTTTTTAATAAATATTTAAAGCTTAAACGTCACAGTGAAAACTCAAGATCGAATATTTTGCCTCAAGTTTTGATATCTAAATAACATTGAGTTATAAATCTGCTCTATTTCTCGTAAATAAGCCAGAATACTACTAATGCACTTTGCTTTTCTATCTAGTGCTGCCACAGTTTAAAGACAAAATACCATCACTATAAGCAGAGTAAGTACTGAATGTCCAACCAGTGAAAGGTAATCAACAATGATAAAACATAATTACTTCATACATTCGAGATTACCCTACTCAAAAATGCAACATTTCGTGCACAACTTGATAAGAAAACAAGAGAAGATGCCAAAGATAACAAGATACGTAGCTGCTTTAGAACAGTTTATTTAGTTTTAGGTAAATGCTTATTTGTGTAATACTTATTTTATATTCTACTACACTACTAAAAAAATTGAAAAATCAACAAATTTTCTATTAAAGGTCATAAATTATAGATGATTTCATAAATCGTAGTGAAATTCGAATTTACTAACATAAAACATTTAAATTATTAGAACTGAAATTTCATAGGGGGTTTTATCCACGAAAGTATGCAAGTCTAAGGCTTGGTCTCACCAAAGTCTTTTGACCGCGATTAATCTCTGTGTAAACGGAGAATTGAGTCCCATCATTGGTTGGCGCCATGGGTTAATCACGGTTAGCCATTAAACGACTTTGGTGAGACCGGCCCTCATAGAGATAAAACTGTAGATAAATCAGTAAATTTTTAGTATGGATATATGTTTTCATAATCCCACCAACACACATAATATATATATATATATATATATATATATATATATATATATATATATATATATATATATATATATATATATATATATATATATATATATATATATATATAATATATACATATATATATATATAAATATATATATATATATATATAAATATATATATATATATATATATATATATATATATATGTATATATATATGTATGTATATATATATATATATAATATATATATATATATATATATATATTATATATACATTTATATATATATATACATATACATACATATATATATATATACATGTACATACATACATACATATATACACACACACATACATATATATATATATATATATATATGTATATATATACATACATATATATATATATATATATATATATATATATTTATTTATATATATATATATATATATATATATATATATATACGATTAACACATGTATAATATATATTTCAAATGAGGAATATATATAATAAAGGTGAATATAACTAGATTTGAAAGTTTAATTATATTATGTTAGTGCAATATGTTTATAAGATCCTTTAATTTAAATTATATTTTTATTCGTCTGAAATGATTTATATAAATAACATAAACAGAAGGCGATATTTATTTTTCATTTTTAAATTCGCTATATATTACTGAACCATTTATTTTTCAGTAAACATTTCTATACATCAAATCTGATTGCTTAAATATCTTTAAATAAATCTTCCTCGCATTTGAAATTTTCTGTAACCAGGAATTGCATTACTAAAATTAATAAAACTGGAAAATTAAACATTACAGAATCGAAAATGAGCTTAATTTCACAAAATCTTTGTATGAAAATTAAGTAACTACGTAATGCGATTTTGCTTAAGCACTTAAATGGGAACAGTCGTTTTAAAGTAAATAACAAATACGAATGGAATTTAAACACTGGAAATAGTCATTACTACCATGGAATATAATTTTAAAATCAATTAGGCAGTGATTCATTAAGTAATTCATTAACCTGATGACTATTGATCGTTTTAAAGGATGTTTAATGCATCATACATCTGTTTTTTCCAGACCTTAACATATAAGGCAGGTTTAAATACCTGGTAATGTAATTTGTAATTTTTTATCTTTTCCATTCCATCAAAAACTATCTTGAACATAGACACTAAAAATGTCGATTGAATTTGAATACACTTAGAAATGATTTATTCTATGGTTATTACAATTTTAGGTATTAAAGTTTTGAACATTTTTACTTTGTAATAGTAAAGATGCCTACATTTTTTAGTTAAAAATATGTGTAATTAAATACTACAGTTAAGAAGTGCGTAATTAGAGCTAAAATTATAGCTTACAGATACGGCTATTTCGATTATAAATTCACAGATTCCAGAAATGGAACCTTACTTTATATAGATTAGAAATGATTAAACCAATAAATAAAAAAAATTTAACATGCAATTATTATTCATATTTAGTTTAAATTGCTTTAATTGTATGTAGAATGTATCGGTACTTTATTATAAGAATCTTTTAATTACTATAAATCGAAGTTTTGTGCGTTAAAAAATGAAATTTTAATAAATATTTTAATATCACTCTTGTTTTAAAATGTATTTAGCATTTTCAGTTGAAGTAATATATTTTGAAAAATAAAATTTAAAATGTACCTCAACTGGAATTCTTGACATTGACTTAGTAACAAAATTTTTATGTCAAATTGGTGCAAAAGATACATATTATCCTATGAACCAAAATTTACATTTTGAAGTTTTAAAAATATTAAAAATCTATTAAGAGACTGAGCATTTAAAAAAGTAGGTTTTATAAAATAAACTGTAACTCATATTTATATAATTAAATTTCATATAATAAAAAAGGATATTATCTTCAATTTGATGTAAAATAATAGTCTCAAATTTAACAATCGTGTAACTACTAATTATGTTCCAAGTAAAGAATATGTTTTGCTTAGTGTATATAATTTATGTTTATCTTAATTAATAAATTTATATACGTATTAAAATTTTATAAAATGAAACCCTAGAGTTGTGGAAGCTCAGTCGGCAAAGGCAGCGATCTCGTAACTGAGAGGTTGCGGGTTCAGAACCTGATCCGGCCTAAGATCCGCTGTGTTCGTTAAAGGTGACTGGGGCACGAAAAATATGTTCGTGGTCACAATGTCCTTCAAGTTCTGAGTGAGTACCTCTGGGAATGGCATGCCATGGGTATTCTACTTGGTCCTTGCTTCAAAATTACGAGAACTGACTTGATCGAAGTCATTCTTTCACCTTAATAGCGCTCATTAAAACGAAAGGCCCACCGTTTATAACACGAATCTGCAGGTTAATTGCTTGTTTTTTCCAAACAAATGAGAAACTACAAACGTTTAAAACCATTTTTAATACTCTCACAAACATAATATTCAAACCAGAGCAGAATTTTTATTTTATTTTGAAACAAAAACTGGTTACTAGAATGATGACTTTTTATTTTGAGAGAAATTATGTCGTCATAAAATAAACCCTTATTAACTACAATCTTACAAAAATCAAATGGATGGTCCCGTGAATCATCTTCTCCTATTTTCTCCTGGACACGATTACAACTGCTCCTCTTGTGCAATTTCGTCCTATTCTGTTCTTGTTTCTGCAAACTGAACTGTTTTTGCTTCTCTCTTAAATTTACATAATGTAGTTCGATTGACAAGCTCATCAGAAACTAGTCAATAAATGTTTATTTTACTTCTGTATTCCGTTCATTGTGTTAAATTTCATGATTCCCCCCCCGAAAAAGCGCTTTCTGGGTACATTTTGGAACAAATATGTTTTTTTTTTAAGATATGTGAGAGCATCTCATATATACATTTTAGTTCGTAGAGGAAGTTTAAATATATCTTCACGGTGTATGGTATATACATACATACATATATATATATATATATATATATATATATATATATATATATATATATATATATATATATATATATATATATATATATATATATATATATATATATATATATATATATATATAATATATATATAAATATATATATATATATATATATATAATATATATATATATATATATATATATATATATATATATATATATATATATATATATATATATATATAAAATATATATATATATATATATATATATATATAAATATATATATATATATATATATATATTATATATTTTACTATATATTAAATATATATATATATATATATAATATATATATATATATATATATATATATATATATATATATATATATAAAACTCATACTGGATACGAGAAATAGTTTAGTTTTAAATATGACATTTGTTATTTGAATTACAAAAACCTAATACCGGATTTAGTGTAGAAGACCTCTTTTTGTGAATGGAATAAATTATGAAGGGTTTTTCAAATTGTTTTAGAATTTTAGTTAAGATGATTCTTTTTACTAGAATTTTAAACTGAAAAAAAGTGCACTGAAATAGGAAATTGTTCTACTTAAATTATGTCTCTTTATATTATTAATATTATACTAATGTACTGAGATTATGTTTTTTCACGAAGTCGGAGAAATGATAATGAAATAAAAATCAAAATAATGGGTTATTTCTGTTATTGTATAGATAAACTGAGGAGTAAAATATTAGATAATTGTGATAAAATAAATCTTACTAATAAATATTATGATTTACAAATGATTATACATCCAGTGGTAAATTTGAAGATAGTCTCTCGAGAATTAGAAAATGTCAGCATATGCTATGAAATATTCTTCATTCTAATCTAATGAGTACTTTTATATCCCTATATCTACTCTAGTCTCATATACATGTAAACTGTTTAGCTCAGTACAGCTATACAATTATAATTGTATAAAACACATATAATTTAAACTTAAATAGAGTACTCAGTTAAGAAATCATATATTAGAACATATGCTTGTGAAATTAGACAAACAATTATAAATAAAATATAGTTACTACTTAATAAAATATACTTCTTATGACTTTAGTTCTAATTTCTATAAAATATTCAATAAATATTTAAATTTAGAGTTAAAACCAAATAACACACTTCTTTAATTTCACTATATTTTCATAAAACTGTCTCATTTACTTGGATATTTGCATTTTCTTTGTTAAATAAGCAAATATTTTGAATAACGATGTTTTTAACACAACTAAGTGATCATTATAACCTGTCATTGACTTTTTAACACTGTCTTAACAATTGTTTAAAAAAATAAGAAATCTTTAAAGGGTATTTCATATGACTATAAGGGATAAACAACTTTTAAAATAGTAAATATTTTATACATTAAGAAGCTTAAATTTTTCTCTTGAGGGTAATGAATTTTTTTCTGTTGAATAAAATTTGCGTCGTAGTACTAGTTAATGTACTGCACTAATTCAACTCCTAATTATGCTTCAATATTTTTTTTATCACATCCTATTTTTAGATGGGAAAAATTGGGAACTGTATAATGTTTGGCATAAAGTTTCCCCCTGTGTTTGTGATAATATTAGTAGTATAAAGGAAATATTTAAATATATATACATGACAATTATTATTGATATGTAGCTAAGAAAGATAAGTTTGACGAAATTAGTGCAACAGAAAGTGATTTACTAAGAAAGGTAAGTTTGACGAAATTAGTGCAACAGAAAGTGATTTACTAAGAAAGGTAAGTTTGACGAAATTAGTGCAACAGAAAGTAATTTACTAAGAAAGATAAGTTTGACGAAATTAATGCAACAGAAAGTGATTTACTCAGAAAGGTAAGTTTGACGAAATTAGTCAACAGAAAGTGATTTTCTAAGGAAGGTAAGTTTGACGAAATTAGTGCAACAGACAGTGATTTTCTAAGGAAGGTAAGTTTGACGAAATTAGTGCAACAGAAAGTGATTTGATAAGAAAGGTAAGTTTGACGAAATTAGTGCAACAGAAAGTGATTTACTAAGAAAGGTAAGTTTGACGAATTTAGTGCAACAGAAAATGATTTTCTAAGGAAGGTAAATTTGACGAAATTAGTGCAACAGAAAGTGATTTACTAAGAAAGGTAAGTTTGACAAAATTAGTGCAACAGAATGTGATTTTCTAAGGAAGGTAAGTTTGACGAAATTAGTGCAACAGAAAGTAATTTTCTAAGAAAGGTAAGTTTGACGAAATTAGTGCAACTTTTTCAATGAAAATCATACTAAAATTTTGTTTACATTCTTTTGTATGTATAATTGAAGGCAATATTTGGCATATGAATTAAAAACTTTCAAAGATGCAGTCGAATAAAAAATATTACGTTTCAGTAAAAGTATTAAAATTATTAATATTACATTTATTAATAGATTGTAATTACTTTATTTTATACAAAAGTATTGAAATATATTGAAACGAAGGATATTTTATGGCAATATATAATTCACACTCACACATTTTATTTTATATATAGAATTAGGAATGCTTCCTTCATTTTAATGAAATGAAATTTTGCCTAACATATATTATGACATGTGACTGAAGGATACGCAACAAATCTTCGAGTTAGATTTTTTGATAACAAGAAACTGTGAAATAGAATTAATTGATAGTCAGTGAGCTATTTTTAAATTCTTCATTAGGATTGTAGATGCATGTATATAAAATCAGTAAACTAGTTTAAGAAGAAAACTATATTGAAGAGAAATTAAATAATTGTTTAAAAATGAAAAGCTAAAATTTAAATTTATGAAATATATAAATAATTATTGTGATACATTATTATTTAAATTTTAATAAATTATATTCAGTTATTATATATTCAATATAATTGAAGGATACATAAATCTTGAGTCAAAAGTAAAACACGAATTTTTTAAAAATATGAAATACTTTTATAACGTGTATGTTTATCTTATTTATTCAGATAATTATATTTTCTACTTTAGTAAGCAGAAGTTTTAAAAATTGATCATTATAACAAGTCATCGACTTTTTAACGCTGCCACAAATAATAAGTAATCCTGAATGCGTATTTCATATTGCTCTAACGATAAAAAGACATTCAAAATACTGAATAATTTATACATTCAGGGGAATTAAATACTTCTCTAGAGGGTAATGAATATTTCTAATGAATAAAATTGCTTTTGCAGTAGCAGGGAAGGCAGTGCATTAATTCAACAGCTAATTATGTCGATATATATTTTTTTCCTATCCTGTTTCTTTGGTCGGAAAAAAATGGTCAACTAACTAATGAATGTCATCATATTCCTCACGGAGTCGTAATACTTTAGATGGTAAAAGAGAAATATTTTAGTTTTTCCTAAGGCATTTATTATTTCAATTATATAAGACTATAACTACTGTGTTGGAAAACGTTAATGATGAAAAAATATAATCTTTTATAAAATTTTATTTCTTTTAAATTTAAATCTTTTTGGATTGTTATTAAATGGAGCACTTTGCCATTAAAATTTAAAATTTGTAAAGGAAGATACATTTGAATAAAATAATATCCTATTCAATAAATATCATATAAAATCATATAATAGGAGTATAATAAAATCTTTTATACTGTTATTATTTCATAATTTAAAATAAAATGTTACTCTTTGGAAAGTCAAGTAAAAAATAATTATCTACTTTAATATATGATTACATTTTATTTATTTTTAAATAAACTTATTTATATGTACCTAGGTAAAATCAAATAAAATTATTATTAGTGTTTTGTTTTACTAAATTGCATTAATGTATATATGTAGTCAAAAATATATTTCTCGGGTAGATTTAGTGATGAAAAATATCTCAGTATGGGGAAATTTTATTAAAGTGTTTTGCATTTCTCAGTAGAAAGATTACTTTAATTGTTATGATGAAACTTATTCTTCTCTGGTATTGAATTTGAATACGATAAAATGTACGATAAAATATAAGAGTTTTTATTAGACAAATACTTTTTGTATGACAGCAGTTTATTCAAGGTATCATCCATACCAGAAAATATGATATATCAGAAGGTTCAAACAAATCATATGTTTTCTTGCATGTAAGATAAATTCAATTACAATAGGTAATTTAACAGTACAGTAAAGATCTCATAACCAAAAAGTTCAGTCTAACATAAAATCTGGACATTTCCCCAATCGTCAATTTTTTTAAATTACTTATTGAATTAATTTTTTTGATCAATAATCTTCTAAAATAAAGATCTTTATTAAAATAAAGTTTTATATCTTATGATTTAAAATCGGAATTTTTTTCAAAAGTGGATTGGTAGCTTTCTACTTTTTTTTTACGATTTCCTAAGGAAAAACTTTATTCGTTTGAAATGTCATGTTCATTAAATCCAAATCAATTGTAAAACTAAAAACGAAGAAAAATACGGTCAGTCCAAGGAGACAGTCAAGCATGTATGTAATAGCAGCCAATTGGACGGGAAACTCACGTGTTAGTGATTGCAAGTTTGAAACTATTACACTTTAAAAAAAAAGATGCACCAAGAAGGATTTATCCAAATGGAACGAAAATCGGTAGATGCAATTTTCATGTGCAGAAGAATAAAGGATTGCAATTTAAGAAAAATTGAATAATTTATTTCAAGTGACACAGCTTCACAAATTGAAAAAAAAAACTTAATAACGCGTTTGTCCACTGCTGTCCTTTATGTAAGCTGTTCTTCGGCTTGACATTAATTGATAGTGGTGGATGATATCTTCCTGAGAGATATCTTGATAAATTCTGTCTAACTGGCTCTTTAGATTGTCAAAATTTCGAGCTGGTTGGAGGACCCTCCAATAAAGCATCAAAGGTGCTCTGGAGACCTTGCTGGCCAAGTAGTGTTCAGCAAGCACAAGACAAGCAATAAAAATCCCAAATGACTTCTTTGAGCCCAACTATTCGTCCTCTCTCAAATGCTGACATACGCGCATATCGTTAGCGCACCTGTATGTGAGTCATAGTTACTGTATACCTCAGTACACAAGATGAAATTTGCAGCGAATTTATGACCTGAGATTGAAATTTCTCCTCTTAACCCTCCGAGTGAAACACATCGAGGGAAAAAGTTTCCAAAAATAAGCTGAAGGTTTACTGTGTTCAAAGCGTTGGCCACCAAACTATAAAATTTTGCATTTTCCGTCGAAACCTCTATCCACATCAATTAGTGTTCAATTAGCATTTTGTTTCTCAGAGTATATGACGATTTTATAACTTCATTTTTTTCTTGGAATTGAAGAATTAACGCAACTCTTTTTATTGAGAAACTGAATTTTGTGCAAAACATATAAACAAGTTTGGAGGGGGGGGTAAGATGGTATCAGTATTTCTTATTTTCCCATAAAAAATGTAAAAATGGTCAGAAATTTCGAAAAGTCTAAAATTTTAGTCACGGATGTCCCAGCGATACCGGATTTCAGGCTCTCTTCTGTATATATCTAGTCTGGAAACTGTTTCAAGGTGCAAACATAATATTCGAGAATTGAACCTTTTACACTTTCCCATTAGCAATGCTATGAAATTACGGCCTCTTGTAATTCAACGTAATACTTACTCTAAAATATAATTGATTATTTTCCTTTGAAAATTAAATTTAAGGTTCATATCTATTACTATAGGTTATAAAAAAGACGTATTTATAAAATGTCCTCAACGCATATAAAATTTTATTTTATTAATTACCAGTCAAAACATATCTGTGAAATTTATAATCCAGTATATATACATTCGTACTAAAAAAATTGTATTGTAGATGTTACAATCAGTAGGTATTGTAGATATATCTCAGTGTATTGCAAAAACAAATCGGGTGCTATTTCGAATAATAACAATATTTTTTTAATTTGTTAAGAGCAAGTTCTAACAAACGCTTCTTACTGGTCAAAATGTTCACTAAGTATAAAGTAAACTTTTATAAATAATCATATTTGTTTTAGTTTGTTTTAATTATAAAATGTCCTCAACGTATATAAAATTTTATTTTATTAATTACCAGTCAAAACATATCTGTGAAATTTATAATCCAGTATACATACATTCGTACTAAAAAAATTGTATTGTAGATTTTACAATCAGTAGGTATTGTAGATATATCTCAGTATATTGCAAAAACAAATCGGGTGTTATTTCGAATAATAACAATATTTTTTTAATTAAGAGCAAGTTCTAACAAACGCTTCTTACTGGTCAAGATGTTCACTAAGTGTATAGTAAACTTTTATAAATAATCATATTTGTTTTAATTTGTTTTTGTTTTGAAATTTGTCTTTGCTTTGATTTATTAATTACCAGTCCATATCTGTAAAATATGTTAAATCCAGTATAAAAACTATCTAGCAGTATTTATTTTGATTATTAAACTATCTCTAAAGAAATATTACGGAAAAGAATCATTACTTTATTTCACCATAGAAGAATAAACGGAACTCGGATTTTACTTACACTTTCAATTATTGATCTTTGTTTCAGTTATTGATCAACTGGGATGTTCTCTTAAAGAGAAGACCATTATTCCTTTTGAACTCTATTCTCTTTTTCCACTGTAATGATTATATTTCTCGGTCTATAATCACTCATATTTTTCATTCTCATTAAAATAGAAAGACGGAAGAAACTCGAGGTGAAGTTACAATTTGTTGTATTCCAGTCATATATATAAACGAATATCTTAGGGAACAAACTTATGTATCTCAATGTAGAAGGTTATATTTTAAACAGAACATGTTATATTTTATGTCGTTAATATCTGTTTTTATAGTTTATATCTAATGAGATATTTTTCATTGTCGTTACCACGCACTCAACACTAAAAGGAATATTCGAATGGTTGGAAAAGAGATTTTTCGTTCAGTGGAATATGTTTAAAGGAGAATATCACCTTGAAATCTTCAAAAATTAGATTTTTTAATATTATATCTGATGGAATGAATTAATAGGTATGTTTTAAATATAATGTCGCAACGTCAATTAGAGCAAAATTCAAAGTTAAAAATGAATTGTAAACGCATAGGAAATATATGCATTTTTTAAATTGAATTTCTCGCCGAACGCTGGTTAGGGCTCGGATCGTCGGTGCCGGGTTTCGTGGGTTCGAATCCCACTCTACCATGGATATTCGTAGCCGTTAGGAATCGGCTGTAAGCAGTAGGTCCCGGTC
>CM063508.1:150710220-150720220 GCA_032207245.1 Pardosa pseudoannulata
TATTATGCAAGAAAAGTGGAGGAAAATGTGTGGAGAAACTTCCAGCTTATCTAAGAATAAGACATTTCATTTAATTGGTGTCATAGCCTGGCCTGTTTTGCAAGACTATTTGGGGAAAAGGCAGATAGAGCAAAGATGAATTAGATTATTAGTAGGAACATTTAAACTTCGATTTCAAACAAAAGTAATTGCTAAAAATGTGAACCAATATCTCTGTTAGAACCGATGATCTACCTTTCTTTCTGATTTCGTTAATTATCATCTAAGAAAAGTATAAACAGACAGATTATCTACACAAAATTATGGTACCTTGATTTATGCACCTAAATATTTCGAAATGATTGCCGTATCAGTTGAGAAACACGAAATAAACATTATTCATTTTTAAATTCAATATATCTTTACAGACTGCTTTTATTCACATACTCAAATTTGTTTTACATAGTATTTAAATGTTCTATACTTTCTGGGACAGTTGTTCATAAGAGCTTTATTTCTTCACCATTTTTAACAGCTACTTACACCAAAAATGGAATGATAGTGTTGTTATAAATGAAGAGTAATTACGGAGCAGAAAATAAATTTCATGATGCAAAGCTACAGTAAAAAAGAGAGCTAAAATTACCGAGGACGGAGCATCGTTATCTCTAACTTTGAATCATGTTTTGTTTATTTTCCATAGTAACCATATAAGCTAGAAATAAAAGATACTAAGTATAGTATTTGTCTTTGGTATCTTTAAAAGTATAGTCATGTGTGCAAGCCATTTTAACTAAAATCTCTGCTGACAAATATGTTTCTAAAAAATAGTTGATGTAGGATTATATAGTAATTTTAAGTTATAAATGATTCATACTCTTTGTACATAGTTATGCTTTTATTTATTTCTTTTTTTAAAGAAATGGTAACTGCATACTTTGGATTGAGTTTATAATGCATATTTTAGTATGACTCTATTATGTTTGAATTATTTTTTCATATTGTTTAAACTTTTGATATTCAAAGCAATTGCTTTTCTAAAATATACAACTAGTTTATGAAATAGTGTTAAAGATATTTTATCCTTTGTCTACAGTAGGATTTGTTATGTTTCAACAAATTTCAAAAGTTATATATAAGTAGCAATAATCTTTTACAGTAGTTTTCTGAATTCTTTAGTAGAAAGATTATGAATTATTACATGAGATGTAAATTAATATTTTTTCCAATAACAATGCTTTAAACATAAAAAAACAGGAAGTAGAGTTAGTTTCTAAAAGTGCAAGGAGGTATAATCAAACAAAGAGGTCATTATGTGGTGTCCTTAACTGCACTTACACACCTAGATATACAAAATATAACAGCTTATTAAATATACAGTTCAAAATATACAGTTCGCCAAATTACTTAGCAAATTTTTATTATTCATCCATTTCGTAAATTTATTTTCACAAATTTCCCTTTATATATATATAGATAATATAATATATAGAATATATAAATATATAATATATATATATATATAAATATATTTATATATATATATTATATATATATATATATATATATATATATATATATAATATATATATATATATATATATATATATATATATATATATATTATATATAATATATATAATATATATATATATATATATATATATATATATATATATATATATATATATATATAATATATATGTTTTATATAATATTATATATATTATATAAAAATATATAAAATTTATATATATGATAATAAATATATACTATATATATATATATATATATATATATAGAATATCTATATAATATAAATATATATATAAAAATATATATATATATATATATATAATATAATATAAATATATAATATATTTATATTATATATATATATATATATATGATACAAAATATATATATACATATATAAATATATATATATATATATATATATATATATATAATTATATATATATATATATATATATACATATAATATAATTATATATATATATATATATATATATATATATAAATATATTATATATATAATATATATATATATATAAATACAATATATATATACATATATATATATACATATTTAGATATTTAAATATATATATATATATATATACTTTATATACTTATTATATATATATATATTATATATATAATATATAAAATATATATATATATATATATATAATATGCATATACATATATATAATATATAAATAAATATATATATAATATATAAATATACATGTATATATATATATCATATTATATCTCACCTATCACATGACGGAATCATTAATTTTTTTTTATTTTACAGGATTGCAAAGTAACCTATGAGGCAGGTAAAAAAAAAACGTTTTTTGTCTGAGAATTATTATTCAACAAAAATTATCGAATAAAATTATTACATATGAACCGAATCTATTATTTAAGCCGAATATAAAAGAAAATTATTTACGTAATATCTAAGTAATTATATGGAAACAATGCAGAAGGTATTTAAATAATCTAAAATAAATTATTAAATGAGATGTTTAAAGGAATGAATTTATAATGCTAGAAAAGAAAATTGTTATATTTACCTATATAGTATGTGATAAATTGATCAATTGAATCGCCTTCTCTTAAAATGGGGCTTGATATAATGGCCTTAAACGCTTAAAAATGAGGTTGGGGTGGATTTCGAATGCTTTAAAGATGACAGTATTTTTCGGTATGATACGAAGCTTATTCACACCAATATATTTTAGTATCGGATCAATAGTTTAGGAAAAGGTAAACTTTACTCGATTCGA
This sequence comes from Pardosa pseudoannulata, assembly GCA_032207245.1. Classification (NCBI taxonomy): domain Eukaryota; kingdom Metazoa; phylum Arthropoda; class Arachnida; order Araneae; family Lycosidae; genus Pardosa; species Pardosa pseudoannulata. Next base: position 150,713,022 of record CM063508.1, read on the forward strand.
ATTTTACTAACCCTAATTTATCAAAAATGCAATATGGATGCTCTATCTATTCCAGGTACAATAGCTTCATAAATTCGAGGACAGGCGGACAGATGGACAGACAACTTACGTTATTATTATATAGAGGATAGTTGTGTGTGTATGTTCTAACCCATCTGAAACATCATCAAATGCCCACCAACAGTTAGTAGGGTATAAAATTCTTTAATTTAGTTTTTCTTAAATTTTCAAGAAGCCAAACTTATGGCAAAGATGGCGGCTAGATTATTAAAATATTATGCCATAGAGCGACAAGAGACAAACTTAGAGTTTAAAAGCGGAGGGTTTGTTTACGATCACCCGGAACGTACAATATGATCATATGAAACCTCCAACTCAAAAATGCCTGTTTAAATTAAAAAGTATATTTCCATCGTACTCAATATCTTTATAAATACATTTTAAGTAATATATTTAAGTAATAGCTTAATTAATGTTTTATCTACATTTTATTTTTGAAAATTTTAAAAATCTACCGTCTTTATAGAGATTTATATACACTGTTAGTTTAACTATTTAATGGCTTTTATCGGGGTAAAATAAATACTTTACTAAACCAACACTGTTGTTAATTAGAAGTAATTAAACTTTGTTCGCAGTGGGTATTGTTTACAGTAAAAGAAATAAGTGTATTATCGGTTATCGACACAATTAATTCTAGTTATTTGACTTGAACTTTTCTGCAATTGACAAGAATAAGATTAGGTGTTAATGATTAGATGTGAATCAATTTAGAAAAGTTTTGGATTTGAATACTTCTTGGCTTCCTTTTTATTTCGTCAATAATTATTTTTTATTATCTTATGAAAACAATTATGTGTATGAGCATGGTAATATATAAGGTACAGATTCGATATCTACGCTCCGGCTTTTGCCGCCAAATTTGGCGATTTTTTCGTCCGTTTTTCTGAGCGATGACTGTTTATCTTTTACTTCCCTGACGGACCTTTGTAGTGGCAACCTGGTTCGTTATTTAATCCCCATTGGTGCACGTGACCAACTGGCGCCTTTTTGTAATGATTTCTCCTGTATAGAGTTCTTTCGCGGTACTGTACATGCTGGTCAGTAACACAAATTAATTTCTTTTAATTTTTTTCTCTTATTTTCTTTTAATTAATTTCTTGTTTTTAATGTTTCTTAAAATGGCGCGCGACCAACTGGCGTCTTTTTGTTCTCTAGAGTGTTATTTCGCGTAACTCTATGTGCTGGTCTGACTGGAGTGCCCGCATGGTCAAGTTGTACCATTTTTTTTAAATCTTTTTATTTATTTTGTGCATTATGGGTTAGAAATCGTAATTTTTCAATGTTTCATAATTTCTTGTGTGTTTCAAAATGTGTGTAAGTTTTTTTTTATAATTGTTATAACAATATGGGGGTGAAGAGGTTTTCCCCCCTTCAAAATTAAAAAAAAATTATGTTTTGTAAATAATTTTTCAGTGTTTCATAATTTCTTTTTTTAATGTTTCTCGAAATATGTGTATGTTTTTTATATTTGTTCTAATAATATGTGGGGTTTCCCCCGTTCTAAAATAAAAAAAAATTAATTTCTGTCGCCATTTCTGTCGCTATTATTATACAGGGTTTCTTATAAGCCATGTGGTGGCGTCCATATTTTTTTCTTGGTGATCTTTCAGAAGGCGCCATTTTCTGTCGCCATTTTTGTTTGTCGACTTTCAAAAATGGGTTTTTTTTGCCAAGATCGCCAAGAAACAAATATGGCGGCCGGATTGAGTAGATATCACATCTGTTCCATATAGGTACATAAACAATAGGTATAATAAATAATAGGTATAATACAATAGGTATAATAAACAATTTATTAATAAAGTTTTATGATTGTTATTAAACATTTTATTTAATTTTTATAAAAATTATTTCTTATTTAATATTTAATAACAACCTGATATAATATTTTGAGGAGATATCTACACTACAAATATAAACTATTACACCTTGCATATTGATGCTGTCTCTTTATATAAATATCATTTTCAAGGGTTATTTGTTTTTAACATTTTCTTTATTTTCTTATCAAAGTGCTTTTTATGCCTTGCCTATAAATTTCAGATCCCATTCTTCTCTTGAAAGTCTAAGATTAAATGATAATTATCAGATGTGAATCAGTTTATAAAAGTTTGGGCTTAAATATTTTTTGATTTTCGTTTTATTTCTTCAATATTTATTTTTTATAATCTTATCAAAACAATTATACCTATGTGCATGCTAATATTCAATAAACAATTTATTAGTAAATTTGAATGTATGTCATTAAACATTTTATTTAATTTATATAAAAATTATTTCTTAATTAATGTTTATTATCAATCTGGTATATTTATTTGATGAGATATCTACACTACAAATATAAACAATTACATCATTTATATTGATGCTAATTGTCTCTTTTTATAAATATCATTTTGAAGGGTAATTTGTTTTAACATTTTCTTTATTTTCTTATCAAAGTGCTTTTTATGGCTTGCATATAAATTTCAAAGATTCCATTCTTCTCTTCAAAGTTTAAGATTAAATGTTAGTTATTAGATGTGAATCAATTTAGAAAAGTTTGAATTTAAATATTGTTTGGTTTTCGTTTCATTTCGCCAATATATATTTTTATAACCTTATTAAAACAATTATGTTTATTAGCACGCTAATATTTAATAAACAATTTATTAATAAAGTTTTATGTTTTTTATTAAAAATTTTGTTTTATGTTTATAAAAATTATTTCTTATTTGATATTTAATAACAACCTGATATAGTATTTTGATGAGATATCTACACTACAAATATAAACTATTACATCATTCATATTGATGATAATTGTCTCTTTTTATAAATATCATTTTGAAGGGTAATTTGTTTTAGCATTTTCTTTATTTTCTTATAAAAGTGCTTTTTATGGCTTGCTTATAAATTTCAGATCCCATTCTTCTCTTGAAAGTCTAAGATTAAATGTTAATTATTAGATGGGAATCAATTTATAAAAGTTTGGATTTAACAATTTTTTTGGTTTCGTTTCATTTAGTCAATATTTATTTTTTATAACCGTATCAGAACAATTATGTCTGTGATCATGCTAATATTTAATAAACAATTTATTAATAAAATTTTATGTTTTTTATTAAACATTTTATTTCATGTTTATAAAAAATATTTCTTATTTAATGTTTAATAACAACCTGATATAACATTTTGATGATATATCTACACTACAAATATAAACTATTACTTCATTCATATCATTTTCAAGGGTAAATTTTTTCTAACATTTTCTTTATTTTCTTATCAAAATGCTTTTTATGGCTTACCTATGAATTTCCAAGATTCCATTCTTCTCTTCAAAGTCTAAAATTAAATGTTAATGATTTGATGTGAATCAATTTAAAAAAGTTTGGATTCAAATATTTTTTTGGTTTTCGTTTTATTTCGTTAATATTTATTTTTTATAATCTCATAAAAACAATTATGTCTATGAGCATTCTTATATTTAATAAATAATTTATTAATAAATTTTAATATATTTTATTAAACATTTTATTTATTTTTTATAAAAATTATTTAATTAGAAAAGTTTGGATTTAAATATTGTTTGGTTTTTGTTTCATTGTGTTCATTTATTTTTTATAACCTTATTAAAACAATTATGTTTATTAGCATGCTAATATTTAATAAACAATTTATTAATAAAGTTTTATGTTCTTTATTAAACATTTTATTTCATGTTTATAAAAAATATTTCTTATTTAATGTTTAATACAACCTGATATAATATTTTGATGGTGTATCTACACTGGAAATATAAACTATTACATCATTTATATTGATGCTAATTGTCTCTTAGTATAAATATCACTTTGAAGGGTAATTTGTTTTACTTTCATACCAAAGTGCTTTCTATGGCTTGCCTATAAATTTCAAAGATACGATTCTTCTCTTCAATGATTTATATTAGTATTTTGACTAACGTTTCAATTGCATAATATTATTCAGTGTAAAATAGAAACAGACTCCCTTGTTACAATTTTCAAATTAATCCCTAAATAAAACACATTTGGAGGGATACATTTTTATACAAACTGTACCATTCTCCTACGGCTGAGAGTTGAGAGGAATACATTCTTTTAACCTTTTGTCATCCTTTAAATGATTTATTATTTCTCAGTCACTTCTAACTTGTTTGTTTCTTTTTCCAGCGGTTCTGCAATGTTCTTATGGTCATTGATTTGAAAAGGTTTTGGAGACTTCTTTATCAAATGAAAGTGCTGCCTTGTCAGTTTTTACGTTCCGTGACCTCATTTTCTTTAAACTTTGAGTAAACTAAGTTCACTCTCCCCAATAAAACTTTCTGTACAAGATACTTTATTTATTTCCCTTTTTATTTGTTCAATGTTCTAGGAATGATGCATTTGACAATACGTGACAATCAGTGAGTTATAGAGCACGTTTTAGTTTTTTCCATTATTAAGATACATGAAGTTTATATTATCATTAATTTAGTAAAAATCTTTACGGATAAAAGTTACTAAAGAAAACTTAGATTATATAAGTAGTAATAATATGTCTGTAGTAATATTCAGTTAGACGAATCATCCTGAACAAATCTTTATTATACCTAATATATATTAATTAACTTTACAGAATTTTCTATACATTCATTTTAAATATTCAATAACACCCTTTTTTCAATTATGTATAACTTTACATAAGATTGTATGTGCAGGAAGTAAAAATATGTCTTTAGTAATATTCAGTTAGACTCGTCATCGTGAACAATTGTGTCTTATCCCTAATAAATATGAATTAACTTTACAGAGTTTTCTATACATTCATTTTAAATATTCAGTAACAACCTCTTTTTCAATTATGTATAATTTTATATAAGATTAAATCAGCAGGAAGTAATATGTTTATAGTAATATTCAGTCAGACTCGTCATCGTGAACAATTCTTTCTTAGCCCTGATATATATGAATTAACTTTACAGAGTTTTCTATACCTTCCTTTTAAATAGTCAAAACCCACCTTTTTTTCAATTATGTGAAACTTCATACTAAAATTAACAAGATTAAAATTTAGTAAATTGTATAGAGATTTTAAATAAAAACTAAAAATAAGTTTGACGTTTAAGGTGAGGCGATTTAGATCATTAATATAATTGATATTTAATATAATTAATATAATTGATTTAATTAATATGATTGATTAATTAATATAATTGCCAAAAATAAAACGAGAAGTGAATTGCTTGGGATCTAAATCTGACTTCATCACATCTTTTGTAAATTGAAGAGAACCATAAAAATATATTCAATGGATTTTTTCTTCATGTGCGTTATTCTCGAGCGGGGTTCTGGTCCCAGTCCCACATTAGAATCGCGTCTCCGTACATGACACTAAATAAGAATGTACCTTTGAGGAGTTATTTATGAGTCCCTAAGGGACAGTGCCCAAATTGAGGGGGCAAGGTTTTCCCATGTTTGAGGTTTCAATTTGGGGTAAAGGAGACCAATAGATTTAAACAACTCTCGCGATTGGACGAAAATAATTAAGAAAGGACAGAGATGGAAATAATATAAAATAAAAAAAATCAAGAGAGAGAGGGTGTTCGGCAGTCGAGTCGAGGATAGAAGTTCGACTGTCAGTGTTTGAGAGTCGAGTAGAGAAGTCCGACTGGCAGAGGCCAGAAGTCGGAGGAGACGAGTGTGACAGTGAGACTTCGAGAGGCCAAGAGAATAGCCTTGAGTTCGACAGAGACTTCGGGAACATCTCGCGACAAACGGTAGTGTTCCTGTGTCAAATATTTCGGCCTCAGACCAACTCTGACCAGAGTTGATACGGAAGATTGAAAATTGCTACGATACATACCCAGTCCAGGACAGCTACCAACCAGCGGTATTCTTGACAAAAGAAATAGATTCACAAAGATATAACTAATATACTCATTATAAATATTTTAATTTGAGATTGGGTAAACTCTCTTATATATATATAGTTACCTAAGTGATAGAAAATTATTATTGTCAAATCTTAATTAGAGTGGCGCCTAATTGAACGTGTTGAAAAAGTAAATCTTATGAAACTTGATCAAATTTTTGTATATTAGTCATGTATATATATATCATTATAATAATTTTTTTTTATTTTAAGCTGATTTCAGTTACTCTTAATTTAGCTTATTAGTTTATTTTTTATTTTAAGTCCGTAGTCTTTCAGAACCTGTAGTTGAATTCAAACTTAAATAGTCTACACAATGCAACCCAAATAATATTTAGTCTTTGTAACTAACAAAATAAATAACCACTATAAATTTAATCATAAGTAAATACATAAATTTAAGTGAGATCTACAAGACAGACGTTAAATTATTTTGTTCTTTTTATTATGCGGCATTTATTATGAAAATTGATCATTATTGTTTTGTATGGTTTGAGCTCAGAAGCAAGTTTTAAAACCATTTAAAAATAACCATTTAAAAAATTTAACTTATACGTCTAGACTCAACTAAAAGTGAAAAACCCTATGATTCATTAGTCGGATGACATCCTAAACAACACCAGCGATAAGTATAAAAAATGTGCACATTTATAGATGTAAAAAGTCAGTGCTAAGCTCAACCAGATATCCAGCAAAAAATTACTAAAACTTTAGTATTTTGAGACATTTTATTAAAAATAAAAAATAGTTTTAATACATACACATAACAAATGGTATTTTAAAATTTAAAAAAACTCTAAATATATTTCTTAATATATAAACGGAAGGTAAGAAATGTTTCTTCAACTTTTACAGCCATCGAAAAAGGTATCTAATGACTTAAAAAACTTCTTTCATGAAGAACTCTTTATTGAAAATTTCCTTAATAAACAATAGAAATGTGGAAAAAAACCTTTGAATTTTTCGAACTTTGATTCTTCAGTGTAATAATTACGCTCTCAATGCATTGAAAATTATTCAACTTTTCCCTCAGTCCCTTTCTATAAAAATATAATAAGGATTTATACATTAGTTGATAAGTAAATTTCTTCTTTTGGATCCTTAGAGATTTGATACCTTTAGTTCATACATGCAAAACATTATTTTATTTTTTAAATTTCTTTACGGAATCCATTTATGATAATGATTTCACAATTTATAAAGGATAAGAAACATTTTTT
>CM063508.1:150725220-150730220 GCA_032207245.1 Pardosa pseudoannulata
ACAAAAAACTTCATTAGGATGCTTAAGCAATGTGAAATACTGGTCGACAATTCTGATTCTTTATAACCAACTAGAGAATTTTCATATAATTTTCTGCTTTCGTTTACCATTTACCAAAACTTTAAGTACAATATCTCCAATCTTATATTCTTAAATACTGCATATTTGAGAAATCCGTTTTCCTTAAAGATCATAGAGAGAAACTAATTCATTTGTATCGATTTAATTAACAACACTTCGCTGGACAACCTGAGTGTGTAGTTTAAGGAATAAATAATCATTCTTTGAACGTTAGACAAACATTATCAGAAAGTCATATTCTAATCAGCGTAATCTCCAAGACAGTAAGTAGTCAGCTTTATTTACTGATAAAAGTTGGCCAGTATTTCTATCTCGTGTGACCATAGATACATCCACTGAACTTTCTTGGAACTAGTAATATGGGAATTCGTTTTCCTCTTACCATTCTAAAAAAGCAATATAAAAAACCCAATTGTCTAGACAACGAAGTAATTTTTGTCTTCTTGATTCCTGATCTTTCCATTTCTATTTATAACTTTTTCTGAAGAGACCATTAATACAAAATGCAGCGGCATTCATTTTGCACATGAGACCCATATGATCTACAATAATATTGCTAATGAAACTATCATAAATACTTTTAAAAGATAGTTCACAATAAAACTGAAAATAGTAATAATAATATTTTGCATCTCAAATATTTAAAGAAAGCTATGAGAAATGGGGAAGGACAAATATTTCTTTCTCAATGATGAATGGTTTTGCGAAATCATTAAGGTCAGTAACAGAAGGTATAATTGACCAACGACAAAACTTTTTTTTACCCATGCAACAGAAACAGGGAAAACAAATTGCAGGAAATGTGATTGATAGAACCTCTTCATATTTTCATCTCAAAGTTAAAGTAAACTTCAACAGTAATCTTATATTTTTAGAATGTTTATCTGAACTTTCACTTAAATTAAATCGATATTAATATTAAAGAAGCTCCCTACCTTAAACACGGTATCAGGAAAGAAGTTTTAGTAGTTTTAGGCTTGTTATATCTCAAAAAGTACTAATCTAACAGGTAAAGAGCTTTTCTTTAAATATAATATGATCACTCGATTTCATTTTAATACACTTTAAATGAATAAAATAAAAGTAAAAATTATAAAAAAATATGGTCTGAAGTTGAGTGATCGAACAAATTTATAGGTTTACGAATACTTATATTCCACAAGATAGACATCTAATGATAAAGTTTCTTTTTATTAAATATACTTCTACACATGCTATATAAAGGGATTTTATAAGCCGGTATAACTTTCCACTTTTTCAATTAAATGTTTAAATTTACTTGGTTAATATTAAAATTATTAAATAATTCTATATACTACTGCATTTAGTTTTTAAAAGCAGTTTTGAAATTATAAAAATTCATGTTTTGAAAGAAAAACACCAAACTTTGAATCTACATGTTTCCGTAAAATATCTCGATTATTTAAATCATTAAGCTTTATAATTTATTAAGATGTAATAATCTTTTTTAAAGAAGAGTTATATATTGTACAGAAATAACAAAATTAATTTATATAGTTTGTGGGAAAAATAAAATATTTAAACTGTACATACTACTATCTTTATTAAAATGATAGTAGTTTAGTTATAGAAATGGTAATTTTAAATTAAAAAGACTAACTTGATGAATTGGAAGTTTCCGATTATATGATATAATATATATATATATATATATATATATATATATATATATATATATATATATATATATATATATATATATAATATATATATATATATATATATATATATATATATATATATATGTATATATATATATATGTATATATATATATATATGTATATTTATATATATGTATATATATATGTATATATATATATATGTATATATATATATATGTATATATATATATGTATATATATATATATATGTATATATATATATATATATAATATATAAATATATATATATATATATATAATATATATAATATATATATATATATATATATATATATATATATATATATATATATATATATATATATATTTATATATTTAGAATTGAAAATATAAGTTATTTTTCCTTCACAAAAACAACATCTAAGAGTATAGGTTTAATATGTTTTAATCAAAATAGAAAGAAAGTTCATCTGTCTTATATCTAGTTCAAATAACTGTAGTCTAGATTACTGTGCAACTTTGAAATAAATTAAGTACATGAGGAGAAAAACTTCATTATTATCAGAAGCAAATACTCCACGACTTTCCTCTGCTCAAATTGAGATTTTTCAAAAATTTTATTTATTACAATACTAAAAAACATCTTATTGATTTTACTAAAAATATCTTTGATTTTAAATGTTACATAATTATGATTTCACTTTTAAAATTAAGTTAATAATCAGATGGTAGAAAAAAATGAAATAAGTAGGAAAAGGGCGTACACAAATAAAAATGCACAGAATCTACATAATGAACATCCAAAACTCATGATGTAACTTCCTTATTGCATGAATAAAATAATGCAACTCGTATTTCAGAATTTAAATCACTCTTAACATATTGATCTCATCAAAGTTATGTAACATAATGTTAAGATGAAATATATTTCCTAATCATATTTTTAGAACCTATGTGAATGATAAAAACAAGAATATATAAGATTGTATTTACATTCGAATATATTCTTGTATGTTCGGATATATTCTTGAACACATACAAATATAATTACATGCTTATATTATATTTTACAATCATAGAGATAAAATTAATACTAACTTTTGAGAAATATAATTTTGAATTATATTGATAGCTATTTTTATAATCTTGCTAACATCATAATAAACATGTTAATTTTACGCCTTAAAACTATTGAAAGCTTGATAAATCTAATCATTTCTTAATCTGAAAGTAAAAAAATATTGTCAAATAAAAAATTAAAAAAGAATGTCAATGAAAACCAAATCTAATAGAAAAAATATTATTTAATGTAATAGACCACAATCTCAAAGATAGAGATATGTATTATTAAAAGCTGGTTTTGTATAAACATAAATATAGGATTTTTTTAAACAATAATATATTTTTTTTAATAAATACCATAAATTTCACTGCATAAACACTGTTTCGGATATATAAATTTTATTACAAATGTTTAAGATTATAATATTTGTAACAGTAAAGCACAGTGCTAGAATTTTGATGACATTTAGAACACAGAAGAGCATAACTTAATAACTAACAACTGGTAATATATTATTATAAATATATAATTTTTGAAAAAGAAATTTCTGTTGTTGTGAATAATGACATTTTTTTAAGCTATACAACCATTTTTCTATTAAAAGATAAATTGTGTTTTAATTATTAATTATTCGGAAATTTAGAGAGTAAAACACAATGTTAATATTAAAAATACAGAAGAAAAAATGTAAATTATTAATAGCTGTGTTACACTTGACCCAATCTAGTACTTTTTAAAATTTTTATTCTAGAGTTTTACAAAGACCCTTAACATATATTACCTATCAGATTTCAGAATTGCAGTATTTTTAAAAGAGACAAACATTTACAGAAGGTTTCAAGAGGATTAATTTAAATTGTATGTTTTTGATTGTGTTAGATTTGTTAGATTTTAGTTTTTTGGATTATTTATACATCAATTCATTATCCATATAAAGTTTTAAAACGCAAGGTAAATACATAAATGTTATATAACATAAATGTTAATACATAAATGTTACAAAACATTCACCGTTCTCATAAAGCAACCAAATTAATATACTGAAATCACAATGCTATAACAATATCTGGTAAGATATCTTAAAATTTATTAAATGCCCGATATATAGAAACGATTAGTGCTCTCTTGTAACTTATTAGTGACAAAGTTGAATTTTTTAAACAATATTTTTAGTCTTAAGTTAACTAAAATCTACGAAAAATAATTAAAAAATTCTTACCCAAAGAATTAAAGATTTATTTAACATAATTATATGATTCTAAAAAGAGATTTATACTGTAGAATGTATATAATTCAAAAAGAGTTTGTGCCGAAAATTCTACTTTTTTTCACTGAAAAATAAGTAATATTTAAATAAAATATACCCAAGATGAAATTAAGAGCCCAATTTTAATTAATTAATTAAGTTATTTATTTATTTCTGATTGTAGAATGTTTAATTTAACACTTGCAGTTGAATAACATTTTAAATTTTTGCCTTATCAGTATTTAACATTTTAGCGGACAGGGTTTTTTTCTCAATGAGACCACATTTAAATATCTTAATGCTTCTTAACATTTTGTAGACATATGAATGATTTTTTCAATTTTTTTTATGTTTTGACAATTTAAACCTTAATATATGACAGCACTACATTTAATTTATTTTTTTTCTTTTGAAATATATGTAATTAAACTTTCCGTACTTGGAAAGTTAGTAATTCAATTTTTCTGACTTATAACTTCAAATAAAAGTATCTACCAAATAACACTTATAATTTGTAAAGTTATTTATTTATTAAATTTATTTATTTTTAAGCTATTTATTCATTATGCGCTGTTTATTGAGCTATTTATTTATTATTCTATTTTTAAGTTATTTATTATACAATCTATTAAGCTATTTATTTATTATACTATTTTTAAGCTATTTATTTATTGTACTGTTTGTTAAACTTTTTATTTATTGTACTATTTTAAGGATACTTATTTATTGTTCTTACAATATAATTAAAATTTTAAAAAGTGTTATATTCACGCTGTACAATTGGAGAATTTAATCAGTGTAACTACTCCGCAAACCCTCCTAAAGATATACCCCTCTAAGAAATGTTAAGAAAATTTTTTATATATTTTACATTCATAAGGTTCTTAGATAACATTTATAAACTAATTTCATTAAATTCCAAAGAATTTATGTTGGTGACCTTCAAAGAGTTAGGACAATAGAATG
>CM063508.1:150740220-150755220 GCA_032207245.1 Pardosa pseudoannulata
TGCAACTGTTTGTAATCAACTTAAAGCAGTAAATATCTGTCTGATTAACGCTCTTCTTGTAAAATGCGGCTATATACATGAATATTTATTTTTTATTTATAACTTTTTATTCTCAAGACCCATAATTTCAAATTAACATTATTGCATAAAAAAGAACATATTTAGAGAAGTTTCACTGAATTAAGTAAGTATTTCAATTGTTATGCTACATTATATTTGACTCTATTAATTAATGCTCAAGAAGTGCGTTCAACGATTTTTGCATTAAACTGTCGAAGATAGATCGCCTATAAAATCTATTGCAAATCTAGATAAAATGGCTTTAGAATCTTAGGCTGGCAAGAGCGCTCCAGTCCCGAACATGTCCTTCTTTTCACGATAAATATTTAAAACTTAAAAAGAATTAAAATTAATGCCTTCTACTTAATAAAACTACAGGTATTGGGAAGGTAAATTTTAGAGTTGAATAAATTCTGGAAATATGGTCACGATTTACGTGCAACTGTTTGTAATCCACTTCAAGCAGTTGATATAAGTCTGATTAACCCTCTTCTTGTAAAATACGGCTATATACATAAATATTTATTTTTTATTTATAACTTTTTATTTCTTACTTCTTTTTGATAACATATTAAAACTTAAAACTATTGATACTTAACATTAATAAGGGCAACATTAATAAGAGTTCAATGGAATGTTATTATCATAAATCAAACGTAAATCAACTGTAAAAAAACAAAGAGCATTACACCTTAATTAATTTTAAGGGACAATTAATATAAACAATTAAGGAAATCTCAACAGGTAAAAATCATTTGCATTTCAGAACCCATAATTTCAAATTGACATTATTTCATAAAAAAGAACATATTTAGAGAAATTTCGCTGAATTAAGACAGTAAATGATTATTTCAAACCTATACTATCACCCAACTAACAAATAGTTAACTTATACAAGGTTAACAATTTTAACTACGCATTCACAAACTAAATATTAGTACGAGAAAAAAAATGTAAAGATTATTTAAAGAGATATGTGAAAATGTTAACATTTCTATATGAAATTAAATAGTTTAAAAAGTGAAGAAATGTAAAAATATACCTTAGCAGTAAAAAAACTTCGGACATTAAAGAATAGCTTAAATGTAAACTATTAAAAAATTTGTAGTATTGGGCACTGTTTGGTCATATTTACAGCCACTTATGAAACACTTGAATATCATTTTAATTTTTCATTGTTAAACTGAAAAGAATAGTATTACAAAAACATTTGTATCAAAAATTGAACTGTAAATCTCAACTGTTTTCACTGAACTAAGCCAATAATAGGTGATCGATGAAAAATCAAGATCGATGAAATTATTAAGCACCAACATACGAATCGAGGTAATTTTAAGCGAATTTAACTACCGTAAATGTAATGCTGAGTTCAAAGAATTTAACCGTTTGAATTTATTAATTATATGCATTATGCCATTAAAAAGTATATAGTTTTCTGCTCTACTAACACCAAAGTAACTTATCTGTGTAAGAAATTTATCAGTTATGTTATTCATAATATTCTGGTATTTTTAATGAATACTAAATTTTATATAACGTTATAATTATTATTTAATATAATAATATCATCCATATCAGATAACATTTTGAAAACATAAATATTCTGATAATATCCACACAAGTTTGGATAATTTTAAATACAATTTCACTTTTAAAAAATTTAAAATTTCTCACATTGTTTTTTTCATTAACCATTGTATTGCAAAACAAACTTCCTTAGTTCTTCAGATCAACAAACCAACCAAAAATCACATAGTTCTACAATTTTATGTTTTATAGAAATAAAATTTTTATAAACTTATGCTTAAACCGTGTAACGTAATTGAAATACTTGTATTAAGAAACTATTATTATTGCATTTTGATTACTATAAATTATTTACATTTTTTAATTCTCAAATCTATTTAGAGTACCATTTAAAATCGATATTCAATTAAAATAATCTAGAATGTTTTAATGAAAATTATAATTATACATATCATTATAATTATTCTTAAGACATTAAATGTAGAAAATTAAAAATATATATTAAATTTTGGGGTTTTAAAAATTGTTTTCATTTACTTGATTTTATACCTGTTTTTCATATATTTAAATATATAAAAAAAGAATATAACTGAAATACTTGTATTGCAAAGTATTCATTATCACCTTTTTGATTCATGTTATTTTTTAATGTTAACATAATTCTCAATTTTTATTTCCTATTTTCCAATTTCCAATTTCGTTTTCAAATTTGAAGTCTTATTTTCTGTTGCATTTACATCATACGTCCAGTTATATTTTACAAATCATTAGGCAGTATAAAATATTCTGATTTTAAGTTTCATTATAATTTTAATAGCGAAACTTACAGAAAGTTCTATTATTTTTCTTATCATTTTAAATAATTACTAATTGTAAATAATTACTAACTGTAATAAACTGTTCTAACATAACATGAATTTTTATATATTTGCAATAAAATATATTCTTTTTTCTACATTTGATTCCTATTATTTAATAATATTTACATTTTTTATTTTTAATTATCATGAATAGTTACATTTTCAAATTCCAATTCTTATTTACTGTTACATTTTTGATTTCCAATCACATTTTAGAAATCATTAGGCAGCATAAAATATTAAGTATTTAAGTTTCATTATAATTTTAATTACGCAACAGAGAGGAGTCTCCATTATTTTCTCATCATTTTTAAATAATACCCTCTATTACCTAAAATGAGTCCCGCATTCAGTACAACATCTTCAATGTACTAGGATTTTTTTTTCTTTAATTGCAATTTAATGACCTCGAAATTTCAAACGCATTATGGCAACCATTGTAATTACGAAAATATTATGGAGTTTCTCAGTAATCATCATTTCTATTGAAAGAGGTTTCTGTTTTATTAGATTCTTGAGAAACAAATGCAAGGGAGTGGAATTCAGCTTGAAAAATCGTCCATTTATTACGTTTCTCTCTGGTGACACTAACTCCATTTTTATCCTATCTCTTGGCAAATTATTATGTAGTTTATTTCACCCTGAAATTTTCTTCGAGTGAGGAAATTTTTCGAATACTCTTAGCATGCATTTGTTAATATAAGTTTCTAGGGTTAATTGAAAGAACAAAGCAAGTATTGGGTAAAATGTCAAAAGACTGTTCAAAATGAAACAGGCAAGTAAAAGAAAGGTTTTGAATAACCTAAGTACTTGCGGTTAAAGTGCTTTATTAAAGTGTGGTTAAGAGATGATTGGCATATTGTTGTTGCTCTCATTAAGAGATAAGTGCATTTATAAATTACGCTTTTAGCGAATGAAATATAAAATATCTAATACTTAAATAATAATTGTTGTTTTAGCATTTTCTATACTTTCATAAAGGAAGTGAAAAGGATATTTATTAAAAATGAAAAGTGTTACAAACGAAATTGTTTATAACATTTCATTAATATTTAATGAAATGTTTTCATCAGAATGTCTACGATAAATTTCTTTTATTTTATTTAACGTTACCTTTTATTTTATTTAACGTATTTTAATATACTTTTGTGATTATATGAAAGTAACTAACGTTATTAACAGATTACGGATAATATATATTTGAAGTTGATTTTTAAATAAATATACACTAAATTAACATTAAGCTTTATGTTTATGAATTTTTAAATTCGGAAAAAGTACTTCATTTTTAAGCTAGATGTAACACAATGGAATATTGTTTATTTCATATTATATAGTGTTTAATTTTTTTAATTTACTTGTCTCTTAAATTAAAAATTTTACATAGCATAAATGAAAGTATTTTTTATTCTGATAATAATAACTATACTAAAAATGAAAAATATCTAAATAAAATTTTTAAAATATTTTACTAATTTCAGATTAAATTTTAGATTTAGAAAATTTCATAGTAATGCCTACGATCAAACTTTAAAACTTAATTTATTGTATTTATTATTAAATTCTACATTATTATTTTGCATTATTCTCTGCAAAATAAACATTTTATTAATATATTGTGACTAATACTTTCATTGATGTCATATTTTATAGAAGTATGCGATCATGCTTTAAATTTATGAAAACTTAACAAATTAACAATTTAACAAAACAACTTAACAACATAAAATATTTATAAAATAACAGAAAAATATTACAATTCAAAATTAAGTTTAATACAATGTCAATTATAATATATCATGTATTTCATACATGTATAATTTTTGGTGTTTTGGTTTTGTTTTGTTTGTCTCTTAAGACTTGAAGGATCATCTCACTCTATTAAGAGTTAAGAAAGAAAAAAAATTAAAGAAAGAAAATGTTAATTCATCCAAAACACATTGTTTATATTGCATAAATTCGAGGCATAACAAAAGCAGTTTTTATTTAAAGATACACTTTTTATAGAATTAAATATTGTATATAATTTAAAAGTTTTAAATACATTACATATTTAAGTATTATTTAAAATTTAAATATCTAATTACTATTACATTTCTTTAGTGTTAATAAAAAAATTACTTATTATATACGATATGACTTCAATGTATACAGTATTTTACTATGAAGTCTTTAAAATTTGTTAAGAATGATTGCATTTATTTTGTTACAGAATAATTGTCATAAAATGTTAATTGTTATCATTCAATAAAATAAGATTTTCTTATTCTAGCAATTTGAATGCTGTAATAACAGTGAAAGAATATTGTATTAAAATTTGCGTAAAAAATTTTACTGTAAATGACAATTCTATGAGTTTATCATATAAATATAATATTTAATTTTTTTTTTAAACTTAACCAAAACTCCAAAAATAACTTTCTATTGCTACAGATATACTTAAATTTAAGAAATTATTATTTGTTAAAAGCAAAGACTAATGATGACATATATATGTTATTATTTAAATTCTTTTTTATTTAAATGACAAACTTCTATGAGTTTGCTGCTTTATAAACTCCTAAATGATTTTGGAATTTTTTTTTCTGAACTTAACCAAAAAATAAAAATATTTCTATTGCTACAGATATTATAATAACATAATACAATTACGCCAATTTTCTACAAAGCAAAAATATAACATTATGTTTTTATTTAAGATTTTTTGTATTTAAATGACAAACTTCTATGAGTTTGCTGCTTTATAAACTCCTAAATGATTTTAGAGTTTTTTTCTGAACTTAACCAAAACTCAAATTAACTTAGATTTACAGATATACTTAATGCCCGCATAAGATACATGTGACGCCATTGTTAACAAAAAAAGACTACCTGAAATATTGCATTCCATTGCAAGACTTCTTTTGTATTTAAATGACAAACTTCTATGAGTTTGCTGCTTTATAAACTCCTAAATGATTTTAGAGTTTTTTTTTTTTCTGAACTTAACCAAAACTCCAAAAATAATCTTTCTATTGCTACAGATATACTTGAGGATGATACCCCCGCATAAGATACAACGTGTGAAACTCCTGTCTACAAAGCAAAGACTCACCTGATGACGATGTATGATTCTCCATTCCATTTGCAAGACTTCTTTTGTATTTAAATGACAAACTTCTATGAGTTTTGCTGCTCTATAAACTCCTAAATGATTTAGAGTTTTTTTTCTGAACTTAACCAAAACTCCAAAAAATAACTTTCTATTGCTACAGATATACTTGAGGATGATAGGCCCCCGCATAAGATACAACGTGTGACGCCAACTCCTGTCTACAAAGCAAAGACTCACCTGATGACGAGGTATGAATTGTCTCCATTCCATTTGCAAGACTTCTTTTGTATTTAAATGACAAACTTCTATGAGTTTGCTGCTCTAATAAACTCCTAAATGATTTTAGAGTTGTTTATCTGAATTAACCAAAACTCCAAAAATAATTACTATTGCTACAGATATATTGAGGATGATAGGCATAAGATACAACGTGTGACGCAACTCCTGTCTACAAAGCAAAGACTCACCTGATGACGAGGTATGAATGGTGTCCATTCCATTTGCAAGACTTCTTTTGTTTTTAAATGACAAACTTCTATGAGTTTGCTACTCTATAAACTCCTAAATGATTTTGGAATTTTTTTTTCTGAACTTAACCAAAACTCCAAAAATAACTTTCTATTGCTACAGATATACTTGAGGATGATAGGCCCTCGCATAAGATACAACGTGTGACGCCAACTCCTGTCTACAAAGCAAAGACTCACCTGATGACGAGGTATGAATGGTCTCCATTCCATTTGCAAGACTTCTTTTGTATTTAAATGACAAACTTCTATGAGTTTGCTGCTCTATAAACTCCTAAATGATTTTAGAGTTTTTTTCTGAACTTAACCAAAACTCCAAAAATAACTTTCTATTGCTACAGATATACTTGATGATGATAGGCCCTCGCATAAGATACAACGTGTGACGCCAACTCCTGTCTACAAAGCAAAGACTCACCTGATGACGAGGTATGAATGGTGTCCATTTCATTTGCAAGACTTCTTTTATATTTAAATGACAAACTTCTATGAGTTTGCTGCTCTATAAACTCCTAAATGATTTTAGAGTTGTTTTTTTCTGAACTTAACCAAAACTCCATAAATAAATTTCTATTGCTACAGATATAATTGATGATGATAGCCCCCGCATAAGATACAACGTGTGACGCCAACTCCTGTCTACAAAGCAATGACTCACCTGATGACGAGGTATGAATGGTGTCCATTTCATTTGCAAGACTTCTTTTATATTTAAATGACAAACTTCTATGAGTTTGCTACTCTATAAACTCCTAAATGATTTCAGAGTTTTTTTTTTTCTGAACTTAGCCAAAACTCCATAAATAAATTTCTATTGCTACAGATATAATTGATGATGATAGCCCCCGCATAAGATACAACGTGTGACGCCAACTCCTGTCTACAAAGCAATGACTCACCTGATGACGAGGTATGAATGGTGTCCATTCCATTTGCAAGACTTCTTTTATATTTAAATGACAAACTTCTATGTGTTTGCTGCTCTATGAACTCCTAAATGATTTTAGAGTTTTTTCTGAACTTAACCAAATCTCCAAAAATAACTTTCTATTGCTACAGATATAATTGATGATGATAGGCCCCCGCATAAAATACAACGTGTGACGCCAACTCCTGTCTACAAAGCAAAGACTCACCTGATGACGAGGTATGAATTTTGTCCATTCCATTTGCAAGACTTCTTTTATATTTAAATGACAAACTTCTATGAGTTTGCTGCTCTATGAACTCCTAAATGATTTCAGAGTTTTTTTTTTTCTGAACTTAACCAAATCTCCAAAAATAACTTTCTATTGCTACAGATATAATTGATGATGATAGGCCCCCGCATAAGATACAACGTGTGACGCCAACTCCTGTCTACAAAGCAAAGACTCACCTGATGACGAGGTATGAATGGTGTCCATTCCTTTTATTTTTAATTGTATAATTTTTATGAATTTATCAGGGTCCTCTTTTCAGAAGTAAAATTTTAAATAAGCAAATTATAGTCCCTTTGATTATGTGTGTCAGTGATTCATTTCACAAATGAAATTACTGACGTTCATTGATGAGTAGAGTTTAAACTGTACATAACAGAGTAAATACATTTTGTTTATTGGTTAATTTTTGAATCAGTATTTTTTTATCGATGTTATTGGTCCTTATATCATTAACAAAGTCTACAGTCTCTCAAGAACTTGTGGTTAAGTTTTAATTTAAAATAATTTACACAATTCAACCAAATACTTGTTAGTCTTGCACTAACTGAATAATTACTAAGTAATGATCTCAGTGTAACGTATCCGGTCCCGGTTTCAGGTGACACAAGGAAGAATCAGGTGTATCTTTAATAATGAATTTATTTACACTTCTGCTATATACATCATTTCACCACGATAAAAAATAATTTCTAGTCACAGGTAAGTGATTAGTACACATAGGCCTGAGTAGAGACGAGTAACTAAACTAAATTCAATCTCTGCCAAAATATGGGTGATTAGACGGAAGAACAATTCGTAGCTCTCTCGAAAGTTTTCTTAAGTACAGGTAGGAGATCTGAGCACAGTTAGTTCTGAAGAACTGCAAACAATCCTGAAGAGGATTATATTAGAAAAGGAAAGAAACCCAAAGCACAGGGTATCGTTTCAATCTCAGCAAGAGATATATCCCAAGACGGGATTTCGCTAAATAAAACTCTCCGATGGAGAGACTGGTCTAGGTGACTTCCGAGTTAGCCGATGCTGGCTACTCCTTAAAGAAAAGATCCCAAGGTGGGATTATAGCAAAAAACTCTCCGGTAGAGAGACTGGTCAAGGCGACCTCTGAATTAGCTGGTTGATAGCTAACTAACTTCTCTAAAAAAAATCTTCTCTCCTCTCTTTCTAGAGGAGGGGCCTCAAGCAAAACTTCATTATTGGGTCACCTAGCCATAACCTCACCTTCGACCAACTTTATTGGTCCCGGTTAAACAATCATAGGCCGCAATGCCAGGGGACCTGGAATTCTTAGCGGCTACATCTGAGTAGCGGCAAATCCTTTGTCGTTCCCGCGATCATTTTTTCATTTTTTCGGCTGTCAGGGAAAGTGCCGTGTCGTCTTGCATATTGTTCCTTTACTATAGGGCACAGCAGTGTAGACATCGTTGTGCAGGGGAAAACAATCCTTTTGTATCCACACAAGTCCACCTCTCAAAGCAAATTTCTTTGATGACGATACACCGTTAAATCACGCCGTTACATCAGGTAAATATTTAGGGAGGGCGATACGAGAATTATGTTTCAAATATAGTAAATTTCCTTCTCTACAAAATAGTTTTAACAAATCATTCATTTTCTATAACTTTAAGCATTAATTATTTAATGTAAAACAATAATACAACTACATATTTCTTGAAAATCCTTATGACATTGCATACAACCTTCCCCATTAAAATAAATTAAGAAAGTTGTGTTTGGAAGATAAATTGAGGAAACTTATAGAACTCGTACAATAAACTTATATAGCGGTAATTAAATCATATCATTTAGTCTGAGAATATATATTGCAGTAATACTTCTGTGTACGCATATTTTAAACTTCCATGCATAGAAGTATTGCTTACGGGTTCTAGATAAACGAATAAATTAAGAACGTCAGTTTAATCACTCCGAACTGAAAATTTAAATTAAATTTTACTTCCTTTTGAAAAGCTATTAAATACGTATATACTTTTAAACTTATACGGATAAAATTCTAAGCTTTAGGAATTTTACTTTGGGTAAATAGCGGACGTTTAAAATTATATTACATTATAATTTCACTTATGAATAGCGTCTCACTAATTTTAATTTTAGAAATGTCAAATGTCATATATTATCTCTTAATTTAATGCAATGATGGATAATCAGATACAAGACAGTATTTATTTCTAAAAGAATTATAAGAAAAAAATTCATTAATTTCAAAGATAACTTTTTTGGTTTTATTTATCCTAAACCCTGCATAAAGTTTTATATGTTAGTGAGTTTTAATTTAATAAGTCCTTTTATAGTGTAAAATAATAATTCCTATTTATGCGCCATTTGTTATCATAAAGGAAAAATCAGAAATAGAAGTTACAAATAAAAATTGGTGATGCGATGTACAGATACACACGCACACACATACATACACACATACATATATGTGTGTGTATGTATGTGCCAATTTGGTAGGATGAGTCCGAAACAGTTTCGTCTAATGTTGCAATTTAAGCATAGTTTCACCAGAAATTTATTTAAAATACAATTGTAGGTTAGATTTACACACACACACACACACACACACACACATATATATATTATATATATATTATATATATATATATATTTATATAATATATATTTTATATATATTATATATATATATATATATATATATATTTATATATATAATATATATATATATTTATATATATTATATATATATATATATATATAATATTTATATATATATATATATATATATATATATATATAATTAACATATACATATTATATATTAGGTTTAAATCTACACACACAACAATACATATATATATTTATATATAGATATATTATTTATTTATATATATAATATATATATATATATTTAAATTAATATAGATATATATATTTTACATATATATATATACATATACATATATATATATATATTATATTTATTATATATATATATATATATATATATATATATATATATATATATATATATATATATATATATATATAGATATATATAGATATATATATATACATATATATATACATATACACACATATATATATATATATATATATATATATATATATATATATATATTATATAAATACACACACATATGAGACTAGTAGGATAATAAAAATTCAGGTGGTTGTTATATAGAACCCTCAAGCTTAATATTGACACAAATTACATCAGTGATACCCTTAGGAATGCAGTAAGGTTTGAGTTATCGTTATATTCAAGTCGCAGTTGAAGTCTTCTGGAAAGCAACTAAATATAGTGTATCTAATAGCAATATATGGAACGTTTGAGGTGCGTGCAGTTATCACAACTTTCTTAGCCAAAGTAGTTAATCAGGGTGAAATTTATTGCAGGATATATATAGGTCCAACCTTTGAAGTTTCAGGTTTAGTTTCAAGAAAATAGACTTGATTAGACAACAAACTAATGGCACAATGGGAATGGGTGGACATGAAACATCAGCATCTTAATATACGTTTAGCTTCGGATGTATATAATAAAACTGAAAAAACTAATAACCTCAAAAAGTAGATGACCAAATATTTATACCGTTAGCTTTCATCTGTAATCTCTGTGGATTACATTTCCTGCTGACATTAAAATTTCAGTAATTTTGAGTAAGCTTAAAGAAATATCGTTACAATTTAATTTAGTTTTGATTAGTGAATTAAACATAAACAATAAAAGCGGTAATCAGTCAAATATTCATTTACCATAATTTCTTCCGATAGTATATGAAAGCTGCAACTTTCTCGAAGAAAGTTGCAGCTTGAAGAAGTTGTTAATATTCTATGCTTGGCGTAAAAATTGGGCTATTTCGCCATATAATTGCACAATTGGAAGTTCTATGTTGGATGCTCTATGTTAAGTGTCAAATACTAATCTAGCTAAGAAATTATCGTTCACGTATTAACGTAATTAATATAAATAAAAAATATGGAACTTTAAAATTGAAAATTTTAAAAAGTCATTAATAAAATTATGTAGAACGTTTGTGAAAAAGTACAAATAAAAATTATAATAATTATGGAAAATTTATAAAAATTAAGAAGTAGAGAAATTGTGCTTGAATAATGTAACATAGTAAAAACTATTTAAGTTAATTTGAGATATGAATTTATTGATGTAAGAAAGCATGAAAATTCTGCAATATTGAATTAGTAAATACAAGCAGCAGAAGTAATGTTCTAAATAAAGGTGTATGGATGTGGAAATACCATGCCACCATGGAATATGCAACCATAAACCCCCTTTGGGGGTTGTTTGTAGTCCTGGCGATCAGATAAGAAATTATTTTATAGCAAATCAAAATTAAAGCATTTCTTACTTAATATATTTATCTATTTTATATAAGGCTAAAATAAAATTTTATAATTCTAGCTGAAAATACACATTAGATTTTTATAAAGGGATAATTATTTCGAATATAGTATTTCTAAAACTTAAAAAAATTAAAATTATAGACGTTATTATTTTTTTAATTCATTTCATCTATGTCTTAACTTAAGAGATTATTGCCATTCAGCTTTTTTATAAAATAGAATTAATAGAATCTCTCTAGTACTCTAGAATAATTTAACTTGAGCGCACTTTAAAAACACTAGAAAAAATTACGCAGCAAAAAAGTAGCAAACTTTTGAAGGGACATTACTCTTCGAAGATAGGGTTTCAACAATATTCTCTTAAATATAAAAACTTTGCACAACCTTTTCACTTAAGAATACTTTTCATTTTATCGCTATCATCACTTTAGTAATAAGAAATATAACTTTTTCTTATTTTATGATAATTGGAGTTTATTACATTTATTTTATTAGAAATACTTACGATATTAGGAATATATTTCATTTCGAACTATTTCGAATAAAAAATATTTAATTAATGCCGTCATTTTTAACTTTTATTTTTTAAATACTGAATAATATTAAACATATAGAATTATATTTTTTATATATAAATATATATTTATATAATAAAATATATAATATTATAATATATATATAAAAAAAAAAAAATAAAAAAAAAAAAGCAATTTTGTAACATTATATGTATAATATAAAAAACTATATGTATTTTTATAAGATATGTATTTTTATATTATATTTTATATATAAATATATATATATATATTATTATATATATATATATATATATATATATTTTATATATTAATATTATATATATTATATATTATATAATATATATATATATTAAAATATTTATACTATATATATAATATATATAATATATATTATATAAAAAATATATATATATATATATTTTTTATATATATTATAATATATATAAATATAATATATTATATATATTATATATTTTTTTGTTTTTAACATTGACTCATTAGAATTACAAATCTAAAGCTGAAAAAAGATGTCCTTATTGAATTTCTGGCTAAAATATGTTGTGATTTAAGAAAATCCATAATCGTTTAAAGAAAGTTCACTGGGACTTGATAACTTCACATTCACTACCAAACAAGCTAGTACACAAAGTTTATGATAGGTAAGGCTATTGTGGAAGGACGGTTGATACCAGTTTTGGGGTATAAGTCATGGACACTATATTTTTTTCTTGTAGATATGTGAACGGATCACAAATGAAACTCATGCTACTGTACGGTATTGTGACTTCGCTATACCCCATTGGCTTCACAAAGGGGTTTTCTTAAAGCCCAGTGCAGAGCGACACTCTGTTTGGGTTTTTGACTCTACACTACAAAGGATTGTCGCTTCGACCACGCCTTGAGATGTCTGGGGGGATTCCGAAGGACAGATGGGAAAACAAATGTCAGACAGTGAGGCGCCCCCAAAGAAGTCAATTAGAGGCTACCAGGATGCCGACGCCGAAAGAAAAAGCCATTGGCAAAAGGCAAAAGGTGGCTTTAGGGGGCTCGAGTTTTTCTCCGGAGAGTCCCCAGAAAAAGAGAACGTAGCGAGGTTCGAGTTGCGGCGGTTGGTTTATTGGAGAGATTTTTTCTCGAACTTTTTGTGGGATTCAAGGAGGCCCAGTTGTACCCCTGTACGACGGCATCTGTCGACACCTGTTCATAGATTGTTTTTTAGGTTCGTCTTGAACCTGGGACTTTTAGGTACGTACCAGCCAGGCTGAGCTCTGTGATTTCCATTTGGAAAATTTGTACATATTATATTTTAATCAAGAATAAACGTTGTTTTTGTTTCTAAGCTGTACGTCGTGTCATAACCACTTCGACACTCACACGCTACCTGGGGATCCCGTGACATTACATAATTTTAGGGCATTATTTCTAAGGGCTTCCACTAATTCACTATGACATTTCATTGCATTTCTCCGTTCGAGAGTGGCTATTTCGATGTAAGCGCGCTGCTCAACACGGGTTATTTCTATCTCACACTCCACTCGTCAACTGATTGATTTCATACCCCTTTGCTGCGCTAATACCAGCTATCCCAGAGCCATCTGTTGTTCTGCATACACACTATTCCTGCAGAACTTCCATACACCACATATATGTTTGTGATCTATTCAGATATCTACAAGAAATAAGTTGGCATGCCTTATGCTCCAACCCTCGTATTTATCAAAGTTCAACCACAGCCAAACACACCAGCTTCGTTGGTATAGCAGAGTATTGAGATCCTTAACTTACTAAATTTAAAGTTTCCAAACATATAATAATTGTAATAAAACCGAACAAGAACATTCTAAATTTAGCATAGATGAAGGGTCTAACCATAATAATATAGGATTGCAAAGTAATAAAAAACACTGCTTAATATTTAACCGGTATTAAAATAAAACAATAAAAACATTACAATCCAAAGTTAATATGAATTTTCATCACAAAACATGACTAAATCAACATTCAAGTATGCAAAATACATTAAAATTAAAATGTAATAAATTAGTTGTTACTGTACAATAAATTACCTTAATCTAGGTAAACCAACAGTAAATTATGTAGAATATATAAACTTCTTTAAAAGCATCAAAATGTAACATAAGACGTAATATGAAACCACAATTAATAGAATTGATAGATATATTTTAAATTACTGCATCTATTGGGACATTTTAATGGACATTAGCAATTAGCATATATGTTTTTTAACGGAGAAACTTTTTAATAAACTGAGACGCTGTATTAACTTGTACAAATGCAAATCGATGCTGATGCGCGTATTTGACTGGACAAAGTACGCCTTGATTTAGAAGAAACCTGGTACAGAAAAAATACTGGTTTCAGATTTAATAGCTATTGGCGTTACAACATGAGTCATAAATCAAGACAAAATGTTGTTTATTTTTCTCAATGTTCATGGGACCAATAGGTTTTTACATAGCATTTTGTTTTGAACGATGATATTTATGAATACTTACAATAATAGACAGAGGCAGTCAGTTTGATAATTTATGCTAGTTGGCTTTACAACACTTTATATCATTAAATGACACAATTAATTTACCCATTTGTATTTTATCTTAAATATTTTTTTTAATGATAATGTGTTATATGTTAAAAGCATCCATTTTAATATATATTCTATAGAATAAGAATTATATAAATAATTTTTGCAATACTATGGTTTTTTTTGAATGTAAGTTCACATGTTTGATCTCTAGTTGTAACTTATTTTAATATGAAATTTTAAAAAATAACACTAAATAAAACATAAAAGTATATATTTAA
>CM063508.1:150757720-150762720 GCA_032207245.1 Pardosa pseudoannulata
TATATATATATATACTGATTTATATATATATATAAAATAATATATATATAAATATATATATATATATATATATATATATATATATATATATTTTATAAGTTTTTTATTGTATGTTTTAATAAAGTACTCTTGATTAATTTCGTTAAATAGCTATTTTGTATAAACGAAAAAAGATAACTAAATACGTTCTACTATTGTTAAATACCATTGTACTGCATTTTAATTCCCATTCACATCAGTTTAGTTTAACAATTGCACAATAATGCTAAATCATAAGTTTATTTCTTTCTTACTAGGATAACTAGGGATAGGATAATTTTTTGCAAAATAACAAAGTATTATATGAGTTAATTTTAAATTGTTTATACAAATATATCCATTTTACAAATTTAAATGCATAAGTGTTATATTTATTTAGAATTCTTAAAAAAGTGGAAAAGCTGTTAATGTGTATCCATTAAAGGAAATTCTTATATAGCTGAAAACTTCTGAGCTGGTAATGCTTCAAACTCTTTTATAAATGTAGTTTTCTATGTAAGCCTACGTTTATCACAATAGTTTCCTTTAATCATATATATCTTTAGTTATATGAATAAAGTTTGAAACTGAAAATACCAATCTGCATTATGTTTGATGAATAATGATTAAAAACTCCTTTTCAAATCAGATTTTAATTTGTTTACGCCTGATTGTTAGCGCAGAACGTAAAACAATTGACAAATTGCTATCGAATTGCATTTGACGTGATAAATTTTTTTCTTCTCAAATATTTCTACTTCTGTTTTAAGACAAATTATAAAGTCTTTCAAAATATCATTATTATTCGAAAGAACAAAGAATAAATCCATTGGAAATATTTGAAAATGTAACTAAACTTTAAGCCTAATCTCGCTATTTTGTTTCCTCTTTTGCTATGTTTAATAATGATCAAATGATAAGTAATAATTATTTTTCCTTCAAACACCTGTACTTTTCTATTTATTTGTGTTACTTAGGGTGATGTTAATACATTCAATTAGTCTCTAGTTATTATAATCCCGATTATAGTAGAGAAAGATTGGTTTCCTGAAGAACAATGCTCTTGGGTTGTTAGCAATATCTTCGTTTTCATTACTTGTAAAGGACTATTATACCTGATAATGCAAATATCAACGAGTTATGTATAAAATATAAATAAATTAAGATAGTGAATGTATGTTATGTTTAATAAAATAAAGATATACATCAATTTAAAAATATTTTAGCTTTATTAATTTACTTTCTTATAGCTGTGTCGTCTTCATTTTAGATAAATTTGATTCTTCATTGTATTTAGAATATTTTCGTTTTCATTACTGTAAGTTATATACCTGATAAAAAATATTAAATATATATAAAATATAAATAAAGATAGGGAATGTATGATATCTTTAATAAAATAAAGATATACATTAATTTTAAAAAATATTTTATCTTTATTCAATTGCTGTCTATTTCAGAGTGCTTTTTGATATGTCGTCTCCAAGATAAATTTGATTTCTTATTGTATTTAGGAATATCTTAGTTTTCATTACGTTTAGAGGACTGTTATACCTGATAATTAAAATGTTATCGAGTTATATATAAAATAGAAATAAATTAAGATATTGAATGTATCTTATCTTTAATAAAATAAAGAAATACATTAATTTAAAAATATTTTGGCTTTATTCAATTGCTGTCTATTTTATTTGTGCTTTTTTGATATGTTTCTTTGATAAATTTAGTAATATCTTCGTTATTGAACTTTAAATGATAATGTAAATATTAATGAGTTATATAAAAGTATAAAAAACATATTGAATGTATCTTATCTTTAATAAAATAAAGATATACATTAATTTAAAAATATTTTATCTTTATTCAATTGCTGTCTATTTCTGTGTGATTTTTTGCTGTGTCGTCTCCTAGATAAATTTGATTTCTCATTGTATTTAGTAATATCTTCGTTTTCATTACATGTGAAGAACTACTATACCTGATAATGTAAATATTAACGAGTCATATATAAAATATAAATAAAGATAGGGAATGTATGATATCTTTAATAAAATAAAGATATACATTAATTTTAAAAATATTTTATCTTTATTCAATTGCTGTCTATTTCTGTGTGCTTTTTTGCTATGTCTTCTCCTAGACTAATTTAACTTCTCATTGCCTTTGTATTCGTAAATAGATTTTTTGAGGATAAACAATTAATTCATGTTGAAAAAAAAGATAATTTTGTCTAGTACTAAAAAAATTATTTTTCATTCACCTTTAGAGTGATACAGATGATTACTTTATAGTTTTGGTTATAACTTTATAGTTACAATTAAATAGTATGTGTGATAGATAAATTCATTAAAACTACTAATTTATTAAAACTACTAATTTAACTATCTTTGTAAGAGAAAAAACTATAATAGACTGTAGGAGAATGTGATAGACGCTACGATTATTTTTTATTACCTATCTACTTCTATTACGTCAACGTTAAAGATTTGTTTGCCACATTTGTTAGATGAGAATTAATTAGCATTAAAACTGACTTTAAAAAAAGTTCCTAACACTGGGAGTGTGATTTTTAATACCGTTCAAAGCGTTCAAGTTTGCATTCATTCAGTGTTAAGCAAAAGATGAGTCAAATCAGTGACTGAATGTAAAATATTTATTGTTGACTCTTTTTAAAGTTCAAAATCCTTTTTTTTACTAGCAGTGTTTCATAACAAAAAGGAGGCATTTGTAAGAACAGGGGATTAAATATGTGAGGAAATGACTTCTTGCAGAATTGCTGTGTAAAATAATTCCTCTTTACAAACTAGCTGTTTCAAAAAGTCAAGCCAAACATTTCTGAACTAAATTTCTGCTGGTTGTTTTATTATAATAAAAATGAGATTATAAATAAAGCTTCAAATGTATAACTCTGAATTTCTTGTAGTTAAATCCCTATCGCAAGTACTCATTCTTAATAACTGAAGACAAGAAATTGTGTTATTATTTCTTTCTTCCATTGTTTTATAGAAAAATACACTGAAATTTTTCCATTTTTAGATTCCTAATGCTTTTAACTTTTACGATTTAAAATAACATTTCTTCTCATTAAAAAATCTTTTACGTTCATTATTCATTAATTCACTATCAAATCTTTCGAATTTCGTTAACCCAATACTGGAATAAGATATTATCGTCACAACAATAATAACAATATATATTAGCAAATTCTTTTCAGAACCAACAAACAAGTGATATTAATTAACAATCCCTTTTCTGTAATGTTTAAAACAGTTGATAATAAAACTCTTTAATTGCTGTTTTATTTATTTAATTTTTTATTTTAAAATCTACTTTGTATCAAAATAGTTTTACACGAATTTTTAAATTATTAAACAATAACAGGTTCTTAGGTCTAATTCTAAAATAACGAGATTATGCTAAAAATAATTACATTTAAGATTGCAGAAAATACGTTATATAAATGTATTTTCAAGTCAACTCTGCCAAAGATTGCAAATATGATTTATCGTGTACTTCATTTACTGAGATTACTCTAAAATGAAAGAGTTTCATTCATACCAGATTTAAAAGAGTAAATTAATATATTTCCTTCAGGCTATTACAGGATTTTCTGAAGACAAATAACTAATTGATAAAAGGAATTTTTAATTTCTGTGAGTTTTACCCCAAGGACTTCGAAGACTGATGATTCCTTCTTCTTTGAAATATTTAATTTGATATAACGTAGTTACTTTCTAGTTTACCCCAGAAAAGTGTATGCTTTATAGATTAAATCTAATTAATTTTCGAAAAATCGTCACTTTAAAATAGCAATGAATTTAAAATAATAATGAAAGACTGAATTTAGCAGTTTTATATTCTTCCTAAATCTTGTACAAATTTTATTATAAAAATGACATATCTATATATTTGTCTCTATATATACATATCTATATATATATATATATATATATATATATGTGTGTGTGTGTGTGTGTGTGTGTTGTGTATGTGTGTATATGTATATATATATATGTGTATATATATATATGTATATATATGTGTATATATATGTATATATATATATATATATATATATATATATATATATATATATATATATATATATATATATATATATATATATATATATATATATATATATATATATATATATATATATGAATATATATTTACATATTTATGTATACATAAATATCACCTTTTTGTCTATAACATTAGCAAAAATGTCATTTCTTGCTTTGAAACTAAAATTATTGCTAGTATATTTTCATGAAAAGTCTAATATAGTTATCAGATCAGTTTATTTACATTTAAGTTTTAAAACATATGATCCTATGCTTCTAAGAAGAATGATATAAAGATTAGAAAGTAATTAATGAGTATGACAACAATAAATCAAGTTACTAATCTTTCTTATCATAAGAACGTGACATAGTTTATTTTCTAGATGCGTTTATTTTTTGCAGTATTAAATTCAGCAAAAAAGGTTATCTTTTTTTTACCATTTTCAAGTATTTTCCCCATATGTTAATTGCTTTTATTATTATTTATAACAGACAGATATATTTTAAACGACTATTCTTTACCAAGGTTGCGTATATTGCATAAGCTTTTGATAACATGCATTTTGGGATGATTGAAATTCACACAATCCTCAAACGTCGAATTATTATCATTTAAAAACACAACATCATTTTACAACATGATTAACTATCGCCGAAAGGATAGGGCGCTGAGCTCCGGTACTGGAGCTCGTGGGTTGAAATACCACTGTGGCGTGAATGTTCGTAGTCATTCTGAATTGGCTTTAAGCAGTCTCATTAGCCCTCTTCTTGCAAAAACTAGACTGTAGCGCTCACAATCAAACCAAACAAATGAGTTGTCAACATAGAATTACTCAAATTATTAAGTTTGTAGATATGTAGAATGAAGTTAAGATGTGGTTAATTCCATTAACGATTTTAAAAAATATTGGATAA
>CM063508.1:150775220-150802720 GCA_032207245.1 Pardosa pseudoannulata
ATTTTTAATATTATAATGCCACTAAACTTTTAGAACCAAAATATGAAAAATGTATGCCTCTACACTAATTTAACTCGGAGTTTTTACTTAATTTATGTTTTACTGACACTATATACCCAACCTTTTAAAAGCAGTTTATTTCAGTATTTGTATATTTTAATTGACACATATCAAATTCTGTTTAAGTAATTCTGATTAAGTTCTGTTCAAGTTTGACACATTTTGCAGACATTAATTGTGTTTATGCCTTTTTATCGAATCATCTCTTTTTTACTGATTTATTTTTAGGATTTATATTTACGGAGATCAAACTTAATTACTATCCCCATATAAAGATATATTTCTTTAAAACTAAAGATTGTTCAGAAATTTTAGGAGGCAAAAGAGAAAGTTTATCATTTAAGTTAGTTCAAAAGTCACACAAGAAGTAATTTAGTTTGAAGAAGTAATACTATTTTAAAGGGACAGTTGGAAAATGTGACCAGTGGACAGTTAACTAAGGAATAAAATTAGCATTTCCGTTGTTAGTTTTTAGAATTACATAAAAGAATTTATATCGGAAAACGCTTCTTCATGTGTCATTTCATGACTGCAAAATTAGGTAGAGAAAGGGATACAGAGAAATATGTAGGAAAAAGGGAACATATATGTCAGGCTTTTAAATTAAGTTAGGTTTGTAGAGGGTTATTTTGGGATCTTAATGGGGTACTATTTAATAACGCGGAAGGGTGTGTGATAAGACAGATAATAAAAGGCTTGTAGTAACGCGAAATGTATAGAATGTTTGGAATTACAGATCTGGCAAACCCACGAACGTAAGTGCCTGTTACGCGACTGTTGTTTGAGGTGGAGCACCAAATGAGTGTACGCCATGTTTGATTAAGAGTGATATGGGAGTCAATAGTTTTAGAGATGTGAATTGTGTAGTATATCTTTTTTCTTTACCAGACGCTATATATATATATATATATATATATATATATATATATATATATATATATATATATATATATATATATATATATATATATATTATATAATGTGTGTGTGTGTGTGTGTGTGTGTGTGTGTGTGTGTGTGTGTGTGAGAGAGAGAGAGAGACAGGGTATGGAGTTAAAATCTAGACAAATTATACATTTTTCTGTTCTGACGGGGGGAGGGTTTCGTCGTGTAGTACAAATAACATAGATGATTGCTTATAGCTATATAATTTTATTTAATCATTCAAAACACTTTACTTGGATGCTTTGATGTTTGACATTTACGTTACATATGTATTAGAAAACATAGATCTCAAAAATATAAAACAAGTAGTAACATTCGAAAACATAAAAATCAATTTAGATAAAAACAATGAAGAAAATATAGTGAATAAAAGTATAGCAATTCTCCCCCACTTAAATGTAAGGGTGCCTTTTTAAGTTTATGGATATTCAGTTAGTTCATAGTACTGGAGATAACTGGACAGTCGACTTAGCCTTACGGATCTTCTTAAAAATCTTTGGAGTTGTAAAGATGCATCCGGTTCTTTCTCCTCAGGATCTGTTGATGATTCTTGAGTTGTTGTTGTTGGATGTTGAAAACTATATTGAATAGGGTCGTAATGCATTATATTTTCTAGGTTTAATACAGGGTGTACTTGATTTGATGACAAGATGAAGCTTACTTTTCTTTGTAGGAATCTCAGATTTTCGAAGCTGTTTGTTGTGACGCTTAATACATCTTCCTTCATCCAGTTTCACAATGAAGATGTCCAAGTGTTCTCTTGATACATCCTGGCTTCCATATCAGCTTGTTGTTAATTAAGAATTTGGCTGTTATTCTCTCCCCACTTTTAAAGTTCGAGTGTGTGGTAGAATACTTTGAGACGGTTTCTTTTCACAATAAGGCTTTATTGCATCAAGTTTTATTCAAAAATGATGATTTAGATAGTGTTCGGAGGCAATTTTCCCGCAAGCTAAGGGAGTTCATCTGCATGGAAGAAGAAATTTCTGTATTTCTGATTTCATTGGTAGATTTTCGGATGTCATCGCTTTGAGCCGATCTTTTAATGTTTGGACATTGCATTCTTCTAGCCCATTGGTTTATGGGTGTCCGGATGCAGTGCATTTTTGTTAAAATTCCATTAATATGGCAGAAAGTTTGAAAATTGTCTTGTTTGAAAATCGAGACATTGTCAGACACCATTACATAAAAAAATCCTTGAGTTGAGAAATTTCATTTAACATTATTAATGTACTTTCTGCAGTTTGGTCTCTCTTGGTTAGTTTTATCTCTGCCCATCGAGATTTTGTATCAATGACTAATAAGAGATCCTATCTGTTGAATGGCCCTGCGTAATCCTTATGAATCCTGTTTCAGTTAATTATCGGCATATCCCAATAATACATAGGTGCTTTTGATGTGCTATGTTTTACTGATGAACATTCTGGGCAAGATCTGATGAGCTTCTCTATGACCTTATCGATATTTTCCCCCAGAAGCAAGTTTTTTCATTTTTGTGATCCCAATATGGGTATAATGCAATATTTGCAATATTTCAGGTTGAAGAACTTTTGGAATGACAAATCTATTTCCTTTGAATAAAATATCCTTTTCAAAATAATAATCAGTCTTGATTGATGTATATTCTAGTTCTGTATTTTATTTTAGATACTTCTTCATTTTTTTCAGTTTTTCTTTTTATTGCCTCTAGTGTTAGAATTTCATTAGATATTTTGAAAATCGTGCGGGCACATATCTGGTGGACTTTTTTGTTTAGAGCCATATAACTTGAAAAATAATTTTGTTCATTAGTGTATGGATAGCTAATCAACATTTTGATTTTCATTGTCTTTTATAAATTTTACCGTATAATTAAATCCTGATAAGAATGGAGCATACAATAAGAGTCTAGTTGATGTAATTTTTAGTAATTTTGATTTGTTGTTGAAGATTCTGATCAAAGGCTGGTTATCAGTTACTAGAATGAAATGTCGACCATAAAAGTACTCGAAAAACTCCAAATACTATTAGCAGAGCTTCTATATCAAGTTGCGAGTAGTTTATTTCTGTAACAATTAATAAACAAGAGGCTACTTCACCTATAATGTGTAGTAACACCACTGCGAAACCTGTTGAACTCGCATCTGTAGCCAGTATAACTGATAAATTTGGGTCGTATGGTACAATCATTCTGTCGTTTACGATTTATTCCTTCAATTTTATAAAAGCTGCTTTATAACTGTTGAGACCAAAAGAACTTTTTATTTTATGTAGTAATTTACTTAACGGATATGTTATTGTTCTGGGATTAGGTAAGAAATGTGAATAATACGTTACCATTCCTAGAAAATGACACATTTCTTGAACATTCTTTGGACGGGACATGTTGCAAATTTTTTCTACTTTTAATGGTAGCTTTAAAGTTTTGTTGCTTTAAATTTTGTGTCCTAATAACTCGATCTCAGTTTGGAAAAAGGAACGTTTATTAATATTCAAATGAAGATCATACTCACGTAATCCTCTGAAAGTATGCATATAGATTTCTGCTACATTCTTATTTAGCTTTCCTATGTACCAGTATGTCGTCAAGAAAAAGTTTATAACTATTGATAGTCCCTGTAAAATTTTATCCATAACCAGTTTGAATTCATCTGGGACCATTTTTATCTCAAAACTCAATCTATTCATCCGATATGTTCCTCGATGAGTTGGTATGGCTCGTATAATGCTATTTTCTTCATCTGTTCTTCATCATGGAGAGAAGCCTTAACAGGTCGAAGCAACAAAAATATTTTCAATATTTTAGCCTGTTTAATAAGTCATCGATTTTCTTTATTGGGTAATCAGTATTTATAAGCAAGTCATTGACTCCTGAATTGTAGTCAACACAACGGCAAACTGCATTGTTCGCTTTTGGAACGATGACTAAAGGTGATCCCCAGTCTCTTGATGGTGATTTTGTAATTATTGCAGCAGCTTCTAGATTGTCAAGCTCTTTTTCTACTTTTTCTTTTAGAGTATGTAGAACGCTCATTTTTTGATTATATACAGCTTCAGTACCTTCAATTAATCTGTTTGATGGTGAAATTAGGGTCGTATCCAATTTTTTATTCAAACATTTCTGGATTTTGATCATCAGATATATCTGAAATCGAATGAATTTGATATGCATTAATTTGATTCGGAGTTTCACTATCGATCTCTTGAAGGTTGAATTTTAAATAGCGAACCATATTCTTCCTAAAATTGGATCATACACTTAAGGTACAATATGTAAGTCTTCATATGTTGAGCGTCCGTTGAATTTAACTTTTACCCTCACTTTTCTCAAAGGTAAAAATACGTGTCCTCTACACGAGCGAAAGGCGATGTTAGTTGATCGAAGGTTTTTCGCAGTATTCAAATTTTTAAATTGATCTTCTGGTATCAATGTATATCATGCTTCTTCTTCTATGTCACATGTGTCGTATCGATTCTCTATTATAACCATAGTAATATATTTCTTTGCGTATACTCCTGAATCAAAGTTGCATGGGTAAAAATATCTACAATTTTCCTTACACCAAAGTTTTCAAATGTATTGATTTGATTTGCAGATATTTTTGAGTTATATTTATTTTTAATTTAAAAGTGTTTTAATTTAATACAAACTTTTTCGACATGTCCTGAAACTTTACACGATTTGCACTTTAATTTTGAAAGTTCTATTCTACACTTGTTTGATAGATGATTATCACGCCCACATCTCAGACATATTATTTAAACCAAGTTTTTCGTAATCAATTGAAACTCTCGACTTCAATCTACTTCACTGAAAATTCTCTGGTTGTTTTGATTTCGACAAGTTTCGATTTCGCAGAAAGGACTTTAAATTCTTACATTGCGTATTGTGTTTAGGTACTTTATTTATTTCCTCTGAGGAAAATAAAGGAATGTTACAAGACTAAGATTTTGATAACTCGCGACTGTCAATTTTAGAAGCTTCAAAAGCTATTGCTTTTTCTACAATGTCACTAAATTCAATAAGTTCAGACTGAAGTATCTGTTCTTTAATTTAACTTTAAGACCGCGAAATAACTTTAAAAAATATCTGCAATGGAAACGCTATTAGAACAATCGTATGTCACTTTCTGCAATATATCAAGAAAAGTGCAGCATTATTCTGCACTGATCTTATGTTTAATTTTGATAAAAATAATGCTCAACTAACGTGCTTTTTTTTTTCTAACGATTTTTTAATGCGTTACTAAACTTATTGTAATCCAGTTCACCAGGAGATTTTGGCACCACTAAATTATTATAGTTGATTGCACCCATAGAATTCAATAGCATCTGCGCACTACTCTTTTTATCTTGAAATACAACCATAATAGTTAAATAATTTTCGAAACGCTGAATGTAATATTTATTTTTTTCTTTCTTAGGTAGATAGTTTTCGAAAGGAAGGACGTGAGAAATTTTAAAAGTTTGTTTTGATTTACTTTCATTACGGTCTGCCGCTGCAGCATTTCCTGAATAATTGCTCGATCAGCATTTGTATATTTTTGTTCATAGCATCAATTAATATCTGTAATTGTTCTGCGTTCATGTTTATACTTTAAATTCTCAATTGATTTAAAACGTAAAATGTTCACAAAATAGTAAAAGTTTTGATAGTATGTAAAATTCGTTACATTTCGATGGATTCTGCGATTCACTTTTCGTGGCATTCGAAAACAGGAGTATAATGTTTCCTTTCATTTTTCTTACTCGTCACCAAAAACTGTTGTGACCTTATAGTTATATAATTCTATTTAACCATTCAACAACCTTTACTTTGATGCTTTGATGTTTCACATTTATGCCACGTATGTATTAGAAAACATCGATCTCTAAAAGATAAAACAAGTAGTAGTGTTGTCAAATCATAGAAAACAATATAGATGAAAATAATACAGAAAATATTGATAATAAAAGTATAATATTTTCTCAAATATATTTTGTATTTCAAAAACCAAATTGTTTGTAAGAAAAAAAGAATATATTTACTCAATATAATACTCACTTGTTTGAAATACCGCTTACATTCTTGGTCTATAATGCGACGGTCTACATAGGTGAATGTTACATTAGTAGACTCTCTCTGAAACGACGTTTATATATATGAATTTGTTGGTTACCAATTCAAATGCTATACGTACATTGAAGTAAAATGATTCAAATCAGAGATATTATGAGTCAAGATGCCTTCTTATTAACATCTTTTGACGTTTCTGAAGTTCAATATTTTACCAAATGTGGTCGGATCTCCGACTTTTCGGGCACTTTTTACTTCGCGATAACATATTGCACAGTCTCTTCCGGGTACACAATTAGAACGATTTCCGGCTATGAGCGATAAGTGTGAATTGTTTTGATAACCACGCTTCTTCTTCTATACTTCTCTGCACTTGGATTCAGCATTAAGACTATTTCCAGTTTATGATGGTTTAGTACTTGCTTCCAGCAATTTGAAAGCTACTACACCTATCGGTGGTAAAGGACAAAGAAAATTTCAAACTGATTTTTGTCTTATCTTATCGCTTCGTCTTGTATTATTTGAGTTATCGTAAATTTCAAATTACACTTGCTTCATAAATATAATTAAACTTACACAAAGATCAGGTAATGAAAAAATATTTGCATTGTAATATTTTTATCCCATGATCGTATTTTCCAGCCTATTTTCTCTTAAAATAATATATTACCAGTTAAAATAAACGTATCATTTTTTACTTTTTTTCAAAGGAAAACCATATTTAAGCGCATAAAAATAAAACTTCTCAAGAGGTAAATATAATCTACAAGCTCGTTAAACCTGTTTCCCAATTTACGGACGAAATTACAATCTAGTGAATTTAAAAGCGTTTTACGAAACAGTGCATACCCTTAACGCTTAGCTTCATCGTGTTTCCTTCTGAGAATAAAATTTTCCAGTACATTGTTTAAACGTAACATTTTATATGCATTCTGTTAGGCTCAATTTTATGATTTTCAGTTTTCAGAAAGTGCAAAATAGCGTAAATTCTCATAGGTGATAGCTACTGCTCTAAAGCTAGTTAAACCTGCGGAATGACCTATGAAAAGTTCTAATTTAATGAATGTAGTGGGATGTTTAAACAGATTAATGCTATGCACATCTATAGCTCAAATATAGGTGTTTATGCTTAAACACCTATATTTGAGCGATGGCTGAAAAATAAATATTACAGCAAATCTAACGGTCAAAACCGATTTATACATCAAAGTGAAATTAGGCAAATAAAAATTCAGCATTCAAAGCTAGAATATGAAACTTTTCATTTTTATAGCTTAACTCCATTTAAATGGACTGGAAAAGTAGACAAATAGGTAAGGTATCAGTTTATTAAAACGAACTCCAGAAGTTACAATATCCCTCGTGGTATGAAATCATCGAACTCAATTTTTATATTCAATGTCACGATGCCATTCATAGATCAAAATGCTAACCGTAATGTTCCAGAAATTTGAATCTGACAAATTGAACGTAGTTAAACATGTTTCATTTAAAGCCTTTAGTACAAGAAATGTTTATAATATTATGATGAAAATGTACAGATTGAAATATAACTACAGTCTAAAAAATTAGGTTTTACTAACTTTTAACTAAATAAGATTTCACTTTAACCCGGTCAATTTAAGTGAGATAAAGGGAAAATAAGAACTGAATTACTTGTGTATTATTTTTTGTAAACTAAAATTACTACTGTTTAGTTTGCACAAAATATTTAATTTTTAAATTGAATCTATCAGAATCATATACATGAAACTAATTCACTAATGTTCTACCTAATACACCACCACATAGCTCAAGTAAAGCTTAGTCGGCAAAGGCAGTGATCTCGTAACTAAAAGGTTGCGGGTGCTAGGCTGGTGCCTGTCTAAGATCTGCTGTGTTAGTTAAAGGTGACTAGGGCACGTAAAATATCTTTGTAGGCACAAAATTCTCCAAGTTTTCAAACGGCACCTCTTGGAGTGGCAGGCCAAGCCCGGGGGGGGTCTTCTGCTTGGTACCTGCTTCTAAATTACGAGGACATAGCGGGGACAATGTTACTCTCATCCGTAGCACACCTTAACCTCCGGGTGGTGCTGAATGGGTAATAGGTCCACAGCCTTGTTAAGGTGTTAGGATAATGTCTGTATCGGCTTCTGCATTAGAAAAAATACCACTACTCAAATGCGCCGAAATTCAGTTACCGCCTTTGCGAAAGTAGTATCACGTTTAATTTCTCTTGATTCTGTGTGTCGAAAAACTGACGAAAATATGAGTCTGATAAATTCATAAAAAATAAATATACGTCAGAGTTTAGTAGTTTAAAAAACAGTTTATATTAGTTACAATATTAAAATCAAAACATCATAATTCTAAACTCCATAAAGAGGAAAATCAAAAATTTAACACAACATGCTGGCATAAATGAATTTTTCCTGTTCTTTGAGGTTTTGGAATGATCTTGTGTGAAAAGCGAATTATAAGGAAACTGCATTATAGGAGAACTCTCAAAATTTTTACATTGCATTGTATGGAAATTGCATCATGAAAAACACCGCGTTATTAAGGATTTGGTTTTATTCATGTGTTCTTTATATGAATAAAATCAAATTCATATCTGCATGTATAAAATAAACAAATTTAAACTACGAATTACTCAAATTATTTGTAAAATTACATTGATCCTCAAAATTACATAAAAAAAAACACTACCACCGAAATCACAACCCGAAACTCAGTCACCGCCTTTGTGAAAGTAGTATCACGTTTAATTTTTCTTGATTCTGTGTGTGGAAAAACTGCAGAAAATTTGAATCTGATAAATTCATAATAATAAATATACGTCAAAGTTTAGTAGTTTAAAAAACAATTTATATTAGTTTCAATATTAAATTCAAAACATCATAATTCTAAACTCCATAAATAAGAAACACAAAAATGTAACACAACATGCTGTCGTAATGAAATTTTCAAGTGTGTTGAGGTTTTAGGATGATCTTGTGTGAAAAGCGAATTATAAGGAAACGGCATTATAGGAGAACTCTCAATTTTTACATTGCATTGTATGGAAATTCCATCATAAAAACACCGCGTTATTAAGGGTTTGGTTTTATTCATGTGTGCTTTATATAAATAAAATCAACGTCATATTTGCAGGTATAAAATAAACAAATTTAAACTAAGAATTACTCAAATTATTTGTAAAATTACACTGATCAACAAAATTACATTAAAAAAACATTACCACACAAATGCGCAGAAACTCTCAGTTACTATCATTGCTCAATTGGTAACACGTTTAATTTGTCCTGATTCTGTGGGTGGGGAAAAACTGACGAAAATTTGAGACAGATAAATTCATAATAATAAATATACGTCAAAGTTTAGTAGTTAAAAAAACAATTTATATTAGTTACAATATTAATTTCAAAACATCAGAATTCTAACTCTACATAAATGTGAAATTCAAAAATTTAACACATGCTGACATAAATGAATTTTTCAAGTTCTTTGAGGTTTGGAATGATCTTGTGTGAAAAGCGAATTATAAGGAGACTGCTTTCTACGATAACTCTCAAAATTTTTACATTGCATTGTATGGAAGTTGCTTCATAAAAACACCGCGTTATTAAGGGTTTGGTTTTATTCATGTGTGCTTTATATGAATAAAATCTAATTCATATTTGCAGGTAGAAAATAAACAAAATTAAACTAAGAATTATTCAAATTATTTGGAAAATTACATTGATCATCAAAATTACATTAAAAAAAACATTACCACCCAAAAGCGCCGAAACTCAGTCACCGCCTTTGCGAAAGTAGTATCACGTTTAATTTTTCTTGATTCTGTGTGTGGAAAAACTGCAGAAAATTTGAATCTGATAAATTCATAATAATAAATAAACGTCAAAGTTTACTAGTTTAAAAAACAATTTATATCAGTTTCAATATTAAATTCAAAACATCATAATTATAAACTCAATAAATAAGAAAAACAAAAATGTAACACAACATGCTGTCGCAAATTAATTTTTCAAGTGTGTTGAGATTTTAGGATGATCTTGGGTGAAAAGCGAATTATAAGGAAACGGCATTATAGGAGAACTCTCAATTTTTACATTGCATTGTATGGAAATTCCATCATAAAAACACCGCGTTATTAAGGGTTTGGTTTTATTCATGTGTGCTTTATATGAATAAAATCTAATTCATATTTGCAGGTAGAAAATAAACAAATTTAAACTAAGTATTACTCAAATTATTTGGAAAATTACATTGATCATCAAAATTACTTAAAAAAAAAACAGTACTACCCAAATGCGCCGAAACTCAGTCACTACCTTTGCGAAAGTAGTATCATGTTTAATTTTTCTTGATTCTATGTGTGGTAAAACTGACGAATATTTGAGTCTGAAAAATTCATAATAATAAATATACGCCAAAGTTTAGTAGTTTAAAAAAACAATTTATATTAGTTACAATATTAAGTTCAAAACATCATAATTCTAACACTTCATTAATGTGAAATTCAAAAATTCAACAAAACCTACTGGCGTATATAACCATTACAAGTTCTTTGAAGTTTTGGAATGATCTTGTGTGAAAAGCGAATTATTTAGAGACTGCATTATAGGAGAACTTTAAAAATTTTTATATTGCATTGTAAGGAAATTCCGTCATAAAAACACCGTATTATTAAGAATTTGGTTTTATTGAGGTGTGCTTTACACGAATAAAATCAAATTCATATTTGCAGGTATAAAATAAACAAATTTAAACTAAGAATTACTAAAATTATTTGTTTATATTACATTGATTATCAAAATTACATTGAAAAAAAACACCACCACCCAAATGCGCCGAAACTCTGTCACCGCCTTTGCGAAAGTAGTATCAAGTTTAATTTCTCTTGATTCTGTGTGTGGTAAAACTGACGAATATCTGAGTCTGAAAAAATCATAATAATAAATATACGCCAAAGTTTAGTAGTTTAAAAAAACAATTTTATTAGTTACATTATTAAGTCCAAAACATCATAAATCTAACAATCCATTAATATCAAATTCAAAAATTTAACAAAACATGCTGGCGTCAATAAATTTTACAAGTTCTTTGAGGTTTTTGGAATGATCTTGTGTGAAAAGCGAATTATAAGGAGACTGCATTATAGGAAACTCTCAAAATTTTTACATTGCCTTGTATTTAAATTCCGTCATAAAAAAGATTAAGGATTTGGTTTTATTCATGTGTGCATTATATGAATAAAATCAAATTCATATTTGCAGGTATAAAATAAACAAATTTAAAATAAGAATTATTCAAATTATTTAAATTATTACTCATATTAAACAAAGTAGTTTAAAAACAATTTATATTAGTTAAAATATTAAGTTCAAAACAGCATAATTCTAACAATCCATAAATGTTAAATTCAAAAATTTAACACAACATGCATGTAAATGAATTTTTCCTGTTCTTTGAGGTTTTGGAATGATCTTGTGTGAAAAGCGAATTATAAGGAAACTGCATTATAGGAGAACTCTCAAAATTTTTACATTGCATTGTATGGAAATTCCATCATAAAAACACCGCGTTATTAAGAATTTGGATTTATTCATGTGTGCTTTATATAAATAAAATCAACGTCATATTTGCAGGTATAAAATAAACAAATTTAAACTAAGAATTACTCAAATTATTTGTAAAATAACACTGGAAAAAAACACCACCACCCAAATGCGTCGAAGCTCAGTTACTGCCATTACTCAATTAGTAAGACGTTTAATTTGTCCTGAATATGTGTGTGGTAAAACTGCAGAAAATTTGAATCTGGTAAATTGATAATAATAAATATACGCCAAAGTTTAGTAGTTTAAAAAACAATTTATATTAGTTAACAATATTAAGTTCAAAACATCAGAATTCTAACTTTACATAAATGTGAAATTCAAAAATTTAACACACGCTGACGTAAATGAATTTTTCAAGTTCTCTGAGGTTTTAGGATGATCTTGTGTGAAAAGCGAATTATAAGGAAACGGCATTATAGGAGAACTCTCAATTTTTACATTGCATTGTATGGAAATTCCATCATAAAAACACCGCGTTATTAAGAATTTGGATTTATTCATGTGTGCTTTATATAAATAAAATCAACGTCATATTTGCAGGTATAAAATAAACAAATTTAAACTAAGAATTACTCAAATTATTTGTAAAATTACATTGATCAACAAAATTACATTAAAAAAATTACTACACAAATGCGCAAAAACTCTCAGATACTATCATTGCTCAATTGGTAACACGTTTAATTTGTCCTGATTCTGTGGGTGGGGAAAAACTGACGAAAATTTGAGCCAGATAAATTCATAATAATAAATATACGTCAAAGTTTAGTAGTTAAAAAAAACAATTTATATTAGTTACAATATTAAGTTCCAAACATCAGAATTCTAACTCTACATAAATGTGAAATTCAAAAATTTGACACATTTTGACATGAATGAATTTTTCAAGTTCTTTAAGGTTTTTGAATGATCTTGTGGGAAAAGCGATTGGCGAATTATATTGATTGGGAAAGTATTGTCCAATTATAAGGAGACTGCATTATACGATAACTCTCAAAATTTTTACATTGCATTGTATAGAAATTGCATCATAAAATAACCGCGTTATTAAGGATTTGGTTTTATTCATGTGTGCTTTATATGAATAAAATCAAATTCATATTTTCAGGTATAAAATAAACAAATTTAAACTAAGAATTACTCA
The DNA here is from genome assembly GCA_032207245.1 of Pardosa pseudoannulata. NCBI lineage: Eukaryota > Metazoa > Arthropoda > Arachnida > Araneae > Lycosidae > Pardosa > Pardosa pseudoannulata. The sequence goes on from CM063508.1 coordinate 150,788,011, forward strand.
AATTATTTTTAAAATTACATTGATCATCAAAATTACTTAAAGTAAAAACACTACTACCTAAATGAGCCGAAACTCAGTCACCGCCTTTGCGAAAGTAGTATCACGTTTAATTTTTTTTTATTCTGTGTGTGGTAAAACTAACGAAAATTTTAATCTGAGAAATTCATAATAATAAATATACGTCAAAGTTTAGTAGTTTAAAACACAATTTATGTTAGTTACAATATTAAGTTCAAAACATCAGAATAGTAACACATCATAAATGTGAAATTCAAAGATTTAACACAACATGAGAGCGTAAATAAATTTTTCAAATTCTTCGAGGTTTAGGAATGATCTTGTGTGAAAAGCGAATTATAAGGAGACTGCATTATAGGAAAACTTTTAAAATTTTTATATTGCATTGTATGGAAATTCCGTCAGAAAAACACCGTATTATTAAGGATTTGGTTTTATTCATGTGTGCGTTACACGAATAAAATCAAATTCATATTTGCAGGTATAAAAAAAACAAATTTAACCTACGAATTACTCAAATTATTTGTTTAAATTATATTGGTCATCAAAATTACATTGGAAAAAAAACACGACCACCCAAATGCGCCCAAACTCAATCACCGCCTTTGCTAAAGTAGTATCATGTATAATTTCTCTTGATTCTGTGTGTAGAAAAACTGAAGAAAATTTGAGTCTGATAAATTCATAATAATAAATATACGTCAAAGTTTAGTAGTTTAAAAAACAATAATATTAGTTACAATATTAAATTCAAAACATCATAATTCTAAACTCCATAAATAAGAAAATCAAAATTTAACACAATTTGCTGTCGTAAATGCATTTTTCAAGTGTGTTGAGGTTTTAGGATGATCTTGTGTGAAAAGTGAATTATAAGGAAACGGAATTATAGGAGAACTCTCAAAAGTTTTAGATTACATTGTATGGAAATTGCATCATAAAAACACCGCGTTATTAAGGATTTGGTTTTACTCATGTGTGCATTATATGAATAAAATCAAATTCACATTTGCAGGTATAAAATAAACACATTTCAACTAAGAATTACTCAAATTATTTGTAAAATTATATTGATCATCAAAATTACATTAAAATAAAACACTACCACTCAAATGTGCCGAAACTCAGTTACTGTCATTGCTCAATTAGTAACAAGTTTAATTTGTCCTGATTTTGTGGGTGGGGAAAAACTGACGAAAATTCATAATAATAAATATACGTGAAAGTTTAGTAGTTTAAAAAAAACAATTTATATTAGTTACAATATTAATTTCATCAGAATTCTAACTCTACATAAATGTGAAATTCAAAAATTTGACACATGCTGACATAAATGAATTTTTCAAGTTCTTTGAGGTTTTGGAATGATCTTGTGGGAAAAGCGAATTATAAGGAGACTGCATTATACGATAACTCTCAAAATTTTTACATTGCATTGTATAGAAATTGCGTCATAAAAACACCGCGTTATTAAGGATTTGGTTTTATTCATGTGTGCTTTATATGAATAAAATCAAATTCATATTTGCAGGTATAAAATAAGCAAATTTAAACTTCGAATTACTCAAATTATTTGTAAAATTAGATTGATCATCAAAATTATATTTAAAAGAAACACCACTACCCAAATGCGCCCAAACTCAGTCACCACCTTTGCGAAAGTAGTATCACGTTTAATTTTTCTTGATTCTGAATGTGGTAAAACTGACGAAAATTTGAATCTTAGAAATTCAAAATAATAAATATACACCTAAGTTTAGTAGTTTAAAAAAACAATTTATATTAGTTACAATATTAAGTTCAAAACTTAATAATTCTAACACTTCATTAATGTGAAATTCAAAAATTCAACACAACATGCTGTGGGTAAATGAATTATTCAAGTTTTTTGAGGTTTTGGAATGATCTTGTGTGATAAGCAAATTATAAGGAGACTGCATTATAGGAGAACTCTTGAAATTTTTACATTGCATTGTATGGAAATTGCTTCATAAAAGATTTGATTGTATTCATGTGTGCTTTATTGATCTGTTTGCAGGTATAAAATAAACAAATTTAAACTAAGAATTACACAAATTATTTGTAAAATTACATTGATAAAATGTATAAAGCTTTTAAGAAACATAAATCTGGCATCTTTATTTATTTATTTGCTATAATAAACCAATTGAGAGAAAATATAATGCATTGTAAATTTAAATTTCCCTGAGGAGTCATTGTTCATAATTACCAAAAATGTTCGTTGAAAAAGCTTAGCGAGATTCAACATTGAGTAAAACAATGAATTAATATTTTTACTGTACAATGGATGTTCAAATGATCACGATCAGAACTAAACTTAAACTTAAAAATTACATTTTAGATTTCAATAGCTGTTGAATAGAAGTTCATTGTTTATTTGTAAACTAATATCTATTATTTGCATTTTGATAAATCACAGCTAAATAATTTAATTTCAGTTAATTCAGTATTAAAAATACCTAAATCACCAGTTAATGACATTAATAAAATATTGTTTTACAGCATATAAAGCTTCAGTTTATGAAATCTCAAATCTCTTCTAACAATGGTGTTTAGCAATCAGATATGCATATTATTTCTATTTATCTGTAAGACAATCCTATGTATTGATGTTTCTAAAAGTATTTTTTAAATATTCTGAAATATCATAGGATATACAATTACTTTGGGAAATTTAAATTGTTGTCTGTATCATTGCTTTAAAAATGAATTTACAGGAATATACACTTTAAATGGACATAGTACTTTTCAAGCTTAAAATCAATGATTCTTATAGCCTATATTTAATTGAGTGAAAAATAAAAAAAGCTCTGAGCTTATAATAAAGTTCTTCCTAGATCATTTATAGAGGTTTAACTTTTAAAAAGTATTTAGTTATGCTATAGGAAGCAACATAGAAATAAAGCAAAATAAAAAAAATACATAAACTATATGGAAAAATTTAATGCCACCTAACAGCAAAATGACATATTAAATAAGTAAAATAGAAACTAAATTTTTATATGAAAAAGAAGTTAATCATCTCTTTCAATCTTTGATCCCCTATTATATAAAAGCGAGTAATAAATATTATTTTACAGAATGATAATTTCTTTTAAAATTTTCAAAAGCTTATCACTTTTTAATTACTTATTTTTAAAATGCCAGATTATTATAAAGTTTTAAATGTTTAAAATAAAAACTATTTATCTAACTTTTTATATGATTTTAATTTCTAATACACGTATATCAAATGTTATCTTGTGGGTAGGCGAATTTCATTTTTTTGTTATAATGTATATTTACATTTTTATTTAAAATATATTCTATTTGAAATAACAAAACTAAATAATTTTTATAATTTAAGATAGAAAATTGTTAAAGAACTTGTAAAATGTATTCTAGCAGAAGCAAGATATTTCATTTTATGAATAAAAGATGTTATAATGATGTTTTAATGTCTGGAAATATCTCCTACATAAACACATCGTAGTAAGTAAAATGATTTTCTGCTTTGTAGTATGTATTATCCATGCAAAGTGCATAGTAGAAGACTCTTTATATGGTTGGGTAGCATTCAGTGAGGTTTTGCAAAATTACTTCAGGAAATCATATTTTAGTCAAAATATATAAATAAGTCGTTACCTCAGGTACTCATACTTTTAATTAATTTTTACCTTTTACAAACATTTAGTATACTTAAGGTATTAGCTTAGTGTTATGAAGAATAGGAGATGAAAAAATATTTAAGTTATTCTTATCCATTAGACTTTAAAATTATTACTCATTATCCATTGTTTAAAATAATATCTTAGGGTACAACAAACAAAATATTTTCTGTAATATTTTATTTATTTTAGGAATCAAACAATCATTAAGATTTCTCATATCAAAATGCTAATTTTTATATTAACATAGATTTAGACTAACACAATATGTTTGCAAATGTTTTCATCAGAGAAGAAACACTCTTTTTGGTACATTTCTGATTTTGTTTATCTTTTATAAAAAAATATTGTGATGTGTAAAAATTTTCTATTTAAAACTATTAGTAATATTCAACTCATTTAATACAGACACTAACTAAAAAAATTATACATTAGTAAAGGCAATTAAGCTAAAAATATCAAATAGAAAATTTGAAAAAAAAATTTTCTTCCTTTGTTTACAAAAGAAAATTTTCGTAGTTTCTTGCTCTTTAAACATATCCTAATTATTTAAAAAAGGTATGTTAAAGTCTGTAAATTGTAGAAGATAAATACGTCATTGTCTTCCATCTCTTCGGGGGTTATCACACATATGAGAAAGTTTGAGATTTTTAATTAAAATTATTCTAAGCAAAAAACATCGAAACCTCCCAGAGAATTATTTACTAGATATTCCCTCTGCAATTAAAACGAAAAGCTGATAATATTTTATTCTACGAAGTATAGATCAATATTTGAAAAGAAGTGATTAGTTTTTATCTAGAATAAATTATGTAGTTTTTTTCCTTAGGTCTTGAGGGTAATGTAAAGGAACAGTTCTGCACCGAGTTTTATTTTCTTTTCTCTTAAAACATTTTTAATTTATTGAAAACCAAGCATAGAGTACAAGTGAATGTCCCAGACGAGGCTAAATTTTATTTTTCTTCTTCAGGCAAAAACTAATTTATGTTTCTTTCAAGTGAAGTTAATGCTAAATAAAATATTATAGTGTTATTTATATTGTGTATATTTTCAGTTGCTAATAATTATTAGCCTATATTAATATAATAATTAGCCTATAATAATTAGCCTATATTTTTTAATACAGCATAGCCACAATACAAAAATATCCAGTTTAACGATAAATCTCTCTATAACAATAATATTTTGTAGTCGAGGCGAGTTTGTATACAGTATGTGTAATGGGATGGTTTAGATATCCTGAAAATAATAAAAAATTCATTTCATAAATGAAAACGCCAAGTTTGAGATTCAAGTTGGATATCTTTACATTGCAAAAATATTAGGATCTTATTTGAAATGTAAATTAATTCAGGTAATTTACAGTCGGATTGGTGATCTCAAACAGATAAGGGAATGATTCCGAATTTGATGTTCCCGAGGATTCATTAATATGATCCATCAGGGGCGTAACGTCTATTCAATCCGATTGTCAAGATTTCTCAACGCCACGCTATTGTCCTGATAAACAGGTGGGATCCGATCAGCTGCTTTGGCGTGTGAAACAAAGGGGAGTCTTCACAGTGTGTTTACAGTACAAAGGTCATAGGTAGCAACACATTTTGTGAAAAATGAAACATTTATATAAGCCTACGTTTAGTCTTTCATCTCATCAACCACTCTACCAAAATTAAAAGAGGCTTTTATTTCCATTAACTTCAGTAAGTTTAAGAATCTAATGCAAAAGTTAGAGATATTCTCTATCCAAAAATTAAAACCTTAAAGCAAAATGTATAAATTAATTTTTCAAATAAAGAGTTTTTAATAAATTGTAAAAGATTCTCAACTTTACTTTGACACCATCTGAACTTAACGTTTAATAACTATCAGCTCATTTATTAACAAAGTGTCAAAAGTATCTTAAATTGGCTCACTTAAAAGAATCCCTCTTTGTTCCTGTTTGAATGAAATGGAAATTGTTTTCAATAAGTAAGTTACTTCAAAGCAGGCTGTATTTATATTTTTCTCTCATTTTCAGAGCAATTCAGTAACATAATAGGCAATTATATTCTTTTACTTATATGTATAATATAAAAGTATATTAGAAATTTTACATAGAAATTCATAAGTCAGCTTATTTATTCAACATATTTCATTAAAATGGCAATAAGTTACGTTTGATGTCAGGGAAGTGTATAAAGCTCTACAAAAGTTAAAAAAAGAACTTTCGTATGAAGGTATAATAACATGAATGTACAGATTTAAAACACAATGTATATTTATGTATATACATCATTTCTGGAGAAATAAAGGGACTTGATATTTAGAATTCATTTTAAAAGACTAGTATTTACGAGACTAGTATTTAAAAATATCTGAATAGCGGAATTTCAATTAATTTAATATTCATCAGTCTAAGAAATATAGGAAGAACATATATCTTTGCTCACATTCAAAGGATTTAAAACTGAAATGAATATTTTTGTTTTATTTTTGATATGCCTTTTAAATTAATTAAAAATATAATATCTTGATTTTCTTATAGGGTTTTTTTATTCCCATTCCTTTTTATAGAAAGAACTGAAAACCCAAATGTCTGATGAAAGTACTAATTGTAAGATAATATTTTAGAATAATTTTTTATATTAGTGATAAATATTAAATTTGAATAGTGAATGTTTAGGAAACCCAAAAAGTAATTTTAGAACTAAGTTTTTCTTATAAGCCACCTCTGTAAATTGAGATTAATAATGCTGCAATCTTTTTAAGGACATTTATAAGAACTGTGAAAAATGACAAAGTTTTGATTCATTATAAGTGAAACCAATAGAAGCAGTTATTTTTTAATGCATAAATATCTGAATTCTCTAAAAGGGAGGGAGAGATAAATTGCTTGAAGGTTTTTATGTTGTTTGATGCATAAAATACAAAATTTTAAAATGTTCTTTTTGAGACAATATCTGTACCAAACCTCTGGAATGTTCTATGGATTTTATAATTTTAATGATATAACTTAGTAATGAAAGTTAGCGATTGTTTAATGCCAAACATAGGCTCAAAGATAGGCGTTGATCTGTTTTGGGAGAAAATTTAGCTATTTATGACGCTGCCAATATGTTTGGAATGATCGAAAGTTAATGGCATAAAAGTTATAGTTTTAGTTTCCTTCTAATTTTTTTTCTCAAAATGATCTGTTGTGAAGATGAAACTATTCTTTTTCTATCATTGAGGAACGAAATCCTTATTACAAAGACAATGTTTGGTCTGGGAGTGTATAATTCCCATAAATGCTCAAACTTTGATAACTTGATAAAAGTTTAGTTAATAGAACAAAACGTACTAAACGTTTTAGGTCTCAGTAACCTTTTTTACCAGTTTCAACGAGTCCAAAAACATCATTTCACCACTTACGAATTCTATATAGGATATGTTGGAAACATACAATAAGTTACCATTTCTATGAATAAACTACAAACATGATTTAACTTTAGACGGTTTGGAATGTGAGCAATACTCTTGAACTAAATGCTACATTTCCACAACTCGTCCCGATTAAAGGAATATTACTCAAAAGAAACAGTCCTGGTACTGTAGAAGGTTATTTTGCATGTGTTCCTAACGCTTAATTAGTAGGAATACAAAACCGTTCATTAGTATTCCTTACGTATTATAAAAAAGGAGATCTTGATAACTTTAAAACACAAAGTATATTTATTCCAAATTAGTCAACACAAATGAACATCAGCACATAGCAGATGTTTCATATTTGTTTTTCCTAGCTGCAGTCATTCGAGGATCATTTGTGGTTTCAATTCCTTTAACGAAATTTTAATATATATTTCATTAAGGGAAAACTTTTGACGGTTAGGGATGTGAGCAATACTCTTGAACTGAATGCTATATTTCCACAACTCGTCCCGACTAAAGGAATATTACTCAGAAGAAACAGTCATGGTACTCTAGAAGGTGATTTTGCATGGGATCTTGTTCCTGACTCTTAATTAGTAGGAATACAAAACCGTTCAGTAGTATTCCTTACGTATTATAAAAAAAGGAGATCTTGATAACTTTCAAACACAAAATAAATTTATTCCAAGTTAGTCAACACAAATGAACATCAGCACACAGCAAATGTTTCACATTTGTTTTTCTTAGCGCAGTCGAGGATCATTTGTGGTTTTAAATCCCTTAACGAAATTGTAATATATTTCGTTAAGGGAAAACTTTAGACGGTTTGGGATGCAAGCAATACTATTGAACTAAATGCTACATTTCCACACCTCGTCCCACTACAGGAATATTACTCAGAAGAAACAGTCCTGGTACTGTAGAAGGGGATTTTTCATGTGTTCCTAAAGCTTAATTAGTAGGAATACAAAATCATTCAATAGTAAGGCCGTAGGCAGTGGGAGGGATTTGGGGGACTGTTCCCCCCCCCGAAATTTTGAAAGATCATTTTGTAGATAGAAATGTCCCAAATTTGTGTGTGTGTGTGTGTGTGTGTGTGTGTGCTATCTGCCTAGCTTTTCATGAAAATAAACAGTCATTTTCCTAAAAAAACCACTCAGATCATAAAAGTCTTCCTGAGCCGCTGGCCGGAAATACAGTACTTTATTTTTGGCACTATATTCTGGAAATACAATGCTTTTCCTTTAATTAATTGAAGTATCATTAACAAATACAGATGTCTTTGTCCCTTGGTCCCCCTACGAAAATACTTTCTGGCTACGGCCCTGTTCAATAGTATACCTTACTTATTATAAAGAAAGGAGATATTGATAACTTTCAAACACAAAGTATATTTATTCCAAATTAGTCAACACAGATGAACATCAGCACACAGCAAATGTTTCACATTTGTTTTTCCTAGCTGCAGTCATTCGAGGATCATTTGTAATTTAAATTCCCTTAACAAAATTTTAATATATATTTCGTTAAGGGAAAACTTTAGACGGTTTGGGATGTGAGCAATACTCTTGAACTAAATGCTACATTTCCACACCTCGTCCCGACTAAAGAAATATTACTCAGAAGAAACAGTCCTGGTACTGTAGAATGTTATTTTTCATGTGTTCCTAACGCTTAATTAGTAGGAATACAAAACCGTTCATTAGTATTCCTTACTTATTATAAAAAAGGAGATCTAGAAAACTTTGAAACACAAAGTAAATTTATTCCAAATTAATCAACACAGATGAATACAGCACACAGCAAATGCTTCACATTTCTTTTTCCTAGCTGCAGTCATTCGAGGATCATTTGTGGTTTCAATTCCTTTAACGAAATTTTAATATATATTTCTTTAAAGGAAAACTTTTAGACGGTTTGGGATGTGAGAAGTACTCTTGAACTAAATGCTACATTTCCCCACCTCCTCCCACTACAGGAATATTACTCAGAAACAGTACTGTAGAAGGTGATTTTGCATGGGATCTTGTTCCTGACTCTTAATTAGTAGCCATACAAAACCGTTCAATAGTATTCCTTACTTATTATAAAAAATAGATCTTGATAACTTTCAAACACAAAGTATATTTATTCCAAATTAGTCAACACAAATGAACATCAGCACACAGCAAATGTTTCACATTTGTTTTTCCTAGCTGCAGTCATTCGAGGATCATTTGTGGTTTCAATTCCCTTAACGAAATTTTAATACATATTTCGCTAAGTGAAAACTTTTAGACGGTTTGGGATGTGAGGAATACTCTTGAACTAAATGCTACATTTCCACACCTCGTCCCGACTAAAGAAATATTACTCAGAAGAAACAGTCCTGGTACTGTAGAAGGTTATTTTACATGTGTTCCTAACGCTTAATTAGTAGGAATACAAAACCGTTCATTAGTATTCCTTACTTATTATAAAAAAGGAGATCTTGATAACTTTGAAACACAAAGTAAATTTATTCCAAATTAGTCAACACAAATTAACATCAGCACACAGCAAATGTTTCACATTTACTTTTCCGAGCTTCAGTCATTTGTGGTTTCAATTCAAGTAACAAACTTTTAATATAAATTAATCTCAACTCTTATAAATTCTTATTCTCCATTTCATATTCGTATATAGCTGAAATGCAATTTATATCGTTTACTATAATTGAATAAATATAGAATTTTTTTTCAAAAAGCATTTTAAAGCTGCTTTATTTCTGCAATCACCCCTTACTTCTTTTGTCTTTAGTGATGAATATATTGTTGTTTAGAAAATATTCTTTTTCTTTCGTACTACTTGAAAGAAAATTTCGCCTCAAAATGCAACTATTTTTTCTTTAATATTCTACATTTTCATACTTTTATTTATCATTATGGTATGCTTTCGAATTACTTGAATAAAATAAAAACAAATGAAACATGAATTTCAATTTATTTCCGAGTGACCACTTTTTCCTTCTATGAGAAGAAAAGGAAGTAGGGAGAAAAAAAAAGTGATTTTAATTTGTGCATCTGGAGATTTTTTTTAAGAACGTAAGTGTTTTTAAAGAAAATATAAGCACTTGAAATATCGCGTGAAAATATCTCAATCATATGGCAAGTGGCTAATAAAAGCTACTTTTAAGATGAAAATTTTCATTTTTTATCTTCAACTCTAAAAACATACTTGACCGAAATATTTTTTACGTGTTTATTTTTGTAAAGGAAATATAATTTCGTATTAAGTTCTATATCTGAATATCTTCCAGGCATTTCTTTGGAGTATTTAAAAATATAGTCAAAAATGCTTTAAAACGAAATAAGGTATAAAACTATAAAATTTTAATTAATATTATATATATATATATATATATATATATATATATATATATATATATATATATATATATATATATATATATATATATATATATATATATATATATATATATATATATTTATATATATATATATATATATATATATATATATATATATATATATATATATATATATATATATATATATATATATATATATATATATATATATATATATATATATATATATATATACACATATATATATATACATACATATATATACATACATATATATATATATATGTATATATATATATATAAGTATATATATATATGTATACATATATATGTATATGTATATATATATATATATATATATATATATATATATATATATATATATATATATATATATATATATATATATATATATATATATTTATATATAATATATATATATACATATATATATATATAAATATATATATATATATATATATATATATATATATAAATAAATATATATATATATATATACATATATATATATATATATATATATATATATATATATATATATATATATATATATATATATATATATATATATTATATATATATATATATATATATATTATATATATATATATATATATAATATATATATATATATATATTTATATATATATTTATATTTATTTATTTATTAATTTAGTATAATTTTTATTCCATATTTCAGAGAAAAAACTGTATTCAAGCTAATTTTTTTTATATTCAAATCTATAGTTTTAATAGATGAATTTTTGCATTACTATCAAAAAGATTTGCAATAAATCTAAAATTGAGCAAAAGTTTCCAAATTTATTATAGAAACTTAAATTTTTAGGGTTTAAAACTTTTCAAAAACTTCTGAAAAACTGGAAACCAAAACCAAACCAAAAATAGGAAACATAGAAGAACCAAATATAGGAAAGATAAGCTTTTCCGAAGCTTTCAAAAGCTTTAGAAGATGCTTTGCAAAATATAGCATAGCATTAATTACAATGTTATGAGCAATTATAAATTTTACAGTGATTTTATATTAGCTATATACTTTAAATAAGAGTTTTTAAAAATTTAGCCTGAGGTTACGCTGTATTATTTAGAGCTGAGTATAAAAATATATCTGTATGAATCATTAGTTAGTAGAAGATTATAACGTATATTTTAATCTAAAATTAACTTCCTTATACTTCCTACAGAATATCGTTTACGGTCAAAATTTTTATTCTATTTTCTTAGAAATGTGCTTTTAATTATTCCTAAAATGTTATGATGTGTAGTATATTTTAGTAATTTAAACTTCAATATGAAATTGTGTTTATAGTACGCATTTTAAATTACTTAAAATTTAACTTAAAATTTATCTTAACAATTTTCAATTCATCATGCACAACAACATTATTATACAACTATTTCTACTAGAAATGTTTAATATTTAAATTTTTTATGTGTGGAATCTATAACTGCATGTTCACTATTTATTTCTATGTATGACAAAATTCATTTCATTTAAACTAAAACAAAGCTGATATAAAATAACGTAAATTGTTACTTTAAAAAATCTAATCTAATGTTCAAACAATAAACAGTATGACATTTGGTATTGTGACATTACTCTCCAATTATATTCTTATATAATAAATCTTTATTTATTAAATTTAACAACAAAAAAATTAGAAGTCAGGGCTGAATACAGAAAGAAATATATAGAAAGTAAACGAAATAATTGATTATAGCAAATGAAATTGTTTCTTAAGAACTGTAGATAATTCCCTTGAAATAAAAAAAATCTGGTCATCAAATTATTAAAATTTTTTACGAATATTTTTATGAGGCATTTTGCTTTCATCTAGTGTTTCATAATTATATAACATAGCTTTTCGGTAATGCAAACAAATATTTGATGTTCAATGATATTTAAATTAGGAAATTCAATTCTATATCAGTTTACTTTTGTTTGTCTACATCGTAATTTATTTTTTTTCTTTATGTAAGAAATTTGTATTTCATACAAGCCGATGTCATTTAAAAGTGCCTATTTTATTTTATTGTGAAAATTTCTATTTTTATTTAAATAATTTATACGCTTATAATTTAAATTTTTTTATTCATTGTTTTATGACTTTTAATTGTTACTATTACGCAAATCATAAAATCCATCAAAAATATGCAATCGATTCATTTTAAAACTCAATTGTGTTACAAGTACAAATCAAAGTATTAATTCATTTTAAACTATCTTTAAAGTATATGATGGCAAATATATAAATTTCATTTCAATTCCTAGCAGCATAAAGTAATAGTTCATATACTTGCTAAAGTTCTTAATTTTATCCCTTACTAGAGTCTTTTCAGAATCTCCAAAAATTATATGAACATACAGTTTTAATTGTAATTCAACAAACTTTTATATTTTCTGACACATCTTATAGATTTTGATCTCATGTGTGTCTTCAACATTATATGAATCTCCAAAAATTATATGAACATACTTTTTAAATTATAATTCAACAAACTTTTATATTTTCTGACACATCTTATACATCTTGACCTCATATGTGTCTTCAAAATTATTTAATAGCGAAATATTATATGAACATACTGTTTAATTTGTAATTCCACAAACTTTTATATTTTCTGACACATCTTATACATCTTGACCTCATATGTGCCTTCGAAATTATATGAATCCCCAAAAATTAAAAGAACATACTGTTTAATTTGTAATTCAACAAACTTTTATATTTTCTGACACATCTTATACATCTTGGCTTCATATGTGCCTTCAAAATTATATGAACCTCCAAGAATTATATGAACATACTGTTTAAATTGTAATTCAAAAAAGTGTTATATTTTGTGACACATCTTATACATCTTGACCTCATATGTGTCTTCAAAATTATACGAATCTCCAAAAAATATATGACCATACTGTTTAAATGGTTATTCAATAAACTTTTATATTTTCTGACACATCTTATACATCTTCATCTCATATGTGCCTTCAAAATTATATGAATCTCTAAAAATTATATGAACATACTTTTTAAATTGTAATTCAACAAACTTTTAAGTTTTCTGACACATCTTATACATTTTGATCTCATATGTGTCTTCAAATCTTTCATAGTTTGTAAGAACCACTTGTTACACAAGATTGAAATGTTGCTGTTGTTACTTATCCGCCTGGTGTAGGAAAGCCTACATCAGGTTCAAAATGCCCCGACGCACCAGATCCCCAGCTGAGAATCAATAATCGACTGGTCCATCTGGCTTAGGGCAGTTTGCAGCTTCTTTTTGAAGAGGGACGATAAGGGCAAAAGGTTGACTTTACCTCTGAAATCACCTACAACCAGTTAGTTGACCATAATTTAACGGCCTTCAAGCCTAGTGTGACTCTGCCAGAAGAATACTCTCCTGATGTACTTCGCACGTTCCACTCAGGTACACCCTTAGCCACTTTGAGGCCGACTGTCGGATTTGAGGGGGAGATTGAAATATTAATGATATATTGAAAAATTAATTTCGACAATAAAGTTTATGCTTGATTTTTTTAAGAGCACAGTTGAATTTTAAAATTAAATTATTTAAATCTAATTTTAAAATAATATACTCCACAGTATAAAGTGCAGTATTTGATGGGGAGATTAAAATGTTAATGATATGTTGAAGAATTAATTGCGGCAATAAAGTTTATGTTTGATTTTTTAAGAGCACAGTAGATTTTTAAAATTACTTTTATTAAATATAATTTTAAACATAATATACTCCACAGTATATACTGCAGGATTTGACGGGAAGATTAAAATATTAATGATATACTGAAGAATTAATTTTGGCAATAAAGTTTATGCTTGATTTTTTAAGAGCACAGTAGATTTTTAAAATTAATTCTATTAAATTTAAAATAATACACTCCACATTATAAACTGCAGGATTTAAGGGGGAAATTAAAATGTTAATGATATATTAAATAATGATAAAGTCATACACTGCACAGTATAAGAGATAATTTATATTTTATCTTTCAGTTATTAAAGAATTATTCTAGACATTTGGTACAAAAAAACGGAATGTTTTCCCTCTTTTTATTTTCTCATTATTTCCTTGATTGCTGAAGAAATTTGGTAATATTTACTCTATTTTTTAAACGTATCTTATAGATAAAGTATTCTATGTTATACCAAAGGGAATTTACATAGAACAAATTCAATAAAAACACATACTTATTATTGATTCAATAAAAAATTAATATTTTTCC
>CM063508.1:150807720-150810220 GCA_032207245.1 Pardosa pseudoannulata
CACACACTTTCAAGCATACCTGTTCTTAAAAAAAATTAGTAGGTCATACAGACGAGTCCCAGAATAACCGAATTTTATTATACCAATGACGAATATTAAACTAGGTAAGTATTGATGAATCCTCAATTATCTGAAAATTTTGATTATCTGAAGTAGGTTCGATCCCAATTACTTCGGATAATAGAGGTTCTACTGTAAATTAAATTTTGTTTTAATAAGATTTAATTTGAAAATATAATGTACTAAAAATAAATTACCTAAATCGTAGGAGTTTAATTAGTAATATTTCCAAATAAATTTAAAGAAAAAGTATGCGTTTGCTATTTTTTATATCTGATCGACAACTACATATATGTTAATTTCACGAATCACAATGCAATAATTAACATTTCAAATCAATTCGAGATTAAAATTTATAGAAAAACGTAAAAAGACACAGATATAATTATCACCTGAATATAAAATTATTACTAACTCCAAATATGTTTTAAACATAAAACTATTTAATTTTATAGATATTAATCATAAATAATGTTTTCGTATTTCATTATATGGATTTCAATACAATTCTTTAGACATCATTTTTCAAACATTTTGTGGCATTGTAACCTATTTTTGCTGATATTTTGTAAACTGAATTTTTAAATAATTCATCATAAAATCGTAAAAAAGATAGAATGCTTTTGCAGTTCTTCATATAAGATGGAATAAATATGTTATTTTTTTTCATTCTTTGATGTTCCTATCAACTTTGTTCTTATCATTAAAACAAAAGTTTCTGGGAAAAAATAGCGCAACGTTTCGAATCAATTCGAGATTAAAATTTATAGGAAAATGTAAAAAGACACAGATATAATTATCACTGGAATACAAAATTATTACTAAATCCAAATGTGTTTTAAACATAAAACTATTTAACTTTATGGATATTAATCATAAATATTGCTTTCATATTTCATTATATGGATTTCCGTACAGGTCTTTTGACATCATTTTTGAAATATTTCGTGGCATGGTAACCTAGTCTCGATGAATTTTGTGAACTGAATTTTTAAATAATTCATCATAAAATCATAAAAAAGGTAGAATGCTTTTGCATTTCTTTATATAAGACGGAATAAATATGTTATTTTTTTCACTATTTGATGTTCCTATCAATGTTTTCTCAATTTTAGACATCCGAATTTTCAAAATCTCGACGTCTGATAAATGTTTCTTCAAAAATTCTCATCTAAATAGCAAGAGTTTTGCACATGTTGGAAGGATTTTAATTTCTCTATTTATTTAAAATCCAGAAACCTATACCTCTGCTTTATAAATTTAATCTTTTTTTAGAAAATTTATTAACAAATATTTCGAAGATACTGAAGTTAAGAATATTTTATGAAAAATTCGAATCGTTCAGATGATTCTCTAGGGTGAATATAAATGAAATATTTCTCCACATAAAAACTGACTTCGAGTTTCATTCATCTTTTGGAGTGAAATTTCAATACAAGCTAGAATCCTGTAGGAATAATTCATTTGTAAAACTTCAGATCATAAACGACTTTCGTTCATTACTGAGCGTGGGTGTTGGCGGTAAGGAATGTAATATTATACAAGTATATTTATTTGTGATCATGATAATCAATAAAATAAATTAATAAACATTGCTACTCACCAGACTCATTTTGCATAGATGTTTTCTACATTTGCATCTAAGTGTTTTCTACATATGTATAGTTATGGACTAAGTGTTTGTACCAGATAAACACTTAGAGAAGACTTTGTGAAGACAAACACTTAAAGATTATATTTTACGGTATCCGTCTACGTTCGGAGAACTTTTTTCTTTAAACGTATAAACTAGTTCATGTTTTTACATTTTTAGATTTATTTTTTATATTATCATAGAGAATTGCATTTAAAAAATTTATTCCTGGAGAACCTTTTATAAAATTTCTAATAAATGAAGAAAATTTAGTAAAAAACAAAGTTTTTTCAAAAGGTCTAATTTTTTAATATATTAAATTATTTCAATATTTTTGATGCAACACATTTCTTATACACTGGACTAGTGAATCACCTAAAATCTTTGCTTAATTTACATTTGGTAAAACATTTTTGTCTTTCAAAATCATACACATTGAATTTTTAACGAATTTTCATTACCTTTATAGCTAACGATGAGTGTAACATCATTAAAAATTATCCAAATTTAAAGCTTTTAGGTTATTTACTAATAAATACTATCAAAAGCATTCATAATAATTTTCAACACCATATTTTAAGAACTTTTTGAGAAATAACATTTCAAGTTTCTACATTTTATCAGAAATACCGTTATGAGAAAAATGCATCTGAAGTTTATGAAAGTAACTTTAACTATTAAAAAAATTAAAATACAGGTTTAAAATTCCCCACATTTTCTTGCTATAAAACTTTCTAATTGGCAAGTTGCTAATTATTAAAAATACTAGAAAAACGTTTAAATTAATCTTCATAAAAATTAAAAAAA
>CM063508.1:150815220-150837720 GCA_032207245.1 Pardosa pseudoannulata
GGTATATCTGGTATGAGTGTACGAATATGAAAAAGCATAGAAATGGTGACATTTTGAAATATTTTCTTTAATTTTAAAATTTAATAATATCTCTTAATAAATAACAGTATTCAACACTGTCAACTTATTATACAAGAAATAATCAGGTATTAAAAGATAAGCACTTTCCAGAACCTACAAAATCGCATGATTTGATGAGAATTGTTTTTTTTATTGAAATGTTACTATACGTTTAGTAGTTACAGTAAAACTCCAATTACGCATCTGAATTTATCCAGATTATTTGAAAAAAACTCTACAAACTTCTTTCTATTTAACAATGAATATTCAGAAAATATGACTGTAGTATTTCTAATGGTATCATTTATATGAATTGAAACACCCAAGCCCTTAGACAACCTCTTAGGGTTAATGAAAGCCCGAGCGCTAGTGTGAGATGAAAATTTCTTTACCCTTTATGGAAGTAATATGACTTCAACAACAACTAAGTTGCATTGCTTTCTATAAAGAGATTCATTTTAATTCAACAAGGACTTTTATACATGAATAAAATAATTGTTACAAAAATATGTTTTAAACATAAAGATTAAAATTTTGCTTACAAGATTGTACATTACAGTTCTAAGCTAATAAACAGTAAAGTAACTTTTATATTAGGAAGTGGAAGACCACCTGTAGCAGTTACGCTTGCACAGAAAGTTAGTCACCAGTCCAGCTATTAATAGTCATTATGTCTCAGCATGCTTATCAGTTAATCTGATATTTTTCACTTTTTGGAAATAACTGGTTTTAACAATGTTTCAAATTATTATATATGAACAAAGTACCTAAAAAAAGAAATGCAAAAAACATTGTTTTAAATCCATTAAAGTAATACATTTTAATTTTTGAAATTAAATAACTAATAATAAATTTTTCTCAGTCCTTAAATTATTCAATTATTTGATTATCTAGATCGGATATCGATGTATATAGAATCTTTTTTTTTCCTTTTTTTTTTTGAGCGCTACACTCTACTTTTTACAACACGAGGGTTAATGAGACTGGGACCTACTGCTTAAAGCCAATTCCGAATGGCTACGAACACCCATGCCACAGTGGGATTTTAACCCACGAACTCCGGTTCCGAAGGCCAGCACCCTAACCATTCGTCCATCGTTCGGCTATACAGACTCTTGGATTTTCATTGTAAAAAATGTGAGATTTCGAACCCCAAAATAAAACCTAGAAGAGTTTATTCAAGCGAAAACATAATCCTTAAAACTGAGATAAATTTGAAAAACATTTTAAATGAAACTGAAATAAAAATGTAAGTAAATGTATATTTAACCAAATACAAGAACATAATCTTCGTGTTAGTCACTAGTTTTATTTGTAATCTAGCAACCTCTGTAAAACTTCTTCATAGAATCCGAAATTTATTTCTTGTTCACAGTTTATCGTCCACAATTCTAGCGTAGCACAGCGACTAAAGATAAAAATGTTTCTCGGAAACATCCAGAGCAGAAAAATCTTTTTCCGCATTGCATAAAAAATATATCCCTTCCCAATTTCTTTCATAATCTGATCACCATAACAACCTCAAAGGGAATGCAATAGATTCACGTCAGAAATGTTCTGTTTTTTTGCGAGTTATGGTATCTATATTCTGAAACTGAAATCTTCATTAAAGATAGTGGATCCTATTTTCTCTTTTTCTAATGAGAGATGATCTAAATCATATCTAAAATATATTGAGACAAAGAGTTTAGGCTTAAATATATCTACTTGAGAAATAAGTTATCTAAGGAAAAATATATTTCTAAGCGGATTTCCCTTTTTCCTTAAATATTACTATTTTTAGGAGTTCTACTGGAGAGTTAATAGAAATAAAACTACATTTTTTTCTAATTATAATTTCTTTTTAATAATTTTTTCTCAGATATATAATTAAAAGACATTAATATACAAAATTATGTTAAAAAGTAAATTAACCGTTTAAACGTGGAATTAAAGGATATTTCCAATGACTTGAAATTTAGTTATTATATAAATTAAGAGTATATAAATACAATGAAGTTTTAAAATTAGGTGAAAAAATGTTTGACGGTTTTTTTAGATATGTTCCATTAATGGAACATTGGCATGTTACATGGTTAGTTTTGCATATTTTTAAAAGCTCAAGAAAATAGTTAATTTAATGTCTGATAATTATATTACCATTATACTTATATTACCATTAATTATATTAACATTAACTGTTTTGTTTATTTAACTTTAAATAATGTACAATTCATAACTATTATGACACTATAGAATTTACGTAATGTTAGTACCGCTTTTCCAATTCTGTCTGATTATCGAATTTTGCTTTTTTTTCTTTTTACTACAATGTTTGTAGATTTTCGTTTCTTCTTGGCCCTTGGAACC
Source organism: Pardosa pseudoannulata (assembly GCA_032207245.1). Classification (NCBI taxonomy): domain Eukaryota; kingdom Metazoa; phylum Arthropoda; class Arachnida; order Araneae; family Lycosidae; genus Pardosa; species Pardosa pseudoannulata. The sequence continues at coordinate 150,817,630 of CM063508.1, forward strand.
TGTTTCTGAAATGAAACTGAGGTCACATTCCATCAATTAACGCAGTGTCTCAAAAGAATAGTAATCTACGGTCGATAAGGTTATACTCATATCTAGTGTGTCTTCTCATTATTAAAAAAATAGTATTTTGATACAGTACGTAATATTAACTACCATTCTTGGTATGGAGTTGAAAATGTTAATTTTATCTATCCTTTCTTCACTCAAGAGTTTATAAGTTTTCATATAATTAGTGGCATTTTAAAAATATTTATTAAAATGTTATATGTTTTGAAAATATTTTAATTTGTTTGAATTGCTGTGTCAGGTTGAATTCAGGACAGGTAAATCAAACAAATTAAATATAATTGTATTTTAATGTATAACTGTGTTTACTGTGTTGCTATATAACTGTGTTTAGCATATTCTGTTTAAAATATGCTTATCATAGTACATAATTTTTTTACCATTAAAAGTCATAAGGGATTCATCTCCTATAATGGCCGTATGAAAACTATGTTATTTTCTAAACAGAAATTCAGAAATACTGATCAAATAGATTATTTCTATCAATTTCTCTTTAAAACATTAGTAATATTTGGTTTTAAAATCATTTTAAAAGTTTTAAAACTTTGATAAGCATAATATTTTCAGTGTCCGACATAAAAATGTAATACTGTATCTGTTACTGAAGGGTGACTACGTTTTAGACTTTTTTAATCGTTGAAATGTCTTTCAAATCTCTAAAAGAGTTTACTTCAAAGGGAATGTTCTATGCTATAAGATGGCACGTACATCATGATCTTGTGGTCATTTCTTTGAAGCCCACGGAGTAAGTCATGTAGAAAACACGCAAAAAATCGATTAAATATTAAATAGAAAATATATTGAATTTTAGGAAAAGTCCTTCAAGATGCACTCACGCATGACCAAAATTTTTTTTTTTATTCTGTTTCCAGGACCGACTTCCAAAAAAAGAGTAACAGAGTTATCTTATAATATCAGAATACAAATGCCTAGTAGTCTAGTAATTTGATATAGAGGAAGTCAATCTAAGAACGTAAAGAATATTTAGAGTACTTCTTAAGTCTGGATTTATAAAAAAGTTTGTAATCTTATTGGTAAAAATTATTAGAAAGTTTTTTATACTGTTTAGATATTCCACACAAGAGATATTCCACTGTTCAGATAGACCACAAAAAGTTACAAAGTATTGTTCATTTTGAAATTTTAATTATATTTTCTTAACATTTAAAGCATATAGTGAATTTTACGAGAAAAAAAAATTGCCTTTCGCAATTTGATTATGTACTTTGATAATTTATACAGCCGAGAATAGAAAAAAATCATACTGCTTGGTTTAAATACCATAAAAAGAAATAAACATATACAGAAGTGTATGTAGCGACGTGCACACATCCTCCATGGTCATATCGGTAAAAGGTAGTAGAACTAACTACTAGAAAATTAACTGAAACCTCCCAAAAGAGACCTTTAACATCGAATTATAAACTCCCTTAAGCTGTGATTCGATCTCTTGTCTGCCGTTACTGCAGATGTAATTCGATTAGTAAATGAGCTAACGATGCTCATTGTAATTTTCAAGTTTGTTATGTTACTTTAAATATGTTATGTTAATATTTCGAGCTCACTTTATTAGCTAAATGGGGATTTAATGTAGGTTCACTTCCTTGAAATATGATGCCTAATCGTTTGAAGCAAACTCCGTGCTGATGACCAGGTAATGACCAGAAGTGGATACAGCGACTCTCACACATCCTCCATGGTGATATCGGTAAAAGGTAGCAGAACTAAGTACAAGAAAATGTAACTGTAACCACCAGAAAGATATCTTTAACTTCGAATTATAAACTACTTTACGCTGTGATCCACGTTATTGTCTGCCGTTACTGCAGATGTAATTCGATTAGTAAATGAGCTAACAATGCTCATTGTAATATTCAAGTTTGTTATGTTACTTTAAATATGTTGTGTTAATATTTCGAGCTCTCGTTATTAGCTAAATGTGGATTTAATGTAGGTTCACTGCCTTGAGATATGATGCCTAATCGTTTGAAGCAAACTCCGTACTGATGACCAGGCGATGACCAGAAGTTGATACAACGACGCTCATACTTCCTCCATGGTCATATCTGTAAAAGGTAGCAGAACTAACTACAAGAAAATGTAGCTGTAACTGTCAGAAAGAGACTCTTAACATCGAATTATAGACTCTCTCACGCTGAGATTAGAGCTCTTGTCTTTCGATGCGGCAGATGTAATTCAATTAGTAAACGAGCTAACAATACTTATTGTAATATTTAAGTTTGTAATATTTCTTTAAATATGTTGTGTTAATATTTTGAGCTCACTTTATTTTAGCTGAATGTGGATTTGACGTAGGTTCACTTCCTTGAGATATGATGCCAAATCGTTTGAAGCAAACTCAGTACTGATGACAAAGTTTTATAAGGTGCCACATTAAAATAAATCGTTGTGCAGGAAGGCTTGATAATTTTATAGTTAATTTTCTTCCCATCAAATAGCAACGAGCTAAAATATTTTAATAAATGCTTTATTGTAATACATATATTCTGATCTGTCGAAATATAAGTAGTTTTTGTTTTTAAATCATTTTTTATTATAGGTTCTACTTTATAAAATGTTGCTTGAAGCGATATAGGTCATGATTGTGTTTTTCTTCTTTGTCTTTATTTATGGACTGTTATGACATTTCAGCACTATATTTTAATAGAATTAAGTTTATTTTTAAAACACTATAAATTTAAAGTATATACTTATCGAAAGATGACTAATTTCTAACATGAAATTTAATTGTTAATAATTACTACTCAAATTTTTCTGGGCTCTGAATTTTCTCGTTTAATAATTTAATCGTATCAATTTTTTTCAGATATTTTTTAAGTAATGTGAGCAACGTAAGCAACTACTACTTATCAAACTTTAAAATGATTTATTTACAGAAAATCTCCGCAAGATAACGTACATTTTAAATGTAAATAAATTATTAAATAATCAAGAAGACATCATATATATAGGCCGTTAATCTGTTTTATTTAAGTGATGTTAATGATCTTTACATTTTGCATCATACTTTTTTTAATCATCTAAGCTTCGATGTGATTCTAAGTAATGATTCTTTAAAATGTTCTTAATTTAGTCCTAAGATGTTTCCGTTTCATTAAACATCTGGATACTTTTGCTCATTCAAAGATATTGTCGATTAAGAAATCGTCGATATAATTTCTAATCAGTTCGTTAGTAACTTGTAAAGGAGAACGAAAATGAGTTTTTTATAAACCAGAGAAATATATTCATTAACGGATATTAATGATAGTATTTTTTCAGATTTAACATCTCACTAATATTTAAATACAAAATACCTAAAAGAGAAATTATACACAATTAAGATGGAATAAAATTTTCCAGAAAATTACTAGTTTGAGCACTCTCACTTTGCATAAATGAGAAGCATTGAAAACTTTAAATGATAAGTTAAACATTTACTATATTAAAGTATTAAATGTTACATTAAAATTGCCCGTTACTGATATTTTATCACTAATTCTTTAATAAAAATCTTTTAAAATATATTTTATCTCGTCACTGATTAACAATGTATACTTAATATTTTCAACTGCGATTTAGGAATATTTTTATTTTTATTTGACAGTAGTGTTTAGTGTATTGATCAATTTATAATCCCCATTTCACAATCATAATCTTCTTTACCAGGGTTATCCAAAAATACAGTGTGTTGTAACGTATCCGGTCTTTGTTTCAGGTGACACAATGATGAAGCAAGTGTTTCTTGATTAAATGATGTATTTACACATCACAGCTACATACACATTTCTATATACAAAAAACAGTTATATATATATATATATATATATATAGGGTATTATACATTTAACTTCCAAATATATCGCAAAATCTCAAACGATTTCTTTGTATTATGTAAATACACCTTTAAAGAACTCTTAAAGATTTTAATTGTGGTTATTTAGATGGAAGAAAGTATTTTGACAATTAAAATCTTTGTTATAGCTTGAAGGCATTATAAACTTTGTATTTAAGCTTAGCTTTAAGGAATTTCAATATTTATACCCAGTTAGATTAAAATTGCAATTTAAGATTGCGCAAAGCCAATAGTTAAATAAAAGAAAAAAATGCTTTCAGTTCTTTTTGCAAGGCTGTCATTTGAAGATTAAATTCTAGATTATTTTACGTGGTAATTAGTAGCGGTTCCACGGTATGGTTAAGGGGAAGATTACACTTTTGAATAGATGTTCTCTAGATAACTAAAGAATGTCATTTTCAAAGGAAATTCGTTGTTCGGGACAAGCTGTCATTGGTGAAGAGTTCTTGCACAGACTTGAAAATCATTAAACACTGACATGGGAGATTAATGACAGTAAAGATGAAAGGCATTAGTCAAATAATGTATAGTTAAAAAGAACTAACTGCTAATCACATAGAATTATAATGACAATGACTGATGGGAGACTATACTGACAATGAGTTATGCTATATATGAGGTTCTCTTCGTGATGGACTGTAACGTTAGTATTATAATTTTCTTCTGGCAAATTTAAAGAGACATAATTACTTTCATATTAATATCGTAAAAATGTTAAAATGGAGTAATTTCCTTTCTCAATTTTACGTAAAATATATAATCATGTTCGGAATATGCACATCGATAACTTCTAGACGTAAAACATGGGTAAAATTATTGTTTTGTGTTATGTTTAATGAAGTGTTATTCTGAAAAAAAAACTTTATACTTACATCATTCGAAGTTCGGAAAAAAGAGCATTTATTGGTGATTGGATTGAATAATTAATGAATTTCGAATTTGAATTATCACAAATTTTGAACTTTGGGTTTTAAGAATTATTTTCAGTGAATTAATAACTATAAATGTGCAACAGTAATGAAGAATCAAATGAGGTAAATGCTTACCTATTGTTTATTCTTGGGATTTGCATGAAGAATCGGTAGAAGGCATTAGTCAAATAATGTATAGTTAAAAAGAAGTAACTGCTAATCACAGAGAATTATAAGGAAAATGACTGATGGGAGACTACATTGACAATGATTTCTGCTGTACATGAGGTTCTATGCGTGATGGGCTGTAACGTTAGTATTATGATTTTCTTCTGGCAAATTTAAAGAGACATAATTACTTTCATATTAATATCGTAAAAATGTTTAAATGGAGTAATTTCCTTTCTCAATTTTACTTAAAATATATAATCATGTTCGTAATATGCACATCGATAACTTCTAGACGTACAACATGGGTAAAATTATCGTTTTGGGTTATGTTTAATGAAGTGTTATTGTGAATAGAATCTTTATTCTTTCATCATTCTTTAAAGGCTTTAAAGGTGGTGTGGCAACTGGACCATATGGGCCGATCCCTTCAATCTAGAAGCTTCTGTCAGTAAGCACAAAGATGACAACGAGCAAAAAATAAACACGTAAAAGAACAAAAAGGTAGAAGGGTGGATTCGTGAGTTCATAGCACAATAACAAGAGAGTAGAGAGTTTAGGGATAGAAAAATATAAAATATTTTTGCTGCCAGTGACACCCGTACAAAATAAGCAAAAAATATTCAATAAAATAAATCGAAATCGAAAAAATTGACTTTCATCATTCGAAGTTCGAAAAAGGAGCATTTATTGGTGATTGGATTGAATAACTAATGAATTTCGAATTTGAATAATCCCAAATCTTGAACTTTGGGTTTTAAGAATTATTTAAATTTATTAATAACTATAAATGTGCAACAGTAATGAAGAATCAAATGAGGTAACTGCTTATCTTTTGTTTATTCTTGGGATTTGCATGAAGGATCGGTATAAATTGAATTAGGGATGAAAACAGAAAACGGCTGTTGTACACACTTCTTTTTTATTATACAACGATAAATGGAGAATAAACGGAGCAATGAATAAAGAATTATAAATTATGTTAGGCTTTAAACACATGTTTCATAGATGAATAAGAATAGAATACATGAATATGAATAGATTTACACACATTTAAAATCCAACGCTGAATCCTATCAGACTAGTCTGTTACACATATAGTTTGGTTTTTATACAATCGCTGAATAGCGCCACCTATAATTCGGTGGCGAAATTAATCTAACAGTGACTAATAATTTTTTTCTTACATAGAATTATAAATCTTATTTTAAAAAAATTAACAGTCATATAAATTTAGCACTTTACTTTAACTTTAAATTGCAGGGGAGAACAATGCTTATTTTCATAAAATTGTTAAATAATTTTTTGGAAAGGAACTATCAGAAGGTATTTTGAAGCAAACTTTAAAATGTAAATTCATTTTTAAAGACTATATAGCCAGTCATATGACGGGATCAGTAAAATGTTTAACTTTCCAGAATTGTAACGTATCCTATGAGGCAGGTAAAAAAATGGTTTGTTTTATGGATGAGAATTATCTGTTACATGCTCAATAATTTGTTTAACTTTACTTAAGTTAGTTGACAACTTTAATTTATCTTGTCATATTACGTGATAGGGTGGACAGCAGTGGTTTTAATATTGACAGTAATTATTTGCGGGATTTATGAAGGATATCTAATCGAATGCAAACCATGTGGTTATGTATAAAAGACAAACACACAAATTAACAAACTTCTTAATTTTTAAACATACATAAATTAACCCGTATTGTACCACACCAACTAAATATTTCTGAAAGTTATTAAAACTTTATCCATATCATTAATATGGTGTAACTAAGCATATAAAACTAAAATTTTCAAAAAATATTTTTAATTCTGTAAGTAATTAGCTGTCCTATAAATAGGACAATAGTCCAATATACTACTAAAATTTAACAAATATCACTTGCATTTCATTAGGCTGATTTATAGGTGAAATTTAGGGAAAAAGTCGAAGAAAAGTCAGACATTGCATTTTAAGGACATTGTTGTTGATTTTCTCTTAAAGTTCTTGAGCTGGCATCTTTGGTAAAGGATAATAGAAAAAGGATATCCGTTGTAGGATGCTAACATCCATAATTTTTATCCAAATTATTTTTTATGAATATCTTGCAACTGTGGCTTCCAAAATATTTTACCATTTTTTCATCGATGGTGAGATATTCAGAAAATATATTAATTGCTTCAAGGTTATGTTGATTTTGTCATAAAGTGATTAAGTTTTATAATAACGATCTTGTGGATCAACTCAAGAATTATCGTTAAAATGAATAAAGTGCTTGGTGTCATAAAACCGTTTTCTTTATATAGCGTTACTCACTAATGTAGTGCCAGTGTCTGCAGCATTTTCCCAGTACATTTTTTCGCGTGGTGAAATATAATACCCCCGAAAGAAAAGACACCAAGAAGTTGCTTCAGTTCTGCTTCTGTAATGCTCAAAGAATGTTTTTAATAATCTGGATTGAACCGTTGTCCTAATTTTAGGACACCTTTTTTGTACTTACAAAGCACAAGTGCAAAATAATTTTTGAACAAAAACTTTCAACTACATTATTAGCTCTGTTTTTAAACTACAAGTAACCATCACAATGGTTGAAAAAAATAATGATAAATATAAAATTAAAGATTAAAAATTGACAAATTTTAAGGGGTTGCTAAAAATAAACTTTACAATACAGTATAATTCAACTTCTCAGTTATTTTTGTTATTATACTAAAGTGAGTTATTATACTAAAGTGTTTTAAAGGTGTTAAAATAAAATCCACTCAAAAAATATTGATAACTTTATTATTAAATGGAATTCTATTTGCTGTCCTGTTTATAGGACAGGGGTCCAATATGGGTTAAACGCTAAATATTTATTAGTCCGTGAAATAGACTCCTATATTTTTATGAAAATAATTTGTTGTTAATACCGGTGATAAAATTTTTATTGCTATAAAGAATATTCGAGGATTAAATTTAAAATTATGACACATGTACCTAATCTATTATTTAAGTTAAATATAAAACAAAATTATTCATTAAATTTTATAATATCGTTATAACAGGTGTCATAGACGATTGACCCTATAGATCCAAACGAGATGGAACCTTTGTTAGACGTTCGAAATATGTTATTTATGCTCAATATTTTAAAATATATTATATATTTTATTATATATTACAATCTCATCCCTTATACAATAATAGCCTTCTGTCCGTCTGTCGTCGAATTTATGAAGCGGTTGTACCTGAAATGGATAAAGGCATCCATATTTGATTCTTGATGATTTAAGGTTAGCAACGTTTGAATGGAAAATAATAAATTTTACTGATTCCATCATATGACGGGCTATATGCAAATTATTATATATTTTATTACATATTACAAAGTCCTTATTATATATATTATTATATATTACAAAGTCATGTACTAATATCCCGAGGTTTGACATAAATATAAACTTTTGGCTCTAGAAATTACTCGTAAGTCCTTATTTATTTATTAATATACTGTTATCCTTCAGAAGCGGTAATGTGATAAAGTTGATTATTTATATTAACTGTTATATAGACTATACAATAAATAAAACTGTTCTTTATACTAATCTCAATTCAACAGAACATTTAAGTCCCTTATGGATTCTAAATAAAATAATCTAAAGCAAACAGAAGTAAACAGGTCTAAAGCAAACAGATGCTCAGATACTTTTGAAGGTTAATATAATCATTTTGTGTTTCTTTTTGATGATTATAAACATAACATTATTTTCAGATAATACGTATTATATATCAAAACATTCTTCTACATTAATTAGCTGAGTAGAATTAATTCACAGTGTTTGATATCATACTATGCATATTTGAATAGTTTGATAGGGATAATAAAGACAAAGAACTCTCCTTTATCCTCTCGAAAACAATCCGAAAGCCCCTATTGTGTTCTTGATATTGTTGCCAAAATGGAAAGACAAAATATCTAATGAAAATTTTTCTCTAGTTAAACAGCAAGAGTTAAGCCTACTAGCTTAATAGCAAAACGTTTATGACGATACCAAGCTCTAATCTTTATAGTGAATCGGAAGAAAATCCTATGTAAAATCAAAATGGGATAGAAAAAGAACAAGAATATTTTACGGATATTTTAGCCGATGAAAAGGTTTGAGTAGAAAATGTGAAACTAAATTAAGTCACGATGAAATCTTTTTACATTACTTTTATCAGATTTAAGATAGAATATGTAGAATATGTTATTTATCTATAATTCCGACAACAATAATTTAAATAATGTGTTGAAATTCAGAAAATTTTCAGTTTTCAATTTAAATACTTTGGAGCAGTAAATTATTAATGCATTTTAAGATGGAAATACTAAATTACTTATTAGATATTTTTAGTATATTAGAATACCCCTGTAAATTACATAAGATATCTAATTAACTTGATTTGCATAAAATAGTATCCAACTTGTTATACACTAAAAAATTGTACCACATTGAATGAAATTTCATACGAGACCAATGAGGCAATGGTACAACTAGATTCTGTGAGCCGAACCTATAATCCATAGATGTTTAACAGTAAGTAAAATTGACGACGGGCAGAAAATAAAACCAGCTAAAAGAGGAAATAAATAGATAGTAAAGTTTTAAATAAGGCATACAAGGTAATGGTGCAACTGTATTACCTGGGTCGAACCCTCTAATCTAGAGATTTCTAACAGTAAGCAGAAAAAATGATAACGAGCAGAAAATAAATCAGCTTAAAGAAATAGATAGTAGTATAAAGTTTTGAAACAAGGCATACAAGGTAATTGTGCAACTGTATTGCCTGGGATGAGCCCTCTAATCCAGAGATTTCTAAGAATAAACAAAAAATTATAACGAGCAGAAAATAAATCAGCTTAAAGAGATAGATAGTAGTATAAAGATTCAAACAAGGCATACAAGGTAATGGTGCATCTGGATAAATAAATCAGCTTAAAGATGAAAGAAATAGATAGTAGTGTAAACTTTCAAACAAGTTATAGAAGGTAATGGTGTAACTGAATTGCCTGGGCTGAGCCCTCTAATCCATAAATTTCTAACAGTAAGCATAAAATTGAAGACAAGTAGAAAATAAAACAAGCTAAAAGAGGAAAGAAATAGATAGTTGGGAAAGTTTCAAACAAAGCATACAAGGTAATGGTGTATCTGCATTGCCTGGGCTTAACCCTCTAATCCATAAATGTCTAACAGTAAGCATAAAATTGAAGACAAGTAGAAAATAAAACAAGCTAAAAGAGGAAAGAAATAGATAGTAGGGAAAGTTTCAATCAAAGCATACAAGGTAATGGTGCAACTGAATTGCCTGGGCTGAGCCCTCTAATCCATAAATTTCTAACAGTAAGCATAAAATTGACGACAAGTAGAAAATAAAACCAGCTAAAAGAGGAAAGAAATAGATAGTAGTGTAAAGTTTCAAACAAGGCATGCAAGGTAATGGTGTAACTATATTGCCTGGGCCGATCCCTCTAATCCAGACATTTCTAACAGTAAGCAGAAAAATGACAACGAGCAGAAAATAAAACAGTTTAAAGATGAAAGAAGGGGATAGGCAGGTGGTGAGTTCATAACACAAGAACTAAAGAGTAGAAAGCTTAGGGATAGAAAAATACAAATATTTTTGCTGCCACAGACATCCGTACATTGCGACGACCAGAGATGAAGTGAGTAGTTTTGCCCTTCTGGGGCGATCCAAATGGCTACAAGAGGAACAATAGAATTACAGGGATTCGTCCAATCTAGTTTCATGTATTTTCGATGTCAGAATTAGGTACTCAAAGTGATAAAAACTTCATAGAAAAACTACTTTCTTTTTAAATATTTTCATACGATAAAATAAATGCTGATTTACCAAGAAATACTTCGTATCAAATACTACAGGCACTCATGTTCCTTGGACATGTTCCTTGGTTACATAATAAGCCATATATAGCTTGAAATTTGTCCTGGTTACCGATTTCAACAACATTCTAATAACAGTTATTTGTGTTAATATTGATATAAAGCTTGGTTTGGTTTGATTTTGGTTTTGGAGCTTTAGGATATACATTTTGCAACAGGAGAATATAAAACTTGGAGACGCGTGGTAAGATCATAGATCCGGACCTCATAAAAACATTTTTTTCCTGTTTACCAATTATAACTACATCTTAAAAAATAGGAAAATATTGTTATTATCATTTATTAACTGGAGACGCATGTATAATCTGATAGATTTCAAAAATTCATTCCCTGATTAATTTGGAATTCTTTATGTTTGCCTGTTACAATTACATCGTAACACACATGTCTTTATTAACATATATCAACTGCTCTGGAAAACTTGTAGATCACCTTAAATCCGGACGTTGCTAAAACATTCGTAACATAGTAATTGGTCCTGTTTATCAATCATCATTTTTCCATTAAAATGATTTTCAAGGAAAAAACCCCACACATTTTCTTAGATATCTGGAGTTCCGGGTTTCCAAGTCCCGGTACCCGCATTTATCATTTTAGTTAGAAATTGTGCAAGAGAAGAGAAAGTAAAAGATACTTCAGCATTTTAATCATAAAGAGACCAAGACATATCACTAACTAACTGATGAAAATTCTTTATAAACTGTTCAGTGGTTGGGGGCAAAAAAAAGTATCTTTAAATTATCTTGATTTAAATTGAATCGTTGATTCTCATAGTGTAAATATAAAAATATGATCTAATATGTATATTTTACTTTATTTTTAATTTTAAGTCTATTTAAGCTTTTTGAAAATAATTTCACGATTTTAAGTTGACTTTTCTTGATTATCGTTCCAGCACTCAATTTGAGAATTATGATTCAAGACCAGGACATCAACAAGCAGCTTACCTGGAAGCCGTACATAAAATATTTAGGAAAACTCATGATCCAAAATCTACATGATCTTTATCTTAACCCATTAGCGCCCAGTGTCCTCATGTGATGCTGCTGCAGAAAACCTCAATTTCCTTTATTAAGTGAAAAAATATTCTTTTATTTACCAATAGTTCTGATAGATAGAAACACTATACAGTATCGGCTATGATATTTCTTTGGGATTAAATAAAAAAAGTGCGGTAAAGATGCAGTACAATTTCCCGCATATTTGATAATCACACCACACATTTTGTATAGTGCGGTTTGGCAAATAATTTATGAGGTAAGCTCTTTCAATTTGGTATAAATGTAATCTAGATAGTCCATTTGTCGTCATTAGAATGTTTATTATTATTTATAGTTGTTAATGTGTCCGTAGCAATCAGAAAATTTGCCCGTCATCGTTTGAGGAAGCTGGGCGTTTGGCTATAATTCGTATTCAGTATTCATATTTTTTTCTCAAATGTTTTTACATTTTTTTGCTGATAATCTATGTAGAAAACTAAAAATAAGTAGAAATAAAATATTTAAAACCTTAGAAGATACAGCTGCTTATCTTTTTTTCTGAAGAAATAGATTCAGACATTATAACAATGCCTCCTGATGTCTGTGATCTAACAGATGAAGAACAATTTGGTGATGATAATTTGGGTACTCCTGTTGTATCTGATGCTTTAGGTATATTAGAAAAGGTGAAAGTGATTCAACTTCTTGTCATAAGTACCTATACTTCATTTATGGGGGCTGTCGACCTTTATGAATGGCTTCTTGAGAAACATTCTATTGCCATACGAGGAAAGAAATGGTATTTTTGCCTTATTACCAGGATGATAGATATGGCTGTTGTAAATGACTATGTCATTTATAAAAAGATCCATGGTTCTAAGTCAATGCCAATAAAAGATTTTAGAAGATATATTCAGTTACCTATTTCAAAAAGGGAGACGATTCAAAAGCAATGCCAGGAAGACCAACACAAAGGTAGACAACATCCAGATCCCATGTGCTTCCTGACGTAAAATTTGACAACATTCAACATGTTATTGACAAGAGGGAAAAACAAAGACGTTGCCAATAGGATAGCTGTTCTTCAAAACCTAAAACATATTCTATGAAATGCAATGCAACATTATGTATACAATTTTCCCTCTTTTTCATACAAAAGTTCAACCTTAAACATGTAAAATAGAAAGTTTTCTTGTATGTATAAAAATAAATTTTAATTTTTAACATTATTTTGCCTATTACTTGATTTATACATTAAAACTAAATAATTTTATGTAAAAAAACTCATTTTAAAAATGTTTACATTTTTACATAAACACGCCCAGCGTCATCAAATGAAGACGGCTTAAAAAACATGGTTGAAGTTCAAAAATTTCAAAATGCTTTTAAAATACTCTTAATTTATTCATTTCTACCCATATCTATCAATTTCAAGGAAAAATTTCAAACTTTGTTAATTTGGGCTTTAAAGAGTTAAGACTCTTCTTTACAAAACAGTAATACTGTCCTGCATGTGCTATGGTGCACCAGTACTGTCATATTCATCTCCCTGAAACATCAAAATTCTAGACGTATCTCATATTAAAATAAAATTCTCAGACATATTGTCAAAACCCCCTGTTACCTTCGTAATTGCATCATCCGGAGTGATCTTAATTTACCAATCATTACAGAGGATTTTCTCAAAATTGGAGACAAATTTATTAATACATTACATAATGTTCCTAATGAGATTACCAAATTGCCAAAGGCAAATTGGAAAGTCAATTGTCTTTGAGACCCTAAACAGTAGATAAGTACTTCAAGAAGTTCTGCTTTATTGTAGGGTCATGTATATTTCTATGCTTAATGTAACTAAACATACTGTGTTTCTTAAGTCTTTCATTATTATCATAAATGGTGTTCTTTTAGAATAAACTTCTAGACGTGTTCATGACTTAATCCTTATTAAAAAGTGTAAAGGATTGCAAATTCTTATAAGTTTCAAATCACTTATTAATATACGTTTGAAGATAATTGAAAAAGTGGCTCACTATCAAACTGTCCAGGAAATAACTGTAAGATAGTGTGCGTTTAAATGTAGAGAGCTACAGACAGACATATAAGTAGAAGAAATACTGCTATAAAATTTAAAGTAAATTAGTTTTAAAATGTTAAATTTTTCTCCTTACCTCAAAAGTGTAATCATAATTTAAACAGACAAAAATCTTCAGTTAAGTATTGGTTTAGCTATAAATTTTATACAATTTAAATTTACCTTGATAGATGTTGCGTAAAATAAAACTTCAGAATCGAAAACTGACGTACCACAGTGTCATTCCCAAAACACGAGAAGTCAACAATTAGTCAAGATAAGTTAAAATCATCATTTTCTGCGAAAATATATATATCAAACGCTTTCTAATTAAATTATACATCTCTTCATAAATCTCTCCCGTAATTGATTTCTCACTTGTTCAGAGGAATTTATTTCCCATCTCGAGATCTGAGAGAATTTACGTCTTCCTACGTTTATAAAAGACAGTCCTGATGGAGACTTATTTAATGTCCTCTAATATTGTAATTGAAAGATTAGGTTATAATAGATGAAAGGAAATACTTTTAAGAAAAATATATCTTTGTGTTTGTCAAATACATTACATAATTCTAAATAATTCTTATAATTGGGTTTTACAGAAAGAATCGTACTAAGAAAATTTATTAAATTAAATTAAATTTAAATTCTATGTATTTCTCATGTTAAAATATTTAGGTAGACATAAATTATATTTTCTTTGCTTCGAAAAAAAAAACTGCTATTTTGTTTACTTTTGTTATTATTAGGACATATTGTGAGAAATGTTACTAAAATAAAAAAAAACAATCACACTAGACAGCTAATGGTATCAATTACACAGATCTGTTAAAATGTTAAGCAAAAATGAACATAGAAAGGTATGCTGTTAATTTCACTTGGTTGAGCCAAGCACGTAAGGCTGAGGTCACACAAATTAAGGCAAATGGGTGCGCCTTTTGTTTGAAGAACACCATTAATGCTAAAAAATGTCTTAGCTCTAGAGATTTCGCGTAATTTAGAAGCAGGTACCAAGCAGACTATCCCCAGACTTGGCCACCCCCCCCCCAAAGATATCGTTTGAGAACTTGGGGGACACTGTGGCAAAGAACATATTTTATCCCAATCATGATCATTATGTGCACATATATATATATATATATATATATATATATATATATATATATATATATATATATATATATATATATATATATATATATATATATATATATATATATAAATATATATATATATATATATATATATATATATATATATATATATATATATATATATATATATATATATATATATATATATATATATATATATATATATATATATATATATATATATATATATATATATATATATATATATATATATATATATATATATATATATATATATATATATATATATATATATATATATATATATATATATATATATATATATATAATATATATATATATATATATATATATATATATATATATATATATATATATATATACATATATATATATATATATATATATATATATATATATATATATATATATATATATATATATATATATATATATATAAATATATATATATATATATATATATATATATATATATATATATATATATATATATATATATATATATATATATATATATATATATATATATATATATTGTGTGTGTGTGTGTGTGTGTGTGTGTGTGTATGTATGTATTAGTAATAATTTCACCTAAATAAAGATACATGAACAAAATATTCTTGACATTTTCTTCCCTATAACCGCAGTACATATATAATAAAAAAAAGAAGCATTAAGAGAATGGGAGATTTCGTATGTGATTTTTTTCCTTGTGTTCTAGATAACGTTTCCTTTTCCTAAAGGACCGATCATTTCTTTACCTAGATACCCCTGTGATAACTCGCAATAAATCACAAACGTTGTTTAATGGATTGGTCTCTTATCATCGCACGATACTTGCACGTACGCTCTCCCAGATAGTCTCTAAGTACTCGTGACTGACATACAGACACTTATTGTATTTATTCTTTTCTGGAAAGACTTTTATTTATTTATCATCGTTATGAAGTGAAGTTTTTATTAGAAATTTTAGTTTGTTCTAGGACACGTAAATTATTGTATTTTTTCTGCGAATGTATTGAAAGGAATTCGTGAAAAGAATCAAATGAGCTAAAAAATCCTATAAATGACGCGTTTATTCGACAATAGATGGCGCTACAAGTAGCAAATTAATTGGATGAAAAGTTATGGATAGGGATTTTATCAGCAACGTCGTATTAGAAAACGGTATTTATTCTTTACAAACAATTATTAGTTGCATTTATTTTTTTTTAATCAAAGGTATTCAATTTCATAAATAAGGAAGGCAAATTATAAATTGCGTTTCATAAAATATTTATTGTTATTTTTCTCATTATTAAAAATTTACTCATAATCTATATAGTAAAATTTTCAATATTTTTGGATGCATAAACTTAATGGTATTTGAAATTTGCAATTATCTATTGAAAATTCATCTAAATTCATCATGTAGAAACAAGCACTTCACATTATAGAAAAAATACTAATTTATGATTAGTTTCTTATTATTTATAATAAAAAATATTAATTTTCTTTTTAAATGAATTCGTCAAAAGAGGGAAAAAGCTAAATGTAATTATTAATTAGCTGTATTTAAACTCTTAAGTTTAACTGAAGAATATATTTCATCCGAATTCTGTCGTTATTATTTTCTAATTGATTTATTAAATTTTGCAATTTGAGAGAACAATGTCTTTATTAATTTAGTAATTGGCAACGAAGACTCGTAATTAAATATTTCAAGATAATTGTTCAAAACATTAAATAAAATTATGCTTCATAAGACTAAATCTACGAAACATTTTCTGGTAAGAATATTTCTATCCTTATCATTTTAAATGATTTTAATAAGCTGTGTTTTTTTGTTTCATAATCAATAATATATAATGACGTCTTTATAATAATCGTGAAATTTAATGAAAGCTGCATTTTCAGAAATGATAAAAAAATTGTATTTCTAATTTAACATCCTAGAAACCTAGAAACCTAACTTTTAATGATTATAAACATAAGTGACTTACAGAATAACATAGAAACTAACTAATAATTTATGATTATTATTTTACTAATTAATTTTATGTAAGGATATGGGTAAACACTTTTTTGCATTATTTATAAAAATATGGGACACAGCTTATATAAAGAAGTAAAATGTCACTCAGCACACTTATACGTAGGTTATACCACAATTTTACTGAACAATCGTTAAAAATTTTATGTTAAAAATTATAAAAAAAATTGGCTGATTTTGAGTAATAAGTCTATATTCTGTTATACGGCGGATAAATATAATTATTAGATATTCTGTTATATGGAGGATAAATATAATTATTAGCTTTGAAAAATAGGTGTAGTAGACTACTCCGATTATTGTTTAATTTGGTTCGGTTTGGAGCCCTATGGTCCAATATTTGGAACACTAAGGTCAATGAAACCGGGACCTGCTGTTTATAGCTGTGTACTACCTGTATAAAAATATGGGACATAGTTAGCTTATATAAAGAAGTAAAATTTTACTCAGCACATTAATACGTAGGTTATACCACAATTTTACTGAACAATCGTTAAAAATTTTATGTTAAAAATTATAAAAAATTTGGCTGATTTTGAGTGATAAGTCTATATTCTGTTACACGGCGGACAAATATAATTATTAGTTTTGAAAAATAGGTGTAGTAGACTACTCTGAATATTGTTTAGTTAGGTTCGGTTTGGAGCCCTACGGTCCAATGTTTGCAACACGAAGGTCAATGAAACCGGGACCTGCTGTTTATAGCTGTGTACTACCTGTAACCATCCACCCACCCAATATCGGGTTAGGGTTAGCTTGGATATAAAGGGTTCGGTCTGACTCAGCACATTAACATGTAGGTTATACCAATTTTACTGAACAATCATAAAATTTAAATAAATTATAAAAAATGAGACAATAGCAGTAAATAAATTATATTCTGTTACACGGCGGATAAATATAATTATTAGTTTTGAAAAATAGGTGTAGTAGACTACTCCGATTATTGTTTAATTTGGTTTGGTTTGGAACCCTATGGTCTAAGTTTTGCAACACGAAGGTTAATGAAACCGGGACCTACTGTTTAAGACAAGGCGTAGTTGGAAGACTGTAAAAGTCGATTTGTTGATATAATGTACCGTTTTATTAGGATTTGGCTAATTTGAGTAATGGCTTTTATTCAGGGTTAATTTAAAAGTAGACTTTGATCTTGATCGGTGTTTTGGAATAGTGTGATTTTGAAACGAAATTGTATTAAGCTGTGTACTACTAACTGTAACCAGCCAAAATTGATTTTTGGTGAAAATTTTTATTAAACAATGCTTACGCAGAGGCCAATGCATCAATATTTAAAATAACAAAGCTCGTAGCAATCGCATAAGTACAACCAATGTTTGAAATGTCGTACTAAGGTCCTGCAGTTAACTTATCCGATGTACTAATGGAATTTGACATAAATGATTTAAAAGCAATAACTGCACAAACATTATCATTTAATACTTAACACTTTTTTTTGGAGGTTAAAATTTTTTATACGATTTTCGTAAAAATTCTCTTTATCAGTACCTTTTTTTATACTCTTCAGTTATAATGCTTCTTAAAAATGTTTAAGCTATGTCTCCCACAATGAATTCTATAAAAATTTCAATCCACTGCTCATCTTTCGGCCTGAATTAAATTATTTTTATTTAAAAATGAGCTTGAGAAATCTAGTGTTCTCATCTAAACAAGAATTTAGAAACTCCAATCTGCTCATTGTTGGGGAAACCGATATAAATATTTCTTTTTTCCAAATTGAAAATGTATTTGAAAGTACTAGAATTTTAATCCGGTATTTACAGTATAACTCTAACATTTTGTTACAAAATAATTTATAATATCCTATTCCATTCATTTCATGAGATGAATTTCACACACACAGTCATACACATATGTGTAATATATTAAAATTATTACACCTAAAATATATCCAAAATTCTCCGTTTAACCTTTCATTCTTTCATACCTAACTTCCCAGCCGTATAATGTCTTATTTAAAGGAGTGTTCGTAGACTTACACTCTTTTTACTAGTGTCCCAAAGTTAATTATGGAATAAATACTAATTTTCTGTCCACTGGCAACTTTTTTGAGCTGACTTAAAATGATCTTTCATTTCTCACTGTTAATAATGCTGAGAAATCTGTTGATCTCATGTAAAAAACTCCATGATTTTCCGCTGTTACAATTTATATAAATTTTTATCATATTTATGTAACCATGCAGACTGTTTTTTGAGTCCCTAAGGAGTTCTTCGTTTTACAGGAGAAAACTAATTCAATTTGCCCAAGTTCCCTTGTTTCCAGTATGCCTAGTCAATTAAAATAATGTTGATTGTGGTGCTACGGTCTACTGTTTTGCAACACGAGGGCTAATTTTAAAATTTATATGAATGTGTATGTATATGTATGTAACCAGAGGAAAATATTCTTCACTGATTACCGGGGATATTTTCCCCAAATAATTCAATTTGCCCAGGTTTCCTTGTTTAAAGTATGCCTGGCCAATCAAAAATAATAAGAGCTAACGTGTGTTGTATGTAACCAGAGTAAAATATTCTTCACTGATTACCTTGGAAATAAGCCCCAAATAATTTAATTTTCCCTGGTTTCCTTGTTGTCCAGTATTCCCGGGCAATTCAAAGTAATATTAGCAAACTTGTAACGGCGAAGTTGATTTGGCCGTATTTTACATATTTATATGAATGTGTATGTATATGTATGTAACCAGAAGAAAATATTCTTCACTGATTACCGGGGAAATTAGCCCCAAATAATTTCATTTGCCCAGGTTTCCTTGTTGTCCAGTATGTCAGGTTATTAAAAATAATAAGAGCTAACTAGTGTTGTTACGGCAAGGTTGATTTCACCGCATGTTACATATGAATGTTTTATATGAATGTATATGTATATGTATGTAACCAGAATAAAATATTCTTCAATAATTACTGGGAAAACTAGCCCCAAATAATTTAATTTC
>CM063508.1:150842720-150855220 GCA_032207245.1 Pardosa pseudoannulata
AATCATTATTCCCATATCAAAACTGATTTCGCCATAACAGTTGTTGAGTTGTTGACTGTTTTCTAAAGGAGCGCTCAAAGATTAAACATAAATTTTCTTTCGAAATTATTTTTCCATAAAATTCTACAAAATATCTTGGTTTCTTAAGTAGAATGGTTTAAAACGCTGCGGAAAAATAAATTAAATATACCTTGCAAAAATCTGTTTTGTAAAATATATTCTTATTCTAGAATCACTAACTTTCTATAAATATTTTATGAATTTTTGATACTAACTCATATTTCTCATTTGAAAATTAAAAATGAAGAATAGAAGAGTTTCCCAGTTACATGAAGTGATAAAACTTTTTTAACAGTTATTTTTACATCAAAACGTCTCTTCGACAAAAAAAATGTTGAGTGTTATTCTGAAAAACAAGACATATTGTTATAAATTCGCTGAATTTCGACTACTTTAACTTTATTTGACATCATGAAGTCTTTCTTTTACTATGCTTATTTTCTTTAAAATATGTCTAATGTTAAACCCCACAAAAATTAGTTCTTCAATTTATTATATTATATCAAAGTATTATTATACAGAATTTAAATTTTTTAAAAAACTGCTCTATTTTCAGAATAGAATATATCTTGTTTTTTTTTTTCAAAATAGTGCAGAAGAGAAAATTAAATAAGTTTTGTCACATATAACTTCCTTTTCTGGGAAGTTGGTAATTTCAACTTTATTCTTTTTATTTCACATGTTGTCATGGTTCAATAGAACCCGTTAATATACATTCATATTTATTTCTATAAAATTGTGAAATAAATTCACAATCATTATTCCCATATCAAAACTGATTTCGCCATAACAGTTGTTTGTTTACTGTTTTTTATTCAAAATAACAGAAATTTGAGTATCGAAATCTTACATATCTAAATATTTTTAAAACGTTATTTACATAAATTCTTCTCAAAAAAGATCGAATTAAATATTTCAAAATTTTTTTAAAATCTTTATGAAATACAAATTTCATAAATTTAAAATTTGCTCTTAATAATAGTAAATTAATAGTATTAAATAGTGTACTCTGAATACTTTTCTTACAGTAATTAAATCAGCACATTTATCTTTGGTAAAATGTACACTTCGACTCCTTATTTTTTCTTTTCAGCAATAAAAAAAATAAACTAAAATATTTTTAATGTCAGATGTATTTAAAGAGTATTTCACTTTAAAATAGTTACGGTTTTATTTAAACACTTCAATTAAAACTCTCATAGAAAATCAAAGTCATTAACAAAATGTGTGAATATCCACTGTATGAAGTTCAAAACAGTGTTAAAGCTAATTTATACAGAACAGGATCTTTGAAATGACTGTTTTCTAAAAGAGCCCTCAAAGATTAAACAGAAATTTTCTTTTGAAGTAACAACTTTTCCATAAAATTTCACAAAATATCTTGTTTTTTTTTTGAAAAAAGCTGCCGAAAATTAAATAATATAAGTTTTTTATACAAAAAAGTTCTGAAATTCTAATTCTAGATTCACTAATTTTCTATAATTATTTCCGTGATGCTTTTGAATCTCTTGTTACTAACATAATTGGAAATTAAAAATGAAGAATAGAATTGTTTTTGAGTTACACGAAGAACTAAAATGTTTGTAACAGTTATTTGCACATCAAAACGTCTCTTCGACAAAAGAAATGTTGAGTCTTATTTCGAAAAACAAGAGATATTGTTACAAATTCTCTGAATGTCGACTACTTTAACTTTATTTGACATAATGAAGTCTTCCTTTTATTATCAGTGCATGCTTATTTTCTTTAAAGTATGTGTAACGGTAAACCCCACAAAAATTAGTTTTTCAATTTATTATATTATATCAAAGTATACATATACAGAATTTAAAATTTTTAAAGAACTGCTCTATTTTTAGAATCGAATATATCTTGTTTTTTTTTAAATAGTGCAGAAAAAAATAAATAAGTTTTGTAATATAAATGTTTAAAGAGTATTTCACTTCATTACTTTTTATTTAACTTTATGTTCAATAGAATCTAATATAGATCAAATTTATTTCTATAAAATTGTGAAATAAATTCACAATAATTATTCCCATATCAAAACTGATTTCACCATAAAAGTTGTTGAGTTGTTGACTGTTTTCTAAAGGAGCTGACTGTTTTCAAAGATTAAACATAAATTTTCTTTCGAAATTATTTTTCCATAAAATTCTACAAAATATCTTGGTTTCTTAAGTAACATGGTTTAAAACACTGCGGAAAAAATAAATTAAATATAACTTGTAAAAATCTGTTTTGTAAAATATTCAAAGTATTAATTTTCTGAAGAATTTCACTAACTTGTTTCCTAATATAAATAATTATTCTAAATCTAGATTATTCTAGAATCACTAACTTTCTATAAATATTTTATGAAATTTTTGATACTAACTCATATTTCTTATTTGGAAATTAAAATTAAGAATAGAAGAGTTTCCGAGTTACATGAAGTACTAAAACTTTTGTAACAGTTCTTTTCATATCAAAACGTCTCTTCCACAAAATAAATGTTTAGTCTTATTCTAAAGAACATGAGATATTGTTACAAATTCTCTGAATGTCGACTACTTTAACTTTATTTGACATAATGCAGTCTTCCTTTTATGATGCTTATTTTCTTTAAAATATGTGTAATGTTAAACACCACAAAAATTAGTTCTTCAATTTATATTATATCAAAGTATTAATATACAGAATTTAGAATATTTAAAGAACTGCTTTATTTTCAGAATCCCATATATCTTTTTTTTAAAATAGTGCAGAAGAGCAAATAAAAATAAGTTTTATCACATATAAATCCCTTTTCTGGAAAGTTGTGAATTTCAACTTCAGTCTCTTTATTTAGCATGTCGTCATGGTTCAATAGAATCCCTTAACATAGATTCAAATTTATTTTTATAAAATTGTGAAATAAATAGAGAGAAGTTTTGTGCTACAAAAGTGCTGATACTTTCCCAATCATTATTCCCATATCAAAACTGATTTCGCCATAACAGTTGTTGAGTTATTTTTGGATTCTGAAATATAGAAATTTTGAGTATTGGAGAATCATAAGATATACTAATTTTTTTAACGTTATTTGACATAAATTTTCTTCTCAAAAAAGATCGATTTAATTTTCAACAATTTTTTAAAGATTTATGAAATACAAATTCTCATAAATTTAAAGGTTTGGTCTTAATAATAGTAAATTAATTGTATTAAATAGTGTACTTCTGTAAGTACTTTTCTTACAGTAATTAAATCAGCACATTTATCTTTGGTAAAAATGTACACTTCGACTCCTTATTTCTTTTTCAGCAATAAAAAAAAATAAACTAAAATATTTTTAATGCTACAGATGTATTTGAACAGTATTTCACTTTGATTCCAGTTACGGTTTTATTTAAACACTTCAATTAAAACTCTCATAGAAAATCAAAGTCATTACCAAAATGTGTGAATATCCACTGTATGAAGTTCAAAACAGTTTTAATGCTAATTTATACAAAAAAGGATCTTTGAAATGACCGTTTTCGAAAAGAGCCCTCAAAGATTAAACAGAAATTTTCTTTTGAAGTAACAACTTTTCCATAAAATTTCACAAATGGTTTCTTATGCGATTTAAAAAGCTGGCGAAAATTAAATTTAATATACCTTGTTTATGCAAAAATCTGTTTTGTGAATATATTCTTATTCTATATTCACTAATTTTCTATAATTATTACCTTGATACTTTTGAATTTCTTGATACTAATTCATATTTCTTATTTGGAAATTAAAAATTAAGAATAGAAGAGTTTCCGAGTTACATGAAGTACTAAAACTCAAAGATTAAACAGAAATTCTTTTGAAGTAACTTCCATAAAATTTCACAAAAATGTTTCTTATGTATTTAAATGTTGCCAAAATTAAATTGTATATTGTTTTATGCAAAAATGTGTTTTTAAAATATATTCTTATTCTAGATATACTAATTTTCTATAACTATTTTCTATCTATTCTTGATACTAACCATTCTTATTTAAAAATTAAAAATGAAGAAAGAAGATTCTACATGAATTTTAGACATATTTAGTTTCTTTTGTAACTATTTTTCCATAAAATTTCACAAATGGTTTCTTATGCGATTTAAAAAGCTGGCGAAAATTAAATTTAATATACCTTGTTTATGCAAAAATCTGTTTTGTGAATATATTCTTATTCTATATTCACTAATTTTCTATAATTATTATGTGATTCTTTTATTTTTTATATATTTTATAGAATAGAATTTTTTTTTCAATAAACTGAAATGTTTTTAACAGTTATCTATTTTCTGCAAAAGAAATTTTTTATTTCAAAACAAGAGATATTGTTACAAATTCTTCTAATGTATATTTAACTTTATTTGACATAAAGAAGTCTTCGTTTCATTAATATTTCTTTAAAATGTGTAATGTTAAACCCCACAAAAATTAGTTCTTCAATTTATTATATTATATCAAATTATACATACACAGAATTTAAAAATTTTAAAGAAAATAGTGCAGAAGAGAAAATAAAAATAAGTTTTGTCACATATAAATCCCTTTTCTGCGAAGTTGCAAATTTCAACTTCATTCTCTTTTTTTAGCATGTCGTCATGGTTCAATAGAATCCCTTAACATAGATTCAAATTTATTTTTATAAAATTGTGAAATAAATAGAGAGAAGTTTTGTGCTACAAAAGGGCTGATACTTTCCGAATCACTATTCCCATATCAAAACTGATTTCGCTATAACAGTTGTTGAGTTATTTTTGGATTCTGAGAAATCGAAATTTTTAATCGAATTTCGGAGAATCTTAACATATACTAAATATTTTAAGTTTATTTGACATAAATTTTTTTCTTATTATCGAATTATATTTATTTTGTTACACATAATTTAATTGAAAATTAACACAAAACAGATGTTTTATAAAACTTAACTTTATCTTCAAAAATGGACAATAAAAACCTTCGTTTTAATCTCTGATACTTTTTTATATCGCTGTGAAAAAAGAAATATATTTTGCCTACGTAAAATTCTCTAATGTGGGCATCTGTGTATTCTAGATGATTCATTTTATATAACCACCTCTCATACTGTCGATTTTTACTTTAACATTTTAAAACTATTTTGTGTTAAAGTAGTTTAACAAATTCAACTTTGTTTGCTCTCGGAAAGCTGAAATAAGTTAAAATAAGTAATTTTTTACTTTATTATCTATGATTACTTTGAATATGCTAAATGTAATTTGAGACTTAATTCATACAGAACATTATTTTGTTCGTTATTACGATTTGATATGGTAGAATTTAAATAGCTTGGAATTTAAATAGGAATATTAGAATAAATATCTAGCCATTTATAATCGGTTTTACCAAAACCTTTTATATCACATTTTATTGATTCCTAGTGCAATGAAACAATTTATAATAAATTTCAGAACTAATAATTTGAATGGCTGAAATTATCCTACTTAAGGAGACAAGATGACTCCATTTTTAAAGTAATCAAATTTTATTTTCTGCAATATTATTAATGAGTAGCATATAGCCCGTCATATGACAGAATCAGTAAAGTTTTTTTTTCTAGAATTGTAAAGTCTCTCGAATCTCGTTTTGGACATGTTAAATTATAAAATTAACATTAAAAAATTTTACTTTAACTGTATGTTATTTGCCAACTTTAATTTATCCTGTCATATTACTTGGAAAGCAAAGGTTATAATACTGACAGTGATAATTATCAGTTCATATGAATGATATCCAAAATTTAGAGAATCGATTGAAAATTCTGTGGTTATTATTAGGAGATAGTATTTTAACACAAGTATTTATTTCCTGACTTACAATCAAAAGGTACAACAAGTAAGAACATTTATTAATACAACAACGTAAGTGATGCCATTCTAAAAACTGAAATGCTAGTTATTTATTACTAGCACGTTTCATTTGCCACAACATCCTCCCCATCCTGGTCAACCTCCAGGAGGATGACCAGCTGCATAGGTGAAGTAATAGTGCGTCCATTGGTGCGTAGTACACAAGTACGAACTTTTTTGTTGCGGCCAAGGATTAACTCCTCAACATGGGCCTTTTTCCAGGTGTGGCGAGGTCGAACATCTTCTTGTAGTAAGACAATATCCCCTTTAAGGATCTTATTTGTTTCAAATGGATTCCGCACTTGATGAAATGTACGCAAGTCCATCAGATATCCTTTTGCCATCTTTTCCAAAAGGAATCCATCAAATGCTGACGATTTTTTCACATACGATTTAAACATGTGGAAATGATCCAACAGTTATGTATAAAAAAACACACGAAATTTTTTTTAATTTCCTAAGCTATATAACTTAAACACTATTTAGTAGCCCATAAAATAGATTCCTGGAATTTTATGAAAATAATTTGTTGTTAATACCATTGATAAATTTTTATTCCATCAAAAATAATCGATGATTAAATTTAAAATTATTACCAATGTACCTAATCTATAATTTAAGCCAAATAAACAAAATCATTTACGTTGTATCTGAATTCATGATAAAACGTATGAAGATAATAGAGATAATATTTAAGCAATTTTAAAAAAGAAATGATTAAATGTGATGGTTAAAGGAATGACGTCATAATGCTAGAAATGTTATTTTTACCTATTTCTTATGTGATAAATTGATAAACTGCCTGCTCTTAACCAGGGAAAATAGGAATTGAAATAATGGCTTTAAACACTCGAAAAGGGAAGAAGGGGTGGATTTCGAACATTTTAAAGAGGACAGTATTTTTTGCTGTGATGTGAAGCATATTTACTCAAATTTATTTTAGAATCTATCGATAGTTTAGGCGAAGATAAAGTTTACTCACTCTGAATTTTGCATTAAGAATCCAGTATGGATACATATATCCATCCCAGATCCAATCGTTTCATAGATTCGAGGACAAATGGACAAATATCTTAGGCTATTACTATATAGGGGTGATAAATAAAATACTT
Organism: Pardosa pseudoannulata; assembly: GCA_032207245.1. Classification (NCBI taxonomy): domain Eukaryota; kingdom Metazoa; phylum Arthropoda; class Arachnida; order Araneae; family Lycosidae; genus Pardosa; species Pardosa pseudoannulata. The sequence continues at coordinate 150,849,747 of CM063508.1, forward strand.
AAGATACTAAAATAATAAGAAATGAATTTTGAGGAAAATACAAAGTATATGTTTAATAATTGCATAAATAAAGAAGAGTTATTAAAACGTTCTAAGTGCACCGCATATCAGCGAATTATTTTCATATTTTTACAGTTTGTTCAAAATTTATGTAAAAACAAAACTATTTAACTTCTTAAACTTTAAATTCAACTTATATAAAACAATCATTTATACTTGTGAAATAATTTAACAATTTATTTTTGTTTCACTGCAATATGCACTCTTGAAACTCTTCAAGTAACTGAATATTTTTGAAAAAGGGAATACTCACTTTTATAACAAAGTTATTAATGAAAGAATTCTAAAAATTTGAGAAAGTTAAAAAATAAGTAATGCGTATGGGAAAATTACTAATTCAGCAATAAAACACAAAAAATAAACTTTAAAAAGTCGATAGTAAAAAAGTGTTGAAAATGAAAAAAAAATAGTCATTTGAATGAAAGTTTTATTTAGATTAAGTATAAGTTCAGGTTGACTTTTCAGAACAAAGAGACCTTTTACTATTTCTGATAAAAAAAAAGTATCCATTTAGTATTTTATGTCCTCTGGAAGGTCGTTTTTCCACAAATTAAGAAGATTTCAACCTAAAGAAGCAGAAAAGAAGGAAATACAGTTTACTATTTATTTTATTAGGAGTAAATAATAAATAATAAATACTATAATCATTTGTAGCATAGTAAACTAGTATTTGCTGCTTTCGACAACTCGCAAAAGGCTAGTTAAAACGAACAGCTAGTGTTTACCATTTCTTTTAAATCTTTTTTTACATAAAAGTGTACAAAACTGTCAACTGTTTTTACATAAAAACTTTCACTGTTTATTTCAAATCATTTCCGTATGGAAGAATCTAAATGTTGTGAAATTGCATAAAAATTATGTAAAAAAATATAAAAGCAATCCTCACTATTGTGTTGGATATGAATTGTTAAAAACATTATTTCAATAATTGCTTTTTGATACTTCGGAACGGAATACTTATCTTGATGTGTCTAAGACGTTCAATCACACTGGGGATTTCCCACAAGTTTTATCGTCCTCAGATTTTTCTCTTCATTACGTCTCTCTCTTCCAGTCTCTAAACTTCCAGCAAGAGCTTACCCTAACCCACAGATTTATCTTGCAGTTACTCTGGATAAACAAGGAATGTTTTGTGAGCCTCTCAGGCTGTAATCCACATCCTGGAATTCAAACAACTAAGTCATCTAGTACTCAGAACTGCTGCTTTGATAATTCACAACAAGCTGGCTGCATTGGTGCTTGTGATACTAAACTGAAGATCTCATTAATGTTGATTGGAGCGATATAGCAAACTGTTTTGCATGGGCAAATGATTCTGGATTTTACTGCTTATCAAGCAGCTAAGCTCACCCATCCTATTACCGGGATTTGAACATTGAAAATCGCCCCCTCTCAATTTTCATGACACGTAATAGGAGTTGTTTCTACCCTACTGATTGTCCTCTTTTTCCCTATTTGTTACACCAAGTAAGAGTATATTTAGTAAGAGTATATTTTGGCCCAAATATTTATACACATCATTTATGGCTGAGCAGAAATATGTACAGATTGAACACATTATAAATCATTAAATATCTGTTCAATCTGTACATATTTCTGTTAAAATATTTCTGTCACTTAAAAATCACCCATACTATTACCTGGATTTGAACAGGGGAAATCGCCTCCTCTCAATTTTCATGATACGTAATAGGAGTTGTTTCTACCCTAATGATTGTCTTTCTTTTTCCTATTTGTTACACCAAGTGAGAGTATATTTTAGTAAGAGTATATTATTTTGACCTAAATATTTATTTCACATCATTTATGACTGAACAGAAATATGTACAGACTAAACACATATTATAAATCACTAAATATGTGTTCAATCTGTACATATTTCTGTTAAAATATTTCTGTCACTTAAAAATCACCCATACTATTACCTGGATTTGAACAGGGGAAATCGCCTCCTCTCAATTTTCATGATACTCAATAGAAGTTGTTTCTACCCTACTGATTGTCTTACTTTTAACTATTTGTTACACCAAGTAAGAGTATATTTTAGTAAGAGTATATTTTGACCCAAATATTTATTTCACATCATTTATGACTGAACAGAAATATGTACAGACTAAACACATATTATAAATCACTAAATATAATACAAAATCAGGCTTGAGCACATCACCCTGAGTTCCAGACCTTCAGGGTAACAACTAGATGATTTCTACCCAGAATCTACTGCCTAGAAATGTTCCAACCCTGTACGAACACCTAGTTTTTAAAATAGCAGATTCCAATACCAAAAGGCTTCGCACTTTTAGTACTATCATCATTTAGAAAAAACAGGGTGTAATTTACATAAATGTGTTGAATACGCTTAGCAATAATTAACTTTTAACTCTCGTAAAGTAACTAAATGCATTGTAACAACTTATAAAATATATCAAACCGATATCTTAATTACAAAAAACATAAACTTCAAGATAAACATATAACATATATCACATAAATATTCTAAACCACTACCTCCTTTGGTTCATTAGAAGTACAAATTGAGATCTATATTAATGTAAATATTTGTGTTCAGTTTGAGAATCGGCAACTCTATTAGTTAAATAGCAATTAACGGCTCTTTTAAGACTATCTGAATAGAACCTTAGACTTGGATTCACATTTATCAAACATTTATCAAAACCTATTTATTATTCCATCATGGATAAATTAATTAATAAAATAATCCCTTACATTCCACTCTAAAGTATATACATTTACATAAAATTCGCATCTAAATTTTGGTTATTAACGTCTGTTTAATAATATATTTCACTAGTTAAATATTCAAAATATATAATCAGTTGTGTAGCAGTAGTATTTATTACTAACTTGAGAATAAATGATGGAAAATTTACATAGGAGATAACCAAAATTAAAATATAATTCAAAATTATTCTTCAAATAAAAAACTCTTGAGAAAAACATAGTATATAAAATTGCTATCCGTAATAGCTTTTATACGTGGTAAATAAATTGTAGATAAAAATCCTCTACTGATAATGATACAGTAAATTAACTGCAAATAACTGATTGTTTCATAATGTTCCATGGACTGAAATGTTATAGTTTATACATATTCCATGTGTAAGCTTTAAAATTTTAAAATTGAAGAAGTTTAGGACGAAATATTTTAAATAAACAATCTTAAAACCTTTTTAGAATAAATAATGCAACTTAAAAGTAGTTAGTACCAATTCATAAGGTATTATTCTTAGCTATCATTGAATATGTAAACCTTTATTATGATCATCAATATATATTTATTAATTATATAATATTATATAATATAAAATTAGACTTCTCCTTGTTATTTTTTGTAAAGTACAGTGGCCTCCGCTTTATGTGATCGAGGCTAATATTATCAATCGCTTATTGTTATCGAAATCACTTGGTCCCAATTTTCTCTATTCACTTGTATGTTAAAATTATCGTTTTATATAATAATTACATCGGTTAATGTTATCAGTTTTCCAAACTCATTTTAACTAGGAAAAAAATATTCACAATCTGTTCAGAAGAAACCCATTCTATCTTTCCCAGTTCAACTGGACTGAAGAAAAACCGAAAACCGGAAAAAACCGTTATGGTCAAACGAAAACCGGAACTGAACCAAAAAAATATGTTTATTTGTTCGATATATCTTGTATTTTGTACTGTTACCAACTTATCAATATTTTCTAATTAACGTCAACTTATAATTACATATCCGAATGTATAAGATTAATGGTGGTTTTAGCTCCATACAAATTTATTTAAAGAGCGTTTTGGTTTAAATTTATCCGAGACAACAGAAGTAAATTCAGTGAAACCAATTTAAAATATATTTAACTAGAGGCAATTTTCATAATGTTAAATAAATAGTATAATTTTTACATATTATTGCAAGCCAATGCAATGTGAGAGTCAAACGACGAATATCAAAAACAGTTGTCAAAACATTTTGATAATATAACAATGCCAATCTTAAAATGCTGTTTGTATTTAATATGTACAATTAAAAAAAGAATAAACCTTCTAAATTTTGATAGAATTACATTTTTTGTACAAATAAAAATACATAAAATGAAATTATTCATTTGTAACTGAAACGAAAACAGTTATTTTGGCGGAGCGAAAACCGGAACTGAACCGAAAACCGTTATTTTTATAAAATGGAATGAACCGATATTATTTTTCAGTTAACCGGAACGAAAACCAACAAAAAAAAATTACGTTCAAAGAAACCCTGATCTTTCCCTTCCCTGTTGTTTGAATTTTTGAAAATACTCCCTCTTCCAACTTGGGAAATAGGGAATGAGCAAAGGTGGAATTACAAGTTCCTGAAATTTTTGCAGAAATACACACACAATGCTGATGGTCAGTGGTTGTCAGATAAGCAGAAAGAAACACATTCTTATCGGAACTGAGATGGAACGTATTCACATTTTATGCTTTGCTCGTTTACATGCAGTTTGTCGATATGGAAGCCAGAAAGCGAAATGATTTAACGTTAACCCTCTAAGCGGTTCTCACGTATAATTCTGCCAAACCACTGACGTCTTCAAAACGTACAATTTTCGACTTTCAAAAACGCTCTGAAAATGGATGTAATGTACATTTTTGCCAGTGCTTTCTCCCATGGAGTTTTGCGGTAGGAGGATCAGGTCGATTGTTTAGAAACTGCACCCCTCTTTGACTGATATTTATTGACAGATGCACCCCGTACACACCCACCCACCCCCCACATACCCCCCATGTCACCACGTTCGTCAACCCTACAACAACAGTTTCCCCCAATACACACACCGTCTCCCCGCCCCCACACCACCACCACAACCTCCTCGAGGCACAAAAGATGCTGATAGCTTTTCATGGCTTTGTAAATCTCTATTTCGAAGTATTTCGTTTGCGGTAACAGATGTATCTCTAATTGCACCACTTAAATGTCTTCGATGACTTTTGTAACAAAATATAAATAAGTCTCTTAAGGAATATTTTTATTTGTTCGTTTAGAATCCATTATTTCTTATGGGATGATCTGCGAGACTTGACGAGCTTTATGTGTATTAAAAATTAACAATCTATAATGTCTATTTATATATCTATTTATAACCGGAAGTAAAGGGACAATAAGGAGGGTGGGTTTCCCGTATTCCATTCTAGTCGACAAAGGGTGAAGGAAAAAATCATAGAACGTTTTGGCTACTGACACAGTAAACATTTAGCGTATTTTTGGAGAGTTTTTTTCCTCGATGTGTTTGTTCCACTCGGAGGGTTAAAACAAAAGATCGAAGTTTTAAATCGATATGAGAGGTTGATTATGATTACCAACAATTTATCAATGAGTTCTTAGAAAAAAATTGTAGGTAGTCAAAAATTGATTAGTTTTTTTAATT
>CM063508.1:150860220-150875220 GCA_032207245.1 Pardosa pseudoannulata
ATTTTTGGATTCTGAGAAATCGAAATTTTTAATCGAATTTCGGAGAATCCTAACATATACTAAATATATTAACTTTATTTGACATAAATTTTCTTCGTACTATCTAATTATATTTATTTTGCTGCACATAATTTAAGTGAAAATCAAAATAATCAATGTCTATAAAACTTGTTTTTTTCTTCAGAAATGGACAATAAAAATCTTGTTTTCTTCTGTTACATTTTTTAATCTCTATAAAAAAGGAAATATATTTTACGTACTCAATCTTTAATGCGTCATCTGTGTATTCTAGATGATTCATTTTATATAACCACTTGTCATACTGTCATTTTTACTTCAATATTTAATACTGTTTTGTGTTAACATATTTTAGTGAATTTAACGTTGTTTGCTCTAAAATATATTACATTTTAGCAGGGAGATAAAATAAGCTAAAAAAAGGAATTTTTTGCCTTATTATAAATTCTATATTGAATTTGAAAAATGTAATTTCAGATTTAATTCATACAGAAAATTAGTTTGTAGTTCATTTTCTTCATTCATATAGGTGAGAAAATTGATAGAACACTTTTTTTTCAGAAATGTGCAAAATATGTCTTGGATTCATATGTTCTATTTTTAAAAATGTTACAAAAAATATTAACCCACCGAGTGGAACACATCGAGAAAAAAAATGTCTCCAAAAAATACGCTAAAGGTGGAAAAAATCATAATACGCTGTGTCAGTGGCCAAAGCGTTTTATGATTTTTTCCTTCAACTTTTGTTGACTAGAATGGAATACGGGAAACCCCCAATTATTATTGTCCCTTTACTTCCGGTTATAAATAGATATATAAATAGATATTATAGTTTGTTAATTTTTAATACACATAAAGCTCGTCAAGTCTCGAAGATCATCCCATAAGAAATAATGGATACTAAAAGTACAAATAAAATTATTATTTGAGAGATTTTGATATTTTTTAGGAATGTCATCCAAGATATTTAAGTGGTGCAGTTAGAGATACATCTGTTACCGCAAACGAAATACTTCGAAATAGAGATTTACAAAGCCATGAAAAGCTATCAGCGTCTTTGTGCCTCAGGGGGTAGGGGTACATCCCTCAATAAATGTCAATCAAAGAGGGAATAAGTTCCTAAACCATCGACCTGACCCTCCTACCTCAAATCTCCATGGGATAAAGCAATGGCAAAAATGTACATTACATCCATTTTCAGAGCGTTTTTGGAGGTCGAAAATTGTAGGTTTTGAAAACATCATCGGTTTAGTCTAATTGTACGTGCTAACCGCTTAGAAGGTTAAATAGATCTACACTACGAGAATTTTCTCTTGTGAACATTTCTAGACTGATTCATTTTATGTCAGGATTCAATTGAAATCTAAACTCGTCTAGTTACTCGTCTTTTTAAAAACTACCTAAAGTACTGAGGCATTTGTAATCGTTATTTCCATATCAAAACTTACTACATCTTAACACTTTTTGAGTTATAATCTGAAAAAGAGTAATTTCGTGTTTCAGACACCTGTAAATCTATTTTAACTTTATTTTCCTCTATCTATTTATACATGTTTATTTTCTTAAAAACAATTTTAATGTCGACAGAAAATAAGTTATTAAAGAGAATTATCCAATCTGAGAATTCAAATGTCGAAGGGAATTATTTTTATATAACTTCTATTTTTTGAAAAATTTTCAAAATATAAATCTTGATTTCATATATTATGTTTTCAAAAACGTTGTGGTAAAGAAAATGAAAGAGGTTTATACAATAATCCCTTTTGTGGAATCCTAAAATTTACCTTGATTCATTTTATTTAATAATTTGTCACAATTCGAATAAATCTCTTGATACTAACTTAAATTTGTATTTCTAAACTCGAATAAAGGTAGTGAATATTTTCTAAACTACCTAAAGTATTGAGATATTCTCAATTGTTATTTCCATAACAAAATCTATTCCTACATAACTGGTGAAGAGTCACATTTACATTCTGAAAAAGAACAATATTCTGTTTCATGTTTCTTTAACATATTTTGACTGTTTTAATGTTGTATAACATAATGAAGTTTTTCTCTTAAAACATAAATAATTTTAGTAAATAAAAAATAATTTTAATTATAATCCCCCACGAAAATACTTTCAAATGGACTTTTATTATCGAAGCATGTAAAAAAAGAGTAATAAAATTTCTTTTAGAATACATATGTTTTCATATATGATATAAAAATCTTCATTGCTACTTAACTCATTTCGAAAGTTTGCAAAAAATAAAGTTAAACACATCTTATTTACATCAAATATATTTTACGTAAGTTATGAATAATATTTTGACATGTTTTATTAAAGTGCATATCATTATTCAAATCTTTTCCTAAATTTTAATTTAAAATTCTACTTTTAATATTTTTAAATTTTGAAAACAAAATGAAAACATTTTCCATACTACCTAAAGTTCGAAGACATCCATTTTCATTTCCATATCAAAATCTATTTCAATAAAATAATAGTTAGTCATTTTTGGATTCAGATAACGGTCAATTTTGTGTCTCCGATCATAGTTTATATCCCTGAATAGTTTCACTATTATGACGTCATTTGACATCATAGAGTTTTACCTTTGACATTTAAATTCTTGTTATATCCTTTCTAGCTCAGTTATTAGTAAATTAAGATTTCAAAAATTTGGTTTTCTTACATTTATTTCTATATTAAAATCTTCTTAATTGATTTTAATATAGAAATAAATAGAGTAATTATATAAAATAGAGATGTCTGTAATCCAATATTTTTATTTTTATAAAGGACGTATAATAAATAACCTTTACTAATTTTCCTTAGATACCACCTTTATATTTCAACCGGCTGCTCTAAAAAGAAAATAAATGCATTTAGTCTGAAACTATTGTTTTAAAGTCCTTTGGGTATTTTTCAATTTTATCTTGGTTTGACTTCAAATCGTGAAATACTTTGAGTAAGTTGAGACTTAAATTTTATACTGTTAAGGGTTGAAGTAAAAGAGAGGTGTTTCCGTCTAAAGAAAAGATTTAATGCCTGTTGCGATCACATTCTAACTTCGACTTTCAACAAAAAAAGTTGAAGATAAAAAGTTCATTTGAAACTGATATCACCCAATTCACAAATCAAGGAAACTCTTTGGAACTTTTTTTATATGTAATACTGGTTATAATGGAGATAACATTTTTTTCATTTTTATGGCTTTTAATAGTAATATTATTTTAAAATATATTTTAAATTCCTAACAATTTGTAATAAATTTTGGAATTTCTTGTAAATTTCTAGGAACTTCCTAACAATTCAAAGTAATTTTTTTTAAGTAATTTTATGTTCAAAGCTGTTACATACAACTAAATCAAAAACCAAAATTCTTACAAATACTGAATGTTTTAATTTATTTTTCAATTTTTCATATATAATTATCGATGGCATTTTATTTGCACTATACTTTTATGTAATTTCCATTTTTTTAATTAGTCCAATGGTAACACTTGACAAAATAAAATTTTTGAAAAGAACATAAAATTTGTTTTGTATCTTTTTAAAGTACATAGTAATAAAAATGTGTGAAATAGTATTAGGAACGTAAACACATTAAAGTAAGTAAGCTTCACATTAAAGTAAATTTTCTGTATGTTTTAGTTTAGGATAAAGTTTGTCTTGCAAAATTGAATACACTTAATCTTAAAATCATTCTTTAGGGGACAACTAAAACCATGAATTGCAGAAAATGAAAAATTAAAGACTAATTAAGCTTCTAGAACCATATAAAAACACTAAAAATTAAAATAAATTTAAAATATAAAAAAATCAGTGAACTGGTTAACCCTTTCGTGGGCCATATATTTCTCACTCCACGTTTCCAAACTTTCAAAATAGAACTGCTAATTTTATTCAATCTATCGTACAATAGATGATAGCAAAAAACCGAAGCAGGAATTAGTCTTCCCGTCATTCCAATAGCAAGACCAATATATTAGAAAGAGTTTTGCGCTTATCACATGTGTGTTTTGCAAGATCGTGTATGTGGGAAGTAATCTTCCCACGGCCCACGAAAGGGTTAAGTAAGATACCCAATAGGTGTCCCTTACTCAAGATCGAAATTGTGTATGGACAAAACGGTTAATACGAAATTTTACTATTTTACTTTGTATTGCATTTAAATTAGCTCTAAAGTCATCAAACTAAACTATCAATGTTCCTATAAGCTATACAAGCTGTATTAAGAAGATTTGCTGTCGATATTAACTCATTCATATTATATATCTTTTAAAATGCAAGTTCAGCATCATCACTTATGTAAAAAAACTTACAGTATACAGTAAACAAATTTGCCAACTCCTCTGCACGATAATACTCAAAAACACGATCTACATAAATACCATGTGCACCAAGAAAACATTCAGGTTAAATATGTATTCCTGATTGTCTCTTGTTGTATAAACATATATAGTTAAAATAAGGATTGGTTTGTATATGTCAAGAATTAAAGAACGTAAAGATTATATTCAGTTATAATGAGTGCATGCATTATTTTCATATTCTACGCAATAGTTTAACCAGTTTACTCAATCTCTTTTATAAAATTTCGAATAGCTTTATTCACAAACATTTTCCAATAGTGAAAGACATTAAATTAACGACAAATGTGGTTTCCAAATTTCAAAACAGCATGGAGTTTTCGGGAACTATCCTGGCTTACCACTTTTAGAACAAATATTTTTAGAAACCACAAAGTCTTCAAATCTAAAAACCACAGTCTGAAACTGAATTCACATCCTGTCAAAATCCTCCGGTTTTTCAATGACGACATGCTCCGGAAGTTGGATTCAGTCTTCCAGCTTAAAACATGCTGAAATTCTTCAAGTCTTGTTCTTGATTCTTCAGGTTTGTGTGAGAGTAAGAAGATAATCGTGCTAAAGTTCGATGATCTTATCCCGTGAGATTTGATCCCTTTATCGGACGCTCGACTTGGACTCCACATGATAAATTCAGTTCTAATTAATTCGAAAAATTGGCAACCATGAACACTTGTGACAGGCATTATGGCCCACAGTTTTACTGTAAAATTATCAAATATATTTTGTCTATTTAATAATATTATGATAATGATAATTATTTCGGATTATATACCATTATTATATGACACACTATTGTATAACATTATAATATATCCTGTAAGTCTCATTTAGGATTTTAAATGTGGCCTCTTTTAGTATGTTGAAAAACAATTGCAAAATAATATTTTTTTCAATTTCCTGAACTTTCAAACAGATTAAGGACAACATGCTTAATGAATTCCTACTAAAAAGATCATTTCATAGCACAAAATATTTCTCTGGTTGTGTTAAAATATTTAAAATAATTTTAAATTTACAATTTATTAAAGAAAAAACATTGCTAATATGATATCGAATTCTTTAACCCCAATATTGCATTATCTTTAAACTGTACAGAACATTTCTGGATTAAAGATAATTTAAATCTTTTTCTCTAATATTACAGATTAGAAGACTTTTAAAAAAATACATGCGCGTAATACTTCCAAGTTACTACTGATATGAAATAAAATTGAGAATTGAGTGTACATATTATGCTTAACTATTGCATAGTTTATTAAGCCTATTATATCTTATTTTACTTGTGCTAAAACAACTATTTTATATTGGAAACCATTGCTATACTTGTAAACTTTCAAACATACGGTTTCAAACATAAGATATCCAATAACCTTGCATTGCAATTTGTGATTTACAGTGAGTATTCTTAACTTGTCCAAACATTTGCTTTTCTATAGTGATTCAAACATATATTCTTATTATTTTTTATAGAAGTAAGAATTTAGGTAAATCCTCATTTAAAATTCTAGCAAATATAAGAAACATTTCATAATATTTTATATCTTTGAATGATATAAAAGATCTTACAAATATTATAATGATGATTTATAATTTATAAAATCAACCAAACTTAATCTTCCTGTATTTGTTATGATGTATAATTTATACTGTATAATATACATTAAACTGTATAAATTAACAAAATATTCATTCAATATCTGCTTAAATTTCGCTGTATCTATATCGGTCATCCACAGTAAAATGTTTTCAATTTCATGAACTAATCAGATGACAACTGAAAATTCCTTTAAACATAGATTAAACAATCAGGAATGCGTATGTACGCGTGCTTGATTTTCAACGCTTTACACTCGTCATTAACTGATATACAATCATCCGATAACTCAGTAGATGTAGAACTGAATATCAACCCAAAGTGTCTTTAATGAAAGCTGTATTGTTTAGACAATGATAAGTGATTGGAGTGGGTTGAAACTTAAGTATCAGTTATTTTTAGAAAAGTGTTTTTGTAAGGTATAAAGATGTAAGCGTTACTTAAATTTGGCTTTTTATAATTTCTATTAAACAACCACCTACATTCAAACATCTAATTACCCCAAAAGTTTAATTCCTGTATAATGCACATACACATTTAAATGTAATTTCATAATAAGTTTTAAGTTTTATAAGTGGCATATAAAGTGGCATATGCCTTATAAGTTAAGGGGTTATAATATTAACCCCTTAAGTTAAATATGAGTTATTTTTAGAAAAGTGTTTTTGTAAGGTATAAATCTGTAAGTGTTACTTAAATTTGACATTTTATAATTTCTATTAAGCAACCGCTAACATTCAAACAACTAATTACCCCAAAAGTGCAATTCCTGTATAATGCACATACACATTTAAATGTAATTTCATAATAGATTTTATGCCTATATAAAATAGATAAGTTGAAAATTAAATAAGAACTCATAATCATAGAAGCAAAGCTGGGGATAGATAGAAACTTAAGAAATAGTATGTAGAAGTAATAAAAGAAAGTTAAATATGAGTTATTTTTAGAAAAGTGTTTTTGTAAGGTATAAATCTGTAAGCGTTACTTAAATTTGACATTTTATAATTTTTATCACGCATCCACTAACATTCAAACATCTAATTACCCAAAATGTTTAATTTCTGTATAATTCCTGTATAATGCATTTACACATTTAAATGTAATTTCATAATAGGTTTTATGCCTATATAAAATAGAGAAGTTAAAAATTATATACGAAGAACTCATAGTGATAGAAACACATCTGGGGACAGATACAAACTTAAGAAATAGTATGTAGAAATAATAAAAGAAAGTTAAATATGAGTTATTTTTAGAAAAATGTTTTTGTAAGTATAAAGCTGTAAGCGTTACTTAAATTTGGCATTTTATAATTTCTATTACTCAACGACTAACATTTAAACAACTAATTGCCAAAAAAGTGCAATTCCTGTATAATGCATATTTACCTGATTTAAATCTAATTTCATAATAGTGTTTATACTTATATAAAATAGATAAGTTGAAAATTATATACGAAGAACTCATAATGATAGAAAAAGAGCTGGGGACAGATAGAAACTTAAGAAGTAGTATGTAGATGTAATAAAAGAAAGTTAAATATGAGTTGTTTTCAGAAAAGTATTTTTGTAAGGTATAAAGCTGTTAGCGTTACTTAAATTTGGCATTTTATAATTTCTATTACGCAACCACCAACATTCCACCACTAATTACCCAAAAAGTGCAATTCTTGTATGATGCATATATACATGATTTAAATGTAATTTCACGATACATTTTATGCCTATATAAAATAGATAAGTTGAAAATTAAATAAGAACTCATAATGATAGAAACAGAGCAGGGGACAGATAGAAGTTTAAAAAATAATATGTAGAAGAAATAATTTTTTAGATATTCTCTGATTTAGATTAGATGCTATTTATATAATTGATATTGAAAATTAAAAGTGCCATTTGTTGAATTTTTTTTTTTGGTTACAATAAAATCTCATGTCATTTCAAGCATGTGTGCCAGTTTTTACCTATCTATTTATATCTTATTTATCTATTCTATCTATAATCTAATTTATTATTATTATTCCATGAATTAATACTTTTTCAAATATATACTCAATTTCTGATCACACGATTTTTAGTAAGAAAGAAATAATTCCAAAAATAAAATTAAATTCTGCTCTTGCCGTCTATCAATGCTTAAAGTTACCATTATGACAGATATATAAGTTAAAATACCTACCATAATGGTTTGAAATATAAACGGAACAAGTAAATTTATTTCCTATACAATGTTTCCATCATAACATCTAAATTTACTATAATAGTATTGGTAAAAGTATAATAAATAAGAGGAAATAAGAAATGTTAGAACTACGAGGATTCAGATTGTACTAAAGGAAAAAATTTTAAATATACACATTTTAATGCTTTTTCCAAATTTTAATAAAATGTGTTAAAAAATTTATATAAGGAATTGGTCTGATTTTATAAGAAACCTCCTTTAAATCTTACTGTACAATAAATAGTATTCCAATTTGAAATTAAGGATTTGTAATCTCCTTAACAATGATGTTTGTAAATAGATGTATGTATGCTAATATATTAATACCTCTAACTATACGATAACTCAAGACCTAGTCACAAATAAGCAAACGTGCAGATTATAAAGTTTTAGAAGAAATCTTTAATGATATCATAACAAATTTATTGTACCAATTTGTAAGTGTACGTCGTTTTTCATGGTTTCAAATTTTAAAAAACCCACATAATATCAAACAATATAGGGAAAATAATGAACACGTCCAAACAAAATGGAATGTTTTCCAGTTAGTAATGTTACATAACAGTAAAAATATAAAATTACAATCTGATATCAATCTGCATGAAGCATAAATGAATAAGTTTGACTCATAGACACTGCCTCTTCCATATATTTTTTTGTATCTAATATGATGAATTTTTCAAGTGTTAAATACACTCCTGAGCCAAATCATTCTCCAAGCCTACATTTTCCAATAAACTCCCCTGGATGACGTGAAAGGCACGTGATAAGCTGGAAGGGGTATTTTACTGCTCCTGGAGAGTCTGAATAATCATTCTTTCACTTACTTCTGTGTGTGTTGGGAAAGGCTGCGGATTTAAGCGATTTGATAGAAAGTAGATTGCAATGGCTCGAAGGTTGGGAACAAGTATTTCCGAAACTGCACGACTCGTGGGTTGTTCGCGATCTACAGTTGTTAGTACGTATGCAAAGTGGATCAATGACGGTGAAACCAGCAGTAGACAACATGGTGTTGGACGTCCACACGCTATCAAAGAAAAAGGTCGTCGGAAACTGTCTCGCAGGGTGAAGCAAAACCGGAGCCAAACAGTGACTCTGCTAATAACTCAATACAATGCAGGGCCAAGTAGGATAGAATCGGAGCACACTGTTCAGCAGACACTGTTGGATATGGGACTAAGAAGAAAAAGCCCCACTCGTTGCCTTTGCTGACCAAGTGTCTTCGCCAACTGCGCCGGAACTGGACCCGGGAACATAGCTACTAGTCCATGGATCAGTGGGAGAGAGTTGCCTGGTCAGATGAATCACGGTTTGTCATTCATCAGGCCGATGGCTGTGTCCGGATACTCCGTCTTCCAGGCGAACAGTTGCTCCCTCAGAGTACACTAGGTCAAACACAGGCCCGTGTTGGCGGTATTATTCTGTGGGGGACGTTCTATTGGGCGTCTCTGGGACGCTTGGTCGTGGTAGAGCAGACCATGAATGCTACAGGGTATCTGAACATCATTCCGGACGAGTTGCACCCTTACATGGGCTCTGTTTGTCCAGCTGGAAATGGAATGTTCCAACAGGCCAACGAGTCAGAAGGCTAAAATTGTGTTGTAATGGTTTCTAGGAACATAATGTCGAATTCCAGTTAATTTCCTGACCGCCTAACTCATCGGATCTCAATCCGATAGAACACATTTGGGATGTCATGGGACGGCAGCTTAGTACTTAAAGACCACCAATTCGCAATAACTCGGATTTGCGTAGTCATTTCTTAAATATTTGGTACAATCTGTCTTCGGCCATCTACCAAGGACTTGTGTCATCCATGCCAAGGCGGGTTGAAGCTGTGTTATGAGCCAAAGGTGGGCAAATTAATTATTGACAGGTTGTTATAATGTTTTGGCTCTTAAGTATATATTCTACTGTTTCAGTATTCAGCTTCATGTAACACATTCATGAGTGAAGAATTTAAACACACACACAGATACATATATGTATATATATATATATATTTATATATATATATATATATATATATATATATATATATATATATATATATATATTATATATATATGTGTATATATATATATATATATATATATATATATATATATATAATATATATATATATATATATATATATATATATATATATATATATATATATATATATATATATACATACATATATATATATATATATATATATATATATTATATATATATATATATATATATATATATATATATATATACATATATATATATTATATATATATATATATATATATATATATATATATATATATATATATACATACATATATATATACATATATATATATATATATATATATATATATATATATATATATATATATATATATATATATATATATATATATATATATATATATATATATATATATATATATATATATATATATATATATATATATATATATATATATATATATATATATATATATATATATATTATATATATATATATATATATATATATATATACATACATATATATATATATATATATATATATACATACATATATATATATATATATATATATATATATATATATATATATATATATATATATATATATATATATATATATATATACATATATATATATATACATATATATATATATATATATATATATATATATATATATATATATATATATATATATATATATATATACATATATATATATATACATATATATATATATATATATATATATATATATATATATATACATATATATATACATATATATATACATATATATATATACACACACACACATATATATATATATATATATATATATATATATATATATATATTATATATATATATATATATATATATATATATATATATGGATAACGTTATGCTTCAGTGTGTGTAAGTATGATGAAAGCTTAAAGTAAAACTAAATTTTTTACGAATAATATTTTACTTTATAAAATATTTGTTCTTATGTACCTCCATCATACATTTATTATTCTAGATTATATGTTTAGCATAGTAAGGATTCATAACTAATTGAGTATTAGTACATTGAAAAAATAGCTGTCACAACATAATGAAATAATTAACAGTATATAAGCCAGCCATTTAAATTCTAAAAAATCTAGTTTTCCAGTTGCCATTTTTTCGATGGGAACCTAAGAGATGCAATCATAAAAAAAGTAAAATTCATATTTATAATTATTCAGGAAATTACTACTATGTAATAAATAATTCTGTAAAATCAATAAAACATTTATATTATACAACCCATATATAGATGCATTAAACGAAAAAAATCAATTAAAATGTGATGTTTAAATAACTAAACAAAAACAAGGCATATTGAGGTTCTTTTTAATTTTAATTTCCTTCATGAAAAACATTGTTTAAATTCTCAGTTGTAGCGTAAAAAAAGTTAAACTCCATTAAATATAATGCGAATATTTAAGGAAAAAATGCTTATTGTTTATAAAATTCAATTTGTAACAAAATGGTGCGTAGTAACACAATGAAACAAAATTTATTTAAAAGTATTTCATTAAAATGTCACTTATTAAGATAAAAGATTTTTCTCCTATTTTTTCACTTCATTATTCTTGACAATGATTTTCAAGTCTAATGGTTTCAAGAATACATATTAATTAAAATGATTTCATTAGTAATTAAAACTCGCTCTTCAGATAAAAAAATTTCACTCTAATAAATTAACTTTTAGAATTACAACCGAAAGCCGTACATTTAAATCTAATGTAAATGAGTTACAGAATTCTAAAGAATTAGTTTTAATGAGATTTTGAAACTTAAAACTCCATAAAACTTTTAACACGAAATAAAAAATATAAACTTCCCTAAATTTTACTGATTTTATGAAGTAAATGGATTTTGTTAAGAAACAATAAAAAATCGATTGTTAAATTATTTTACTAAACTCACTAATAATAGTTAACCAATTTTATTACTAATCTATATGTCATTAAAAAATTACAGTTGTAAAGATGTGGTATAATATTTATTATTAGTTAAAAAAATCGATTTATTAACTCTAAAATATATTTTGTTTTTAATTTTATAGATACTTTCTGGAGCAATAATTTTGAATGTTCTAAAATAATAATTTTAAAGTTATATGTCTTTAAATTACAATGAATTAATTAATGAATAAATTCATATTCAATAATTTTTTCTATTTTACTTTAAGTCCTATCCTGCTTTTTAAAACTTATGTTAAACTTATAATCTTATTTATTGCTAATGTTTAATACGTATTACTGAATAAGCAATAGGTAAAAATTGTTTTAATCTGATATTCATATCACTAGTCTGCATTGTATATTATTAAAAACTAGTAACTTTGATAGGAAACTATTCTATAGCTAACCTCTTTATGCTGATTACGAAATATTCTTTTCTTAATCATTCTTTTAACTCAAGTACAGTATTTTTGCAATAGAGATAGCACCAGTTGGTTTCCAAGATCCATCGTTGAGTGCAAAATATGTAAGTCACAAATAAGGAAGGTGTACTTATAGATACTTGGTAATTTATCGAACTACTTTTAGAACTTAGACTGATTGTCGATTATTAATTATCAAGAGTCCAAAAAGTAACATTAAATCAGTCAGATGCTCTTATTTCCAAGTTTATCAATGCATTTCTTAATCCATTATCTCAGTTCCACATGTTTTGAGAACTGTTAGTCTTTATGTTATCTATAAGCGTGAAGACAATTTTATTGCACAAAGTTTTATCTGGACTAAACAAAATGATATAGAGCGTAATCTGAATTTGCCAATGGAATCTGCAGAGCTACTTGGCTATTGGCTATACAGAATGAGCATTTTTTATGGTACAGACATAGAAAAAATAACTATTTCGTTTATTCTTTCAGAAAGTATCATTTGTTTACTAGAGTGTCAAAAAACAATCTGATGAACGTCTATGGTATTCAACAAGGTCCTACATATTGCAGAATCTTTATAGTTTGTTCACGAGGCACTTTAAAGACATGGAACTTCATGATCAGACTTGGCCTTATTTTATTTCTGGGACCCAATTATATGAAAGGAGATTTTCAAGAATAGGAAGAAACTGTTGAAAATAAACAGTATTAGGTATGCAAATAGCATATCTATAGTGACTTTCAATTTTTTGGAATATTTTTAGAACTACAAACTGGTAAAGCAAAACTGTGATACTTTCTGTGTGAATGAGTATCAGACAAATCATAAGGAATAGATTGGGAGAGTATAACGAGAGTAGAGATATTCTGCTCAACTAAAATACATTATGCATGAAATGCTTTTACACCAAACTATTGATATTTATAGTTGTAGAAACGATTTTCTTCCTACGTGCACATTAAATTTGTTATTCCCTTTTATCAAAACTTAGTCATGTACTTAATAGGATACTTCTTTATAATATTTGTGAAATGTGTAATCAAATTATTACTTGAACAAAATCTTATAAATATATTTCATTACTTTATATAATTTTAAACTGAAATTGTGAGTTTCAAAGTCTAACTTCCTTTCACTTATACAGACCGTCCATTTCAAATGATTTATTACTTCTCTTCTATCGTAACCGTTTTTATCCTGACGGTACTTTATCCTGACTTTTTATTCTGAAGTACCGCTTCAACCAAACAGCTATATATTCCTAATAAAGCCGTTTTTCCTGACGGTACGCACAAGGACATGAACGCTGCAGTTCCTACGGCAGAAAAGAAATGATAGCACCAATCAAGAATCGTTTTTATTCTCATAGTAGGGAATTTATAATTACGGTGCTGCATTCGAAAGTCATTTTGTGGTAGAGTTGATACACGTGTGGTTCAATTGAGTAAATTTTGTGGTTTATTACCAATTATTTGGTACTATTATTTTTAGAGACTTCTATAATTCGGAGGTAAGCATTTCATTTGCTTTATTCATAATGTAATGTTTTATTTTCTATCATAGAGTAAAAAATATATTTTGGTACTACAAAGTACCAGCTGCAAAATTAACTACTAAAATACATTAAAAATTAATTTTCTTTTTTCTAAGATTATTCACCATTAAAACTTATTTAATGATGCAAAAATGCCGTAAGAAAGTTGATGGTAAATCAATTCAGGATATAAAGAGTTAAATATAGTTACAAACTATTAAGTCCCATGATTGGCTACTGTTGAACGTAGAATATCTTACTCCTCACAAGTTGACGATTGCACCGATAATTTATCTTAGAAAAAATATATAAAATCTATAAATATCTATATATATAAATATCTATATAAAAATATCTACATAAAAAAAGAAAAATGAAATTGAAAGCATATTGTGTTCAGATCACTTCGAATTTTTAAATTTGTTATTTGGTTACAACATATTTGATTCAGCACAAACGTACTTTCCCGCTGCAATTTTTTTCAAAACGTTTTTCTTTTCTGTTATTAATCTGTCTACTTTGTAATTAAAATCTTCGGAAAGCTACTTCATTTCAACTACACATCCTAAATTGCATTCCCTCTAAAACGTTCCAGGTTATTTTAATTAGTCTCTTTTATAAAGACGAACTCGAATTTGATTTTTTATTTTGAATTCTCAAAAACTATAAAAACCTATTTTTCTAGTAAGTTTTTTAATTAAAATATCTTTTAAAATCCATTGTAAAGGAGTTTGTATTTTAATCAAAAATTTAACTGTAATATTGGATTTCAGGTGAGATTATATCAAATGGTGAAAACATGATTTTTTTTTAAATTATGATTTGTCAAT